>PEDN01001366.1:0-421798 GCA_003864495.1 Nemopilema nomurai | reverse complement strand
CTTCAAATCTTCGAAGAGCATACTTTAGGCTAGTTAGGGAAGGTAGAGAAGGAACTATAATGAAGAGAGCGTAGCCCTTATAATTGCAGGGCAGTCAAATCTATCAAATCGTAACATAATGTTTCCAGGCTTGACTCGTTTTCACTGATCATTTTAATATTATGACGGCTGTTGTTTAAGAATGTTTTAATTTCTTGATAAATACAGACTAAAACAAATTAGCCATGCTGTTTGAGTTTTTCAGTCATATCGTGTGCTCATTCTCTTTTTCTAAGAGCTAATTTTCAATGCCTTTTTTCAAGGTAACATTTGAAAGTGTCGGAGGACTGGACAAGCACATACAATCGCTCAAAGAAATGATCGTGTTTCCTCTTCTTTACCCTGAAGTGTTTGAGAAGTTCAAGATAGCACCACCGAGGGGAGTCCTCTTCTACGGACCTCCAGGTACCAATGAGTATAACTTTGTCTTTATACATTGAGTATTTGCCCATTGCTATAGTGCTTACTTCATTACTGTGTTTTAAAAACCAGGTGTCGGAATGTGAAGGTGCATCTTCAAGCATCTTAAGGCTGGTGGGGATGATATTAAGATAGGAACGCGAGAGAAACTCAATCTAGGGTGTTTAGTTGAAGTGGAGTCTGTTTATCATCTATCATTTGAAAGATGCTATTTGTCTATGGCCTCAGAATAAGCCTGTAAAGAATATCGAATCACATGCAATTCTTATAGTGCTGCTTTTGTCCATAACTGTTTCAAGGTTCTGGCAATTATAGTTATTAGTTTATGAGTATTGCCCATAAATCTGGTCTGTGTATGTTATTCATTTTCATCTGAATCCTGCTTACAGGAACTGGAAAGACATTGGTTGCTCGAGCACTGGCGAATGAGTGCAGCAGTGAAGGGCACAAGGTGGCGTTTTTCATGCGCAAAGGAGCTGATTGCTTGAGTAAATGGGTGGGCGAATCCGAAAGGCAGTTGCGGTTGCTCTTCGATCAGGTATGTTGCCTTGAATCTCGTACTGGTATTAACCAAAGAGAGGCTCGCTGATGGAAACTTTCTTAGACCGTATTTTAGAAGAAATTTCAGATTGCGTTTTAAATGTTTTGTGGTACAAGACTTCACGATTGCAAGAAACCGCGGCAACATGGTTTCCATGCTTAGTACTTTTTCGTCCGACACTCCCTAGAGTATGCGAACGTCGGAAAACGATGATAAGCTTAAAGATAAATAGCCAGATGTGGGTCGAAAAAATAAAGGATTGTGAGAAGCGAGCAGATTTTTATTTGATCAATCGGAGCGGAAAGTCTGTGAGACCTATGTAAACGGCTTCGTTATTAGCAAAGGTAGAATTTAATCTCGTAGATTCATGAAATATGGTAGATTGCAGCTGTACGCCCATGTTCTCCATTCTTTTAAAGGTAAAGCCCCGGAAGGGATGAATTGTAATCGTGAAGAGGTGGTCGTAATTAGTTCAAAGTAAATTCATAAGGTTAAATGGGAAATTTAGTTGAAAATGATCCTAAAAGCAGGAAAGATTTTGCGAGCTATTTAATAGATTTTTGGTTTTAAGCAATTTTTTAATTTTGAACGATTTTTTTATTTTAAGCGATTTTTTATTTTAAACGATTTTTTGTTTTTAAGCAATTTTTTATTTTTAAACGATTTTTTTATTTCAAGCGATTTTGGTTTTTAAGCGATTTTTTATTTTTAGGCGATTTTTTATTTTTAAGCGATTTTTTATTTTCAGTGATTTTTTATTTTTAAGCGATTTTTTATTTTCAAGCGATTTTTATTTTTAAGCAATTTTTTTCGTGCAGGCTTATTCGATGCGACCGTCGATAATATTCTTTGACGAGATTGACGGCCTAGCTCCGGTGCGTTCCACGCGACAGGACCAGATTCACAGTTCGATCGTCTCGACTCTGCTCGCGTTGATGGACGGACTCGATTCACGTGGCGAAGTGATCGTCATTGGCGCAACCAACAGAATCGACTCCATCGACCCAGCTCTACGCAGACCCGGAAGATTCGATCGGGAATTCTTGTTCACCCTGCCAAACAGAGTGGTATGTATGTTTGGATGTTTCTACTACTGGTTTGACGGCTCTGGTATTGTTATTGTTAGTGAATGCTGATGTGTGATGCCAAAGTTAGTACATGTAGAAATGACGTCAAAGGTTCCGAAAGTACCTATTGTTTTCAAACTGTGTTTGTGCTGGAAACTGTTTAAAATCTCTTATCTGCTCTTGTGCTGCAAGAACGAACGCATCACTTAATGTGAAGGTTGTGTCTCTACCCTTCAGGTTTTTTCAATTTTTCTTGCTGAGGAGCAAGTTTCAAAGTAGGTGGAAAAATAGGTTATTGCAATTCTGCAATAGAACCTCGTACCAAACATCCCTTTACTGATTTCGCCAAAACAATGTTATGTGTTGCTGGAATTTTTATATTCCTATGGCAGAAGCCTTTGGAAGACACATCTCTGGTAACAAAAGCATTTACCTCCACTTCTTCTTTATCTTCAGCTTTTTCCATCGTTATACGGGGTCCTGTTTAACTGCTTCTAGACAGTCTTTTCCATAATTTTCCATTATTGTTTTCTTTGAGTTGGTGTACGCTGCTTGACCTCACAGTTAACATCCTTGGAAATCTCCATAAGAAATTTCATGGCTGTATGTTGCATCTGCTGGCACTCCACCTCTTTCTCAACCTGCCTGAAAGATTCCTCCACTTTGGCATTTTCCTGTTGCAATGTGACCAGTTTATGCCTAGCCTGGAGTTCTCTTCTTCAAGACGTGCCTTCTCTAACTCAAGCAACTGGCATCTCGAACAAAGATTTCGGTATTCTTAGATTGCTTGCTCTTCTTTCTCTTGCCGAAGCTTCTTCTCTTCTTCCGTTGCAAAGAATGATAACAACTAAGTCATCAGGAAATTCTGTTTTAATTTCTCTAAGTATAACGGAAGTTTAAAGGCTCAAGTCCATCTAAAGGTTTTATCAGGGATTTGAAAGTACGGTTTCAAATGCACTTTCAACAAACTGCATACAGTGGAATTCAAGAGACACGTGGAATGCCTGTCACTTCCAGAAGAGGGTGATTTTGCATAGATGATCAGGCTGCCCAAACAGATGATATGGGAAAAGCAGATTTTCTATAACCAGAATGCTTCGAAAAGCAGAAGGTAGAATTAGTGAGGATCTCACCGGGATTCAAATGGTTGATCAGTTAGAAAGGACGATTGCTGATGAAAAGTGGGGGGGGGGGGGGGGGTGGTGAGGTAAAAGTAGATGGACTGAAGGCTTTATTCAAAATGTTTACAATCAATTCTATCATACTATCCTACCAACCCCATGAGATGACAGCAGATAGAAACAATCTTGTGAAAACAATAGAAAACAGACATAGGTGGAGAGAAGAAATTAAAGTCGAAAGTAGGCGATGCTCAAGCAAATCACTGCGAGATATGAAGCGAAATTCCACTTCAACATCGGGAAAGAACGATTACTTGATTAAAAGGAAAGACTTGCTGCAAAGCTCAGCGAGCAGAAAAGGAAATGGAAGACCATATGGTAAAGTTTATGGTTGAAAGCTTTCTTGCTGACGTTGTTGCCAATGTAGCAATGGAGGTCAAAACGCCAGAGTAAAGTTGGAAAGATGAAAAGCCAAGCAATTGTTATCTTCATTAAGAAAAGCAAAAAGTTAAAGCATAAGCTATTTAGAAAGTTCTTTTGAAGTTTTTGGAGCCTATTTCAAATGCTCCTACATGAAGCAAAATGTTTCTTCCTACAGCTCGAGCTCGCTGCAAAACTAAAGAAAGTGGAAAAGGAAAAGGAGGAGCTGAAATTAGAGTGTATGGTCCGGAGCTTTCTTGCCGAAGTTGCTGCTGATGTAGCAATAGAGCTTGAGGCAAGAAAGACCAAGCTATTCCAAGCTCGCCTTCAGCAGATTGAAGAAGAAAAGAAGCTTTGGCAAGTGAAGGAAGAAGTATTAGTCAAAGAGTGCCAGGATCTTTCTTCAAAATGCCACTTGCTTGAGTTTGAAAATCATCAAAAATGGTGTTGGAGATTCCTCTCTCCGACAATTTTAGGACATCCCAGCACCATTTTCGATGATTTTCCAACTCATGCACCTGGCATTTTGAAGAAAGACCCTGGCACTCTTTGACTAATACTTCTTCCTTCACTTGCCAAAGCTTCTTTTCTTCTTCAATCTGCTGAAGGCGAACTTGGAATAGTTTGGTTTTTCTTGCCTCAAGCTCTATTGCTACATCAGCAGCAACTTCGGCAAGAAAGCTCCCGACTATAAACTCTAATTTCAGCTCCTCCTTTTCCTTTTCCACTTTCTTTAGTTTTGCAGCGAGCTCGAGCTGTAGGAAGAAACATTTTGCTTCATGTAGGAGCATTTGAATAGGCTCCAAAAACTTCAAAAGAAAGAAAACTTTCTAAATAGCTTATGCTTTAACTTTTTGCTTTTCTTAATTAAGATAACAATTGCTTGGCTTTTCATCTTTCCAACTTTACTCTGGCGTTTTGACCTCCATTGCTACATTGGCAACAACGTCAGCAAGAAAGCTTTCAACCGTAAACTTTACCATATGGTCTTCCATTTCCTTTTCTGCTTCGCTGAGTTTCGCAGCAAGCCTTTCTTTTTAATCAAGAAGTCGTTCTTTTTCCCGATGTTAGAAGTGGAATTTCGCTTCAAATCTCGCAGTCATTTGCTTGAGTATCGCCTTACTTTCGACTTTAATTTCTTCTCTCACCTATTCTGTTTCTATTGTTTTCATGATTGTTTCCATCTGCTGTCATCTCACTGATCTGGTAGGCTAATACAGTAGAATTGTTTTCTAACATATTTATACAATCTGCATTTGCAACTTTGCAACTTGCTCGTAGACTGAAACCATTCTTACTTTCTTACTTATACGCTTTCTTTTTGCTTTCGAAAAACATCTATCTGTCATTTTGTCGTCAACTTCTATAGTTGTATGAGCTGTGTCTCGACTGCAGATCAAAACCAGTCTGATCAAGGCACCCCTGGCATTTTATTTATAGGATCTCGCAACATATGTGACGTCAGATTAATAAAACATGAAATCGAGTCTCTTCCGTCACAATTTTATATATATCATTAAGCATAAAGGAGGCTACATCAATATGGATCCGACTTTTGCACGAACTTTATCAAAAGTGTCCTACTTTATGCATAGATTATCGCACTTATTTATTTATATGTATTTTTCACATTTACTTTCCTCATTGCAGAAGAAAACAGTTATTTTCAAGCGTTTTTTGTCCATTTTTTAACTTTTCCCACAAAGTTTGTCCATCTTTTGTCTATACGACGTGTCAGAGGGCCAGATAGCTATCATCCCATCTCTTATTACATTTATTTACTTAAACGAACGTCTGATGTCTTCTGTTATCATAATTCATTCATTACATGACTTGTCATCATTTCTTTAACAGGCACGCCGCTCCATACTTGACATCCACACGAGAGAATGGCAACCGAAGTTATCGAAGAACTTCGTCAATGAGCTTGCTGATCTCTGTGTTGGTTACTGCGGGGCAGACATCAAAGCTCTATGCACTGAAGCCGCTCTCATTGCGCTGAGGCGTAGATACCCGCAGATTTACGGAACAAACAAGAAGCTGGTACTCGATGTTGATAACATAACAATCTCAGTCAAGGACTTCCAGTATGCAATGGGGAAGGTTGTTCCTGCCTCGCAGCGGTCCGCTGTCTCCCCTGCGCGGTCGCTCGGCCGCATTATGAAACCGCTGCTTGAATCGACCTTGGACACTGTCCTTCAAAGGATCAGATCTTTTTTCCCTGTGGCGCATCCAGTAAACGGTAGGTTTAGGCCGGTTCTTTTCCTTTTAACGCCGATAAGTTCAACAGCAACGAAGATGAATATCTGCTCTCGAAGTGTTTGGGAAATTATCAATGTATTTGGAAAGCATTTTTAGGACGATCAGTAAAGCGTAGTTTACACGAGCAAGTTTTCTATGAAAAATTAAGTTGTCATATGAAAAATTGTCATATGAGCTTAAATTGACCTCATCTACACTAGCAAAAAAAATTGTCAATAAAAATTGTCATAGAAAACTTGCTCGTGTAAACTACGCTTAATGTATTTCTTCTTCCTTTATCTTCTACGTACATTGTTAAAATGGTAGTGTTTTTTGTGTCAGTAGAACCTAGCTCAGCCACCACAGCGTCAAAGAGCATGCCATCCAGCCTCGATGCAGACACATCAGATGAAGACGAGGCAGGCCTACCGAGTATCTACGAACCGCTATCCTACGGTCGATCGACACGTGCAACGCAGCGAGCAAGCTCCCCTCCTACGGAGCCAAATAACTTCCTTGATATCATCGAACAGTCGCAGATGAAGAAGCTCTCCCATCGAGCAAGGTTTCTTATTGCGGGCCGCGAAGGCATGAGCCAGTCCACACACATCGCCCCAGCCATTATGTATAGTATGGAGCATCTGAAGTTTTACGTTCTAGACTTGCCTTCTCTTTTTGGTGTCTCCGCGAGGGTACCAGAAGAAGCTTGTTCTCAGGTGAGACAGATGCAACCCTATAGGTTTATGCTTTGTTTGTACGTGTCACGTCTCACTTAGGAACCCACAGGTGGAATGTGCATATACGTCATGCCCTTGTTGTTATATGTATGTATAATTCGCCGTATTAAAAGTACACACAAGTTACAAAAGGTAAAATAAATATTACATAAAAATAATATATAAGTAATACAGTTATTTGCATTGAAAGCAAAAATAAAGATACCCCACATTTTCAACGACAGGGATAGATTTACATAATAGAATGGTCCCCAAAAAGTCTCGCTATGTTTCTCTTTTGACCAGCATGCAACAGAAGTGGATATTCAAGAAAGAATGAAAATGTCCACTGGTCGAAGTCTGTAAACCTGTACCACTGTTGTTGGAATTACATTACTTTGACAGCCTTTTTTGCAATCATCGTAGGCTTGCTTTTGAAAACTTCAATACCTGTGATGTGTAGATATATTTCGCCACACAGTGCAAGCAATGAATTTTCCAGGTCTTCACCGAAGCCAGAAGAACAGCGCCGTGCGTCATCTACCTCCCCCACATTGAGACGTGGTGGGACTCGATCAGCGACACGTGCAGGGCGACCTTCCTCACCCTTCTGAGTGACCTCCCAGCATCGCTTCCCGTCTTTCTGCTGTCAACTAGTAACTGCACCTTTGACGAATTGCCGGCCAAAGTTCGGCAGCTGTTCTCATCATTGTATGAAGAGGTTTGCACTTTTATCTTGTCTTCGTGTTATTCTGTGAATCTGAGTCATCTCTCTTGCTCTTCCCAGACACAGTGCTATACAACGTGATTGCTGGGACTGATTTTTCGAAAGCTTCGGTCTCGATTCGCATCCTACCTCAAGTGTTTGAGTATTCATTCACCGTGTTTCCGCTGCTTCTCGCAATCGTTAAGTTTTGTACCACAAAACAATTGTTCACCTACCTATTTTATCGCACTTTGAGCTATATTTGAACTCTTATGCCGTTATGTCATCATCACAAGTACTGTTAGCTGCCTACAAATAATTCCGGATTTCATAGCTGCATTCTTAGGTTTTGTTATGGTAACCTGAGGAATAGAATAAATTTCTCTTTGCAGATATTTGAGGTCACGGAACCAACGGAGAGCCAACGACGTTTGTTCTTCCGTGATTTGCTGCTTAAAAACGCCATTCAACCCACTGTGGCTCAGAAGACAACAAGTATGTTAATTATCTTATTTCGGTTGTTTTTCTTTTATTCTAAAGCTCCTTATTCAATGTTTGTGCTGATCAATTAATACATAACTGTTTTGCAGAGACCTAAATAGTCTTAAATTTTAGTAGACATTTATTTATTTACCTTCCCCTTCAAAAGCAATTACCTTACACTATTCAATGTTGATCTTCCTTCACCAGAACTTCCCAAGCCCCTGGAGATTTTGCCGGTCGCTCCCCCTCCTCCCAAGCGGCAGCTATCCGACCTAGAGCTCAAAAACCTTAGAGATATGGAGGAGAACACTCTACGGGAGCTTCGCTTGTTTCTGCGGCAAATTGTCTGGAAACTTATGGCTGATAGGAAGTTTAAGGAATTCATGAAGCCAGTAGATTTGGAAGAGGTATGCATATCCAAATGTTGGGGGAATTTCTCTTTTTGCCTATAGCATTTGCCTATAGAGGTACGCATATCCCAATGTTGGAGAGCTCGAATTACGGTCTTCGTGTTTAGGAGAGCTCCTAATTTATCTAGTTGAACCTGCATTTTCTTAAAGCCCTCATTTTTGAGAAACTTTCTGTAGCCGCACGCATTTTCTTTTGAAGACCAGCTTCCCTGGCAAACCCCTCCTCCAAAATCTTCAATTTTGATCATCTCCTTGACTCTAGGTATGGCTGCTTAATAAATCCCCCATCGTGACGCTCATTGCCTCATTTTCAGGTGCCAGACTATTACGAGGTTATCAAAGACCCCATGGACCTCTCCACACTTATGACGAATATCAACTCACATAAATATGTCTCCTGTGCGCAGTTCCTCACAGACGTTGACCTGATAACTAACAATTGCTTAGAATACAATCCCGATAGAGATACGTACGACAGATTGCTGCGGAATCGCGCGTGTGAGCTGCGGGACACCGCGCATGCCATGATTTACGCGGATCTTGATCCAGAGTTTGAGAAGATGTGCGAGGAAATCCACGAATCCAGACAAAAGCGCGGTACATATTTACGTTTGACTCCTCTTGTATCAGAAAATCCTGTTTCTGCAAGCCCGGTTGTTCTCCACAACAAAACCTCCATCAATTCTCCGCCGTCTATTTGGGTTACAGCGACTAATGGTCGTGCTCTTGTTCCAGGAATGATCTTTCAAATATCACTTGTTTTAGTAATTTGCTTGCATTGTAGATGAATCTGAGGAGATTTTCGCCCCCTCGTATATTCGCGTTCTACAAAAGAATCCACTTCCAATACGAGCTACCGGTACAACAGATTCCCAAAGGGCTGGCACCAACCAAGATGGCGACCAACAGAAGATGTCTGCTGTTGGAACGCAAAGTGGAAAAGATACGAAGAAAAATCTGACACCCGAGAGGCCGACACGTCAGAGTCGAAGGCTCAAGGGAGAGGAGTCAGTCGATATCCCCTCGTTTTCAACCCCCATAGAGACTATTATTCGCTCTCCTGATGGTAAAAGACGGAGGGGCAAAAAGCCGGGCAGTAGCAAAAACAATGGTAATGCTTTTGGTATATTACGTACCCCCTGTCCTTTAATGTGTCTTTAGCATTCAACCCAAGCCCTTACAGGATATATGTGGGAAGCAACCAAGCAAGTCGGGGGTCTTATGTATCATTTTGACTAAATTTGGACACGTGTTCAATTTTTGTTGTTTTTTCATCTCATGACGTCTATTCCAACCCCACATTTTCTGATGTGCTTAAGGGCTGCATGTACTCTTTTCAATCATTTCCAAGAAAGAACCTGCTTATCACCATAATTGCTTTTATATACTTTCAGATTATTGCTATTGTGTTCTAGACAGATAAGTTGATTTCTGATTGCCCTCTAGATAAATAGGCACTTCCTAGCCCTCTTTCAGATTTGCTAGATTCATCTAAGTACTGTTTCGGATGATATTAAATCCTTGCTATGTTGTTCCAGATAAATCAGATTTTTCCTGATTGTCTTCCAGATAAATAGGCACTTCCTAGCTCTCTTTCAGATTTGCTAGATTCATCTAAGTACTGTTTCGGATGATATTAAATCCTTGCTATGTTGTTCCAGATAAATCAGATTTTTCCTGATTGTCTTCCAGATAATTAGGCACTTCCTAGCCCTCTTCAGATTTGCTAGATTCGTCTAAGTACTGTTTCGGATGACTTGGATGTCTTTCGGAATAAGTAGAGTTTTATAATCTTTTTGCAGACACATCTGACCCAAAAGTTCCAGAGAACGAGTCGAACAAGAAGGGTGAAGATGTCTTCAGTGTTGATGCGGAGATCAAGATTGAAGGTGTGGACAAAATGGATGTGTCAATTGATGCTGAAAGTGGCACAGTCGAGGAAGAAAAGGGTGCAAGCCTTGTCTGTGAGTGAACTGGAGCACGAAAGACTTTATATTCTTCTTCTTCCTCAAATCCAGTGCTTCGACCAATGACAAGGGACACTATTGTCTTTCGAATTCCTTGTTTTACACGCTTGTTCTAGTTGTTGATGCTTCTCAGAAAATTCCTATAAGAGCAGCCTGTGTGCTTTGGTTTATTCCGAAGTGTTTTTGCGCTAGAACACTTCCTCATTTTTTGTTGGATTAGAAATTAAACTTTTGACAATGAATTTTAAATTTTTTATGTTTTAGCTGAAAAAGATATAGCTGAAGAAGAGAAGAGCTCACGGGAAAATTCCTTTGTTGTTGTTAAAAGTGTCAAAAGTGCAAATAGTAGGACTGAAGAAGGCAAGGAAGAAAAAGAAGATGAAGAAGCGATCCAGAATCCTGAAGCGACTGAACAATCGACTGTGAAAAATAATATCGCGAACGAGGTTGATATGCCTGCAAGCGCTGATGGGAAGGCGATGTCGTCATCAAGCCCGCTGGCCGTTCCTCTGGGAACAGACGAGAGTATGCAGATCACGGATGGCCATCCTAGCATCATTCACTGCGATGACAGCAAGGTTGTGAAAGTGCAATCAGGCAGTGCAGAGCAAGGTGACCCTTTTTAATGAATCTCTCTTTCGTATTTAACAATCCTCGGTTTCGCCCATCGATATATAAGAGAACGAGGCTACAGATTTTCTTGAACGCATGGAGATTTTAAGCAAAAAATGAGAGGTTTATTGAGGATTTTTTATTTCTTTAAATTTGTAATAGCAAAGTCATCTCTCACAGGCAACATGGCTGCATAGATCCAAACTGCTCTCGCTTGAATTTTCAACGTTTTTGCTTGTGAAGTTCCCTTTCAAGGCGATTGAGAATTCGAGAAACCATTGAAAGCTTTCTGCTTCTTTATCTTTATCCTGTTTACCTTTTTGCTTTGCATTTTCATCATTATTTGTCATTATTGCATTAGCACTTTTCTTTTCAGCAATCTTTCACTGCATGATTAAGGCTCTTGCTTACTTGTTCCCTGTTTTGCAGACGATAAAAGCCTACATGAAAGCTTAGGACAGCTTCTTGATCGCCTCGTCGCAAGCACAGATGCTGCCAGTGTTAGCTTCTTGGAGAAGACATACTTTAGTGTCAACAACTTGATTTACCGAAGTAGGAAAAATCCGGACAGATCTGCTCTGCTAGCGGTAAATAAATTGATTAAGTATTTCTTTTACGACCAATGCTCAAGTGTGTTGCTATTGTTGTTGTTGTTGTTGCTGATGTTGTTGTTGTTGTTGCTAGAGATGGTTTGCAAGTGTTGTATCATAAAGGTTTTCTGATTTGTTGAATGTTGATAGGTTTTGTATTTTCTGTATTGCGCCTGTTCTGCACGGGTAAAGGATGGATAGTTCTTGCATATTATCTAACTATACACTCATCGCAAGATTTTAGTTTCAATTCACTTTTACTTTCAATAAAATAACAGATCATGCTGTTGATTCAAGCCTAATGAATTGAAAATCAAAACTATGTGTCGACTTGCCGTTTTGTTGTTATTGATTCTGTAATATATTCTTATAAATACATATGTGTTGTGAATTCCGTACAGAATGAGTTTGATATCACGTTAATTTTGTTAAAAGTTTTATCTTTACTTCCTACATTTACAGTGAATCTATCCTTATTCCAGGACCTGGATGGATTCATTACCAAACTCGCTGCTGAAAGATGATCAAGTTGAAAAGCTTGAAAATATTTTCGTAACTAACTTAATCTGAGATTTTTTTGTGACACTTTTCTATTGATGATGTTTCAATCATCGGTTTTTAAATGATTTTATCGCTCTATGTGTTATGCTATGTGTATTTTGATAATGTAGGCCTCGTTTGCATGTATAGCCTCGATCAGGCTTTGGAACATTATTGCTCATATAGACATGATAAAGACATTCAGCGTCTGTTTCGACCACTGAAGTCACTCGTCCCAGAACTGCTGGCGTTGGTGGACCTTCTATTCATGGACTATTCCTACCGTTTTTTCATTTTCCAATGCCGGGTAAGAAGCAAAGAATGAATTTCACATTGGAAAAGTTGATTCTATTTGAAGTCTAGTTTTAGCAATGATTTCTGCACTTATTTCATGCTGATGACCAGTTACTTCCTCTCTCTGCAATTATGGCTCCCATTTGTGATATTATATGCACCGATAATTTATTGTGCGAAGCCCCGTTGTTGTGAACAGTATCTTTAATCCGTGCTATCCTTAATAGCGCGATATCAATCATATTATTGAGCAATACGATTTCCAATATTGCTCTTGACTGCAAAATATTTGCGCGCTTGTTTACTCTGTTCATGATGCGTACAACGATCTTACCTCGAGTAAGTAACGATATTACCTGTTTGCAAATGTCTGTTTAAAATAATTGAAATTTTTGTAAAAGTCTATGAGAGAAAGTTGTTAAATGTGCACAGTTGTTAAATACCAAGATGGAGATTTAAATGTTTCGTCCGCTTATCAAAGTCATGTACAAATAAAAAGTTATTTCATCAAGTTTCCGTCAAAATTATTTCATGGTTAATATTCTATATTGATGTCAAAGGGCGTTGTTAGATTTTTTCGCTGCATTGTCTCATTTTTTCTGAACCTGTATCCATTGGAAATCTAAAAAAATTGGATGCTGTCGACAAACTATTCCTTTTTATTTGAGACCCGAAATGCAGATGCGCTGCCTACGAAAAGACTGACGTGTACAAGTTATCAGATATAATGTTGCGAATAGTGGCTGCATTGAAGCTGTGAATTTAAATATTTAATATTATGAATGTAAATAAATAAAGCTATTTATTAAAACTTGTCAAAAAGAATTTGCGGCCGTTGTCAAAAAGAATGACTAGACAGCCTATTTTAAATTCAAATTTGCTTGAACTATTGAATGCTTTGCGAATTCGTGCGTTATTTCGCTATGATGCTTTGAAAAGTGGGTTCCAGGACCATTGGTCACCAGAAATTACGCATGAGCGAAATGGGATAGCAGATCAGCTAAACGATATTATAATAGGATGGTGATCTGACCATTTCAATAATTAGCAGAACTGATGTTATAATGTTATAGGTAAACTTATACTATTTGCCTTTCATGTAGGGTTGACCTCTTTTGTAATAGGCACCATTTAGAAATTATTATTACCACAGGGGGAAAACCGGAATGAGAAGACTCGTTAATAAGCAAAATTTATATACTCCAAACACAAGTGCTTATTTATAACCGTTTCAATGTAACATAATATAGAAATAAATAAATAAATAAAACATCTATGATGTCCAAGTTTGAATGTTCATTCCGAGTCATTAGAAGCAAAAAAGTCTTCGAAGACAGCCTCTTTTCTTTCTTGCCTGTAATTCTTCGATAATGCTCTGCTTCTCTTGCGCTCTTTTGACCAATTCCTCTATAACTTGCAACAGAAAATTTACGTTTTCCTTTTTCTTGTCGAAGAGGCTTTTCAATTGCTTCCCATCTTGAGCTAGCTCCGCATTCGCTTCTCCTAAAATGGCACAATTTCTCTCCATCTGCTTTATCTTAGCAATGTAATACCTCTTTGCATTCATCCGCTCTTCTTGCTCCTCCAAGAATGCCTCCTTTGCTTTGGCGTTATCCTGGTGCAATGCGACCATTTTCTTGCCCAGCTCCATTTTGTCCTTTTCAAGACGTGCATTCTTCTGCTCAAGCTTTTGGAATCGGTCTAGAAGCCTTCGGCATTCGTAGATTCCTTGCTCTTCCTTAACTTCCTGAAGCTTCTTCCTCATTTCACTTTGGCTCAATTGGTTTTCAAGCTGTTGGATTCGCTTTTTATCCATCTCTATTTCTTCCCTGGTAATATCATCTACCACATTGGCAACAACATCAGCAACAAAACTTTCAACTGCAGTCTGCAAGTTCTGCTCCTCTATTTCTTTTTCTGCCTCACTGAGCTTTGCTGCAAGCTCCTCTGTCTGTTGAAGCAGTTTCTCGCTCTCAAGCTGGACCTCGTGAAGTTTTGCTTCATGCTCTTTAGCCATCTCTCTTATGTCTGTCTTGGCTTTGTCTTCAATTTCCTGGACTTCTGCAATCTTGCTTTTAAACAAACTTGAAAGGCATTTCCAATCAACTGTCATCTTGCTGAGCTCTTTAGACAAGTTGGCGGATTGAGCCTCAGATGTTCTTAATTCTGCCTTTAAGTCGATAATTGTGAGACTCTTGTCTTGATTCTCTTTTCTCTCGCTGGCAACCTTCTGTTCCAAGCTATTTACTTCTTTCTCAAGGCCGAGGTTCTCGTCCTTCAAAACCTTGATTTCCTGCTTTAACTCTACATCGTTGACCACTGGAAAATCCGTTTGGGTTCCTTGATCTATCAAGGAAACAGGAGTCCTTGCTACTTCAGGCTGGCATTCTGAGGTCTTCAAGTCTTGAGCAGCTGCCTGTTGGATCTCTGCCTCGAGCTTTTTCGACTCAAGTGCATCTGATTCCTTGCAGGTTTCAGCCACAAGCTCTTTAGATTCCTGAAACATTTTACAAATCCTTACTTCGAGACCTTTTTGCCACTAAGATGACATTATGTTTACGCGAACTAGAATTGTCTACAGTGTCTCTTATGTATTTCAATATTTCAAGTATTAGAATGCTTGACTATGGATTTTTCTCCTAGGATGTTAGTAAACTTGCTACACACCTCTGATGCTTGCATGGAGGATTGCTGCTTTCCTTCATAGGCCTGCAGACGGCTTAGAAGGTTGGTGTTGGTCGTTTGCAACTCGGTCATTGCCAGCGACGAACGTGTGCTTTCCTCTTCCATTTGGACAATCTGCAGCCGCAACGCTGAAACTTCCTCATGGAGGGAGCCCACGCGATCTTTCTCGCGCATCCGCCTTCTCTTCGTTTTGGTGAAACTTGTATCGGACATTTTCTCGTAAACACAAATGCTATCCGCAATGTATCGAATATCGATTCATGAATATTATGATCAAGGTATCGCAAGACTCGTATTTATTAAGTGGATAGCCTCTTGTGACGTCAAATTCATTGCAGACGAATTTGAGCTTTGAGCTACAGCATTTATTGACAACTGACTCAAACTGAGGCTGCGTATGTACGAATAAGAGGCTATGAATGTTCCCAGCAAAATTTATGTATCGTTTTTAGGTATAGAGAACAAAGAAAGTGAAAAATATAAATTAAGGTGACATCTAGGTCACTACTTCACAATGAAATTATTCTTAAAAGTATCATGCTTATTATAGAGCGGAATTTTTTGGGAATTCTACATTATTGCATTCCAGAAAACTTGAAATAACTCTTCGTCATTTAGGAGGGATTGAATGCATCAACAATTTTATGTATAAGAAATGCTATATGCATAGGTGGTCTGTTCAAATTTATTCATTTTTAAAGACCAAGATTTTGACAGATTTTTAAAACAAGTTTCTACGTTTGTATGCTAAGACTGTAGTGCTTCTTTGTTGCAGCTATACCTAAACATAATGTTTGTAAATTTATGAATCATTATTTCTAATCTTTCTCTGTCAGGTAACATTTTAAATCTGACATATGTCCCTTAAGGTTCGTGTATCTGAATTCATCTAGGCTAAATTCATAGGGTCTTTCTTTGCTTGCTTGAAACAGCCCATCGGAAAAGAGAGTTGGGAAATGGCATTACTTGGTACTTTTAGGAAAACTGCAATATGCAGCTAAGCAATGAAAGTTGAGGAGAATTTGAAGAAAAAGAGGCTTCTGCAGGTGGAAAATTTAATGGCGATGCACAGAAACTACAGGTACTGTTTTCCGAGTTGTTTGGGAATCCATGGCTACATGCCCGATAACGAGGCTGCAAGCATAGCATTAGGCCAAATTCAAAACTTTCAGGCGCCGTAAAGAAGATTGTTTTTCCACAGTCAATGCTTTGTTATATCTAATAAAAAGCAACATTCAAGTAGATTTATTGTCCATGCGTTGCTCACTGCGTTGACAGTAACGGAAAGCTTGGTTTATCGTCTTTTCTGAAGGAGCCAAGTCTTGTGTGGGTCTATCATATATTCGCAACGCACTGTTTACATAAATCGTTGATAATTTTTTTATGGCCTACAAGTGTGTTGCGGGGAACTAGAAGAGGATTAAAGTCATGCAGTTGAAATACTTAAAGACGCTGCTCCCTCCCCAGGTTTGTTTTTGTTCCTGAATTTTATTAGTCTGTATTTTTTGTAGCCTAATTTTATTTCCATATAGTAGATGGAAAAGAAAATTTAACCAACAGCATTTGAAATATCTTACCCAATTTATGTTTCCACTAAGCATCAGTTCCTTTATCTATTTTGATGGCTTTGTTTTTTCTTTTTCTTTTTATGATGTATTCAGTCATTTCATGATGTATCCAGACATTTCATGTTATCTATTTAGTGCAGCAAGTGTATCAAGTTAAAAAGGAAAAAATAGAGTGAAGCCTAGTAAAAAGCCCCAGATTCTTACATCTTCAATGCCTGAGGTACCTTAAACGTTTCTTTCTATAGGATGGAGCAGCAAAAGTCAGTGCCATGACATGGTCACCAACAAACAACAAATTTGCAGTTGTCACTACAGACAGAGTTGTAATATTATTTGATGATACAGGAGAGCGCAGGGACAAATTTTCAACAAAACCTGGAGATCCAAAAGTAAGTTGCCCTTATTGTAATGGCATGGCATCAATCAAATGGTAGCCAGGGCTTGGTTTGTCTATTTAAGAGTCAAAATACACTTGAATGTAGAGTGTTTGGAGACTCTCTCCCCAGGACTATTGTTTAATATTCTTTATTTTTTACAAGCGCTCTATATCGGTCACTTTAAATGCTGTTTTTGATGAACAATTTTGTTATTTTCACAGACTGGGAAAAAAGGCTACATTGTGAAAGGACTGGCTTTTTCCCCTGATGGGACCAAGATTGCAGTTGGGCAGACTGATAACATTCTTTTTGTGTACAAAATTGGGGAAGATTGGTGAGTGTTAAGTTTCGATTAGTAATGCTTGTATTCAATTCCACTATCTTAAAAGTATTCAAACATAGCAAAGAATTGATTCTGATTTTTTCTCTTATTCTTAAAATAACCTATTTTCACATCTGGAAGCTTATTTTAATGGGAATAATTTGTTTCTAATCTAATAATAATTTGGGACTAATCTAATAAAATTTGTTTAAATTCTTATGATAATTTGAGTACAAGAATGAAACAAATATAAATGGAAGATCCATTATTTCAGAGTAATTAAACAAAAAACTCATAGGCAAACATTGACCAGGATAAATCATTTTATTTATTAAAAGATATAAGTTTTGATTTTGGTATCTTTTAAGGTCCCAGATACTTGCTTGCTTGCATTTATTTGTGTTTTTTCATTTTAAGGGGAGAAAAGAAAGTGATCTGCAATAAATTTATTCAACAGGTGAGATCTAATCACTTGCGTAAAAAGAAAATAGAATTCAATTCTAGCATTTAATGTTTATTATAATGATTCATCTACTTGAAATTCTAATGTGCCTTGAACCTATATTCTATGGGATATCAGTTTGAAGAAACTGCCAAATGTTTTTGGTGAAGATTACTCTGAAATTTAAGCTGCCTTATTTCTATGTTATTTTGAAGTATTTGGTTCTAAAAGAGGCTGCTTAATGGTTGATTATCTTTAAGTGGTTCTATTATAATTGATCCTCATTTTTTCACACAAAACTTTGCTAACTGTTGACATTCTCCATTGTTACATGCATTGTTATTTCTATTATTATTCATTTTTCATTTGATAACCAACAAAGTTTTTGACTTGGCATCTATTTCTATGCAATTTTTTTAGAGCTCTGTCACATGCTTGATTTGGCCACCAGAACAACAGTTTGTGATTTTTGGGCTTGCTGACGGAAAGGTGACTGTGTGTTTTGTTGTGAATCTTCTGTGTTTATCGTCAGAAAGTCAACAAGTCAACATCAAAACCATTCAACACTTTTACTGTGTGGAGCATGAATACATGTCATATTTGGCCAAACATCACATTTAATGCCAGCAAAAAATAATTTGCTTCCCTCCTAATACACTCAAATGATAAAAACAGTTGAGGTTTTACAAATCCTGCTGTCAATCAACTCGAATTTATTCTTAGTATCCATACAAAGTGAAGGAATAAGCTTGTCACTTGAAATGCAAAGTGTCTAGCTAATAAATTTATATTTCCTGGTTTTACCATTTCTCAGTCCTTCTTTTTTAAGTCATCTGTCATTTTAATTGGCGAAAAGTTTTAATTTCTTTGTGAAGGTCCGACTTGCAAATCTGAAATCAAACAAATCCCAAACAATTTATGGGACTGATGTCTTTGTTACCTCACTGTGTGCAAAGTAAGTACCAGGCAATGTAGACTGTACCCATATGTCTCTTACGGCTTTTGAAAGCTTTCATTATTTTTTATATTCAACATGATCATTCCATGGTAATAAATACCTGTTATGTCTTAATACTATGTATATGATATGTATGTAGTTTGTCTTTGCTTATCTGGCAAGAGTATTATACTTTGGTTTTAGCCCGTCTGGCAAGGGTATACTCTCAGGACATATTGATGGAGCAATAGTGAGGTACTTCTTTGATGATGAGGGCACTGGTTTGTCACAGGTATGTTGCCAACCATTCTAGTTTATCATTCTGGTTGTGGAAATTCTCTTGTCAGTAAACAAAAATTGCTGAACATATCACGCCTTCTATCAGACTTCTGTCATGCATAACACGATGTTTCATCATTAATATAAATGGATTATTACAGTAGTGTCCTACATATAAGAAACCTAATTTTAAGAAATACAGAACCTAATTTTTTTTTAAAATAGCCCCTTTAATTAGGAACTGGCAAAGATCTAAAAAAAGACTTGTTTCTTGTCCAAAAATTTTAATATATTTTAATATTTTGTGAAATAGAATAAAACCTAAACATTCTACACTGATCAAATGAAAAGTAAGTTTCAATGCAAACTAAGCAGAAATCAAAATTGCATATGGTATTTGGCCATAATCATTGAGCTTGCATCTGAGTAGAAAATCAATATTATAATATGATTTTTTATATAAGAAGTATTACTATAGAAATATTGATTTTAAGTGTACAAGTAAGGTATAAGACCTGAAATAAAAAGGTTGTTTCTTATATGTGGGACACTACTGTATCCTGATTGTTTTCTTGGCTGTATGCATATTTTAAATTGTGAAAAACCTTTTTTCTCCAGGGTCAGTTGGTTCGCCACTCCTGTGCTCCATACGCACTGTGCTGGGGATCAACAATTGTAGCCGCTGGATGTGACAAACGAATTGTCGCATACGGCAACGAAGGTATGTCGCTGTTCATGAAAATTTGTATTTCATTAAATAAAGTCTAGATACTAAAACTATTTAGCAACAATGCTTCCTTTTCTTGGGAATAATTGCGACTGCCTTATTTAGAGGTAAAAGCATTTACGGTTAACAATAAAAAATATCGAGAACAATAAAGTGTTTTTTGAAAGTAGAGAATAGTAATGGGAATTTTTTTCAAGGTCGAGTGCTCCAAAATTTCGATTATTCGAAAGAAGACGAAAGGGAATTCACAACTGCCATTTGCAGCCCAAGTGGTCAGTCGTTTGTTGTTGGGAGTTTTGATAGGTGAGTTTTTCTTTTGCTGGAGTATGTAGATGGGGGATGGTAAGGGGGTTCGGGGGTCCATCAGAAACTCATTGTTGGCCACTTTGCCTCGGTGATAAGACATCATGCAGTGCAGCGCTTGTGTTATAAATAATTTAGATGATCTTGTGAAAGAGTGACTGCAAGTCGTAAATACCATATCGAAATATGTGATATATATGATCTCCTGACAAGTGAATATCATGAAAAAGGGTTGCATAGATACGATACTAATTCTGTTTCTCCTCCTTCTGCAATCTAAATTGCATAGATACGATACTAATTCTGTTTCTCCTCCTTCTCCTCCAAGTATATTGAATTGCGCTTACTATGTGCTTTGGTAGGTGACTGGGGCTGTGTAATAGTTGAAAGTGCAACATCAATGAAATAAAATGTGTAATGAAGTGCTTTTGTTCCAGTGTTTTAACGTAAAATGTCATCTAGATTGCGGATTTTCAATTGGACGCCAAGAAGAGGAGCATGGGAGGAAGGAAAATCGAAAGAAATTCCGAATCTATACACAATTTCTGCTCTTGCATGGAAACGAGATGGATCTCGTTTGTGCGCTGTATGTTGGCATTGTGATTGTTTAGAATATCAACCTCTCGCGCCCTACCGCATAAAGAGCGTCCAGTGTGATTTCTGGTGTAGAGCTGGCATCTGTCTTTATTTTCTAATGTGATTACAATAACCGCTTACTAGGTGATTGGTTCTTGCAGAATCACAATAGAATCACAATAGAATCACAATAGAATCACAATAGAATCACAAAAGATCAAGTTGCATACCGTATATCACATGAGTTAAACGTCGATCGATGATCTTCTTTATTCGTATTTACCTTAATGTTCATGATTTTGATATGATTCCTCTTCTATATATGGGTGACTACAGTTTAACTTGGAAAGCTAAAACATTTCGCGTGAAAAAACACAAATTACATGCACAACATGGCGCATTTGAACATTTTTCTGACCTGATTGGATAGAAAAAATTAAAAATTTTCGCTGACTACTACTTTCTGTATTTTCTTAACTTCACTATACTTTCTGCATCCTTACATCTTAATGTCCGCGGTATATAGAGCATTGTAGTTTCAAGTTTCTACCCTACGCTACACGTTCAATATGGTCATAAGGCAACTGTCTTATGTATCCTTGATATGTATCATTCATGTTTATCTTTCCCATAGGGTACCCTCTGCGGTGGCGTCGAGCTTTTCGACTGCGCTCTAAAGCGAACTGTCTACAAAAACAAGTTTGAAATGACTTACGTTGGCCTCAGCCAGGTAGGAACCCAACCATTCTTTTCCTATCTGTGCAGAGCTCAAGCTGAGTCTGTTCTTCAGTGAATGCACAAATAGCCGTGAAATTGAGTTTTCTCTACATTAAACTTGTCTATACGTATACTTGCTACTCATATTGACCCTCTGTAATGTTCGAAGGCCTAATGCATGTGTTTTCATTAGAGCTACGAATAGCTTTCGTACATTCCAGTGACAAGATGACCCCAAGAGCTTGTTATTGTCAAGTCATTTCTGGACTTTATCTCTAGATGCCATGATGATTTCGATTGCCACACTTGAAGTGGATATCCTCATTTTACCGTGCTATTCTTATCACAATATTCTTTTTAATTGCCATTGAATCCCCTCCGTATCATAAACTGAAATCTGGTCGTGTTATTGTCAAGTTATTACTCTTTATGCTGTTGTTAGGTCATTGTCAAGAACTTGTCATCTGGTGCAAGAGTTGTACTCAAGTCTCATTATGGATACGAGGTAGGCTACTACAGGAGACTGCATTGGAAATTGCTTGTTCTCCAATGTCTTGTTCTCCAAGACAATTCTTCAAATGCTTGTTCTCCAAGACAATTCTTCAAATGCTTGTTCTCCAAGACAATTCTTCAAATGCTTGTTCTCCAAGACAATTCTCCAAATGCTTGTTCTCCAAGACAATTCTTTTATGTCTTTATAAACATTACCTGCTAGTATTCTCTTCAATTAACGATACCTATAACGTAAATAAAATACGCTCATCCCCAGTTGCTTCCTTTTTCACTAATTATTTGAACCTACATTTTTTGCTTGAAATGAACCTTAAGGTTATTTCAAGAAGTCCAATGCACTTAGAGAATCGACTTGGCATCATTCCATTATCAGGATGTGGACATAATGTGTTTTTCTGCTCCGTACAAGTTTAGCTCAGCTCGGTAGATTTAATTTACTGAACGAAACTTCTACATCATTATAAACCCTCTATATTCTGTTATTGCAGAAAATATAAATCTCAAAAGCTTTATTCTACTATGAAAAAGTTGTGCGATATCGAATGTTTATGAAAAGTCCGATTTCTATGATGTGTTGTGATTGTTAGAGATGTTCTCTTTTTGTAGATTGACAAAGTCAGTGTAATGGGCAAAGACAGATACCTGGTCGCTCACACATCCGATACTGTTCTGCTTGGAGATCTGCAAACAAATAAGCTGAGCGAGGTGAGAATTTTCTTAAAAATGCAGCATTCATTAAGCATTTATTGCTTGAAATCGATTTAGAGCCAAAGACAATAAAAATCCCTGACCTTGGCATATGTATAGCTCTCTCGTCAACATCTTGACAAAAGTTTATTCTGAGTCTGCCTATATGCTCAAATCATTTTCTCCTTTGGTTGAGCTCTCTGGACTAGTACTAAGTTTTCAAACCTATATCTTGATAAATATGATAAATAATGAGTATAGATCAATCATTTTATTCTGTTTTGTGTCACTATCAATCAAAATGAAAATTGACCCGACATCATCTTCTTTTTCTATAGGTACCATGGCAGGTCACCGGCGGAAATGAAAAATTCTTTTTTGAGAATGAAAATGTAAGATTTATATCTTGGGTAACCTTCTCATTTTTTCAATATGCCTCTAGATTTACCTGAAGCCTACCATTGTATAATTAAAAGAAGTTTAAGAAGAGCAAGCAGAATTATAAAGAGTTCTAGCTAATCCTCAAATGGGTTATAAAACAGACAAATGTAAAGCTTTCAAAGTCATTTTCCAGCTCTTTAAAATTCGGAAACACTCTGCATAGACCTGGACAAGTATTGACAATGGTATTCCATCTACAGGTTTGCATGATCTTCAATGCTGGCGAGCTGACTTTGATTGAGTATGGAAGTAACGAAGTTCTGGCAACAGTTAGGACAGAGTTCATGAATCCACATCTCATCAGGTCCGTAATTAAGTTTGTTACGAATCGTCTCTTTCACCTTTTTTGCGTTGCTCCTATCACCAAAATTTGTACACTTTTTGTAAGAAAATACAGGGTTACAGGGCTCTTAACCTTTGACATTTTGTTGCTACCCTTGGTATTCCATCGTTGACCTTTGCTTTTGATACACTCATATCTTAGCTTGGAGTTGGCTCTTGGCGTTTATTATGCTAGTTTGTACATTAACGACCGTTTATCCTCATTCAATCACTAAAATCAGTTTGAAATCAAGTTAAATGTTCTGGTAGATGTAGAAGTAAAAACCATTTACTTTTAACATATTTCATCTACATCTACTTATAATTCTATTTCACTATTTACTGTCATTTTTTTCATTGCACAAGCGACATCATAAAATTGCATGACCGACATTCTTGCCTACCTTACTTTGCTTCATTGACTTTTAGCGTTCGTCTTAATGAGCGGAAGTTGAAAGATCAGGGGGAAAATAAGAAAATGGCTTATCTTATTGACCTGAAAACTGTATGCGTTGGTGAGTCTGAGTTGACAATCTTTAGCTACACAATGACACTGCTAGTGGTCATAATCATAATCAAAATCACCATCATAATTATCATTGTCATTATTATTATTGTCATCATCCTGGCTCTCACCCAGTGGCATAATTGATATTGTCCTTTCACCATCATTTATCATCCATCTTTTTATTGTTTGTTCGTAAGATCGTTCTATTAATGTATTTCTTATCTTTTCATCCATCTTTTCAAGTTGTCCATGATTGAATTACATGGGCACTGCAGCGAGAAGTAGATTTTTCCAGCCCTTGACTCTGGCGTTGGTGCAAAACCTTTTTCTTAATATGTTGGCCTGAAATTCTTGTCTTGTATTTAACCAATCAATGATTTGCCTTTTTCATTTCAGTCGATCTCGTTACTGGATTTAACGCAGCAACTGTGTCTCATGATGGCAAAATTGATTGGTTAGAGGTACAGTGCTTTTTAATCAGCTAATAAATAACTTCCAGTCAACAGAAACGGTTTTTGTAAATCATCTATGCAGAATCTCTTTAGAGTAACAATTATTGAAGCCCACGTGTCCGTACTCTGTCATCTAGTCCACTTAGGACACTCTTCAGTCGTTTCACTCACAATACGTCATCCTAACCAATTTTCTTCGCTTTGCTTTTTCCACAGTTGGTTTTGAAACTGCTTTGTGCCTTATCTGTGAAGTTTCCAAGCTACTTTGCATCTATCTTATTTCCTACATTTGTTATCTTCAAGCGTGAAGTAGGGGCTATCATATAAAACATATATACCATGCAAATTAACACTTTTTGGACATGTTATCTGCGATAAATAATGAAAATAATTTGCTTTTCAATTGGTAGTAAAAATCTGAACCTAGTTCTATCTATTTCAGCTAAGTGAAACTGGCAAGAAACTTCTGTTCAGGGACAAGAAGCTCAAAGTATGCTGCCCACTAGAATTTATAGCATTTTATGAACACGTTACTTCAAAGAAATATTCGACCTTTTGCTACATTAGCCTTCATGCGCGATCACGTTTGAAAGAATCGCATTCTATGTTCATATTTTATATTTCACTGGCTCCACCTATAAACCTCTTTTGGGCTTGAAGTTAAAAATTTATAAAATGCCACTTGCTACTTTTGTACCTATGACACAGAAAGTTTTTCTAACCACTTTCTTTGTTTTGTTTACCTTTAAGTTGCATCTGCTGGATGTCTCAAGCCAAAGCAAGACAACTATTCTGAATTACTGCAGCTACGTACAGGTGGGAACAAAAGTCATGCTTCCAACACTCTCCCTTCATCCGCATCACTTTGCCCTTCTCTTTGGCACATAAAACCTTAATGATATGCTTAGGTAGGCAATCTATTTTGGAAATAACGAGATGAGAGCCTATTAAATCTGTAAGAGTTATTAAGGCTCTAAGGCACTTTCTATCGGTGGAAACAAAAGTCATGCTTCCAACACTCTCCCTTCATCCGCATCACTTTGCCCTTCTCTTTGGCACATAAGACCTTAATGATATGCTTAGGTAGGCAATCTATTTTGGAAATAACGAGATGAGAGCCTATTAAATCTGTAAGAGTTATTAAGGCTCTAAGGCACTTTCTATCGGTGGAAACAAAAGTCATGCTTCCAACACTCTCCCTTCATCCGCATCACTTTGCCCTTCTCTTTGGCACATAAGACCTTAATGATATGCTTAGGTAGGCAATCTATTTTGGAAATAACGAGATGAGAGCCTATTAAATCTGTAAGAGTTATTAAGGCTCTAAGGCACTTTCTATCGGTGGAAACAAAAGTCATGCTTCCAACACTCTCCCTTCATCCGCATCACTTTGCCCTTCTCTTTGGCACATAAGACCTTAATGATATGCTTAGGTAGGCAATCTATTTTGGAAATAACGAGATGAGAGCCTATTAAATCTGTAAGAGTTATTAAGGCTCTAAGGCACTTTCTATCGGTGGAAACAAAAGTCATGCGTTCAAAACTCTCCCTACTTCCGCCGTTCAAAAATCACTTTGCCTTTCTATTTGGCACATAAGTCCTTAATGATATGCTTAGGTATGGGGTATGTCTGTGGGCAATCTATGTTGGAAATACAAGATGAAAAGCTATTAAATCTGTAAGAATTATTGAAGTTCAAAGGCACTTTCTATTGCAGTTTACACCAATTATAGTGTGTTATAAAACTGGGCTACAAATTTTCATCTCAACTGTTTTCTTTTTATAGTGGGTACCTATGAGTGATGTTGTTGTTGCACAAGATAGAGCAAATCTGTGCATTTGGTACAACATCGATTCGCCGGAGCGTGTAACCATGTTCCCCATCAAGGTACGTATCCAAATATCTTTATTCCGTTAAGCCGTTTGCTTCTTCACACTTAACTTCAGCACAGCGTACACCCAAGACCCCAAAATTATCACTTACAGGCATCTGGAAGTCTATGAAGAGGGCCTCGAGGTTTTAAGGCTCAGTCTCTCAAATGGATGATTCCAGCCTTGGAGCGGGCCTTTGGTTTGTAATACATCACGTTGAAAGCAAGTAATCCTAACATGTCGGATTTTGATGTTTTCTTTCAGGGTGATATCGTTGATCTGGAGAAAACTGACGGAAAGACAGACGTCATAGTCAACGAAGGCGTTTCCACAGTCTCTTATACTCTGGACGAGAGTCTCATCGAGTTTGGAACTGCAGTAGACGATGGTGACTTCGGCAGGTATGCCTTTTTGTCACTTACTCAGAATATTTTGTTAATCTTTTCACAATGTCTGAAAGCAACAAGTGTCCCAATCAATATTTGAAAGGCTGGATTCACTACTAGCGTAAGTCAAATCTAAGGTAGAGAGCATCGTAGCCAGGAGAGGATGTTGTAGGTCGTATACCCTGGCTATCACATAGACTACAAGGGCTGCAGATACATCGACTCTTTCTGTATTGAAAAATACTTTTGATTTGGTATATGTACTATTGTTTTTAGAGTTTTGTCATTCGAAAACTGACCAAACCAAAATGTTGCTGTTTCCTTCAGTATTCCATCAAGCTTTTGATTATGACAGCTTTTTCTTTCTCCACTTTACTCTCCAACAAAATGCTGTTATCTGTTTTAATTAATCAACCAACGCGTTTTTATGTTTTTTGTCATCAACTTCAGTCAGAATCATGTGATGTGCGATTTACCTGAAATTTGTACATTTTCTTCAGAGCAATCACCTTCTTAGAAGCCTTGGATATGTCACCCGAAACAGAGGCCATGTGGAAAACACTCAGTAAGTTGGCTGTGGAGGAGAGTAATCTGCCTGTTGCAGAAAGGTCAGTGTGACGTAATTTGCTATTCAGTATTGCAAAATGGAGTTTACTAGAGTATCTAATTCAGTTAGCTTAGCTTTCAAGCATTTTTGAGGAATTCAGAATTGAGAGCTTTTATTTCCCTGTGATTTTTCGTGTTACGCAGTTCGGTATCATTGAAAGACATATAAAGTAGCGTTGTATTGGCTTAAACTAGCACTAGGAGTAGTCGACAGAGTTGGCAAGTATTTAAAACTGCACAAATATTGTAGATGCTAATTGAAGGTGGTAGCACGAGTAAAGGTGGTTGCGTTTCCACATGCTGTTCAGAATTCACTGCAGTGATCATCAACTACTTACTATTAGCATTGTTTGTATGCTTTTTATTTGTTAACCAGGTGCTTTGCTGCTCTTGGTGACGTGTCGAAGGCCCGGTTCCTTCACCAAGTGAACGACCTCGTGGATATTTTCGTCGAAGACTGGGATGGACGGATCCCGGCATCCTCTTGTGCAGGCAAAGCTAGCCGTCCTGAATAAACAGTTCAAGAGAGCAGAGGGCTTATATTTGGAGCAGGGAATGATAGACCAGGCCATGGAGATGTATCAAGAGCTGCATAGATGGGATGATTCGCTGGAAATCGCCGCGAGAAAGGTGACTGTTTGGTGTCGCTAGTTCTTTAGGCCCTAATTACATTGTCCTTTTATACCTCAATGGCTCAGAGACCTATTTATTTGTTACTTGCTGTTATATGACATGTTTGAAAATCAACATGTGTTAAAAACTAGTTTAATTTTTTCAGCAGAAATTTGAAGTCTTGGCATTTTTCATTCACTTAAGTAGAAATGTTCATTTTATTTTGCAGGGCCATCCAGAACTGCAAAATTTGCGTTCAAATTACCTTCAGTATCTTTCAACTTCAGGGCAGGAGGAGAAGGCTGGAGAGGTGGGGCAAACTGCAATCTTATATGCACATCGATCTCTCTAAATTTTCATAAACTCTGGAAGGGGGAATTATGCTTCCATGATCTCTACTCTCAGTACCTTAAGTCTGTGTACTTCTTCAAGTACTTTGATAAATCAATGCAGAGGACGGCCAGTTGTTTTCTGCCACTGACAAAAATGGTTGATCATAGTCTTAGCAAGTTGTATGTCCGAGTTCATTCTACACCCCCCTCCCCCTCCTTTCCATTAAATGCTCGGTCTGTTTAATTTCATTGTTCTGTTCTCGTTCTCATTTGTGGCAGCTGCCAATACGAGGCTGAGGACAAAAGCTGTTCTGAGTGTCGAAGTTGTTTGCTTTGTGAGACCATATACTATGTTACGTCATAGGTGAAAGAGTCCCAAGGAGAATACATGGAGGCCATCAACTTGTATATGAAGGCAGGGATGCCCGCAAGGGCAGCTCGTTTGGCTCTTAGCCATGACGTACGTATTATTTGCCTGTCTCACTTGTTTGAATTTTCATTACCGAAATCTTTGCCAATAGTTATCCTAGATTTGTCTACTCGAAGCAAGAGTGTTTCGATATCTTGGTTTTTAATGCACGGTCCTTTTATTTTAGAGCTTAACGATGAACTCTGAGTTGCTGGAAAGGATTGCACTAGCTCTTATGAAAGGCGGATTCTATGAAAGGGTTTGCATTCTTGTCTCACCATTACTTTTTATTGCAAACCTCAAGCAACGTTCCAGTGAAGAATTACTTGAAAAATAATTTAACTTAATAATAGAAAAAAATAAAATGAGACTTTATATCTACCTAGGCATATCAACAAGTTTCCTTTTATTTTTGTCGACCAGAGATGTGTATTCTATATGCTTAGCGCTATAACAACAGAGTATTGATTCAAACCAACTAATTTTGAATGCCTTTGGAATGGAACTTACTTTGATGCATCGGGTTTTCCCTGCTGGTAAGTTGAAGAGCAAGGAAGTATTTATTTTCTCTGAAAGGGTGGATTTGGTCTTTTGTGGGCCAACCAGATAACCCTGCAGGAAAAAATCATCCACTTATTACCAAATAATGTCACTTTTGTTTAAAGTCATATTCATAGTTCAATTTTTAGGGACGTTTTTTGCCATTCACTTGATAAAGTAATTCGCAATTCTGTGCCTTCAATGGTAATTTCTTTATCTTAGAGAGCTTGGAATAGCCAAGCGCTTGTTTTTTATGAAGCATGCATACCCTCCTGTTTGCTCAACTGTCTTCAACATGTTGGCATTTTTCTGCTAACTCTGCCTTACTGTGGTATTTATTCTTTGCCAGGCTGGTGACCTCTTTGAGAAGGTTGGGAAGAACGACCAAGCATTGTCTGCCTTCAGGAAAGGCAAGACATATCGACGGGCTGTGGAACTTGCACGAATGACATTTCCCAACGAAGTCATACGTCTCGAGGAGGAATGGGGCGACTACCTGGTTTCTCAAAAACAGTTAGACGCCGCAATAAACCATTTCATCGAAGCCGGGTAAAGCATTAACTTGTTTTTGTTTTGAATACTTTTTCGCATAGCATACATGAAGTAGCATACAAATAGCATCCGCTTTCCACCAAGTCTAGGCAAATGTTGCACATGGCGTACCTAGGAGGCAACTCTGTTAGACCTATGACAATTGAGATTGTATTATTAACCTACACGAAATACCTGTAGGTAATGTACAATATCAATAGATAGTTAGATGAAAGATACTTTGATGACTTTGCAATCCCCGTTTTACAACTAGCTATAGACTTTGCATACATCAGTAGGTCCAAAGGCGATATCTGTCCCATAGTTCAATCCTACCCAATTCCTTTTTACTCGGTCCAAAACAAGCTCAACGCCATATTTGCTCACCAAGCTTTATGTTTCTCAACAGCAAGAAACAGCGAAAGCAAATTTTGCAAAATTTAAGTAATTTTTCGGCTGACACTTTTCAGAGTATGACCAAATGGTGACACAATATCAGAAATTGACCTTAAGCTATCAGCACTCTTTTTGCATGCCCTGCAGATTTTCAGACAAAAAAGTACTTGAAATATATTAAAATTGTTTTTGCTTCTGTTTCTTTTGTGAAATTCAATACCACGAAGAATTTGTCTTTATTTTTGTCTCTGATATTATGGACATATGTGATCGATTTGGGTTTTCAGTACAATTTTACTTTTGTCTCTAAAGGTCTTCAATCAAAGCGATCGAGGCTGCTATCAATGCGAGGCAGTGGAATAAAGCTGTGCAGATTGTGGAAATCCAAGATGACAGCGTTGCGCAGAAGTGAGCCTTTCTTGCTCTCGATTTCGAATGAAAACAACCGTATACTTATTAACACTGTGTGATACAATATTTACACAATGTGATACAAATTTGTTTTTGTTCCATTTATTTTTCAGGTATTACCTAATCCTTGCTCGGCATTACGCCCAAGTTACTGAGTACTCCGTGAGTTTTGCTTTTCCTTTCCATTCCTCCATTTTATTTAGCAATTCCTCTTCTGACTTATCCTAGACAATGTTCTGACGCAGTTACCTGGAACAGATGATAGATCTAACAATGAATATCTAAAAGATATATTACACATAAACTTTGAGTTTTGAGTCGCAAAGCTCAGTCTTGTATCATGAAAAATATCAAACTTTGAAACAAGATTTTGTTGATGTCTTTTAGAGAACAGTTCTTTGCGAATAAATGACGTTTTAACCACACCTTTCTTTTCCCTCAACACAAACTTTCTTATATACCCAAGCGAATGAGCCTCTTTTGATTTTGTCTTTTCTGCAGGTAGCTGAACGTTTTTATGTTTGTGCTGGCGAGCCAAGAGAGGCTGTCGACATGTATACGAGGGCAAACATGTACGAGGCCGCCCACAAAGTACGAATTTGATTTCCATTGTTTAAATCTTCCTAAACTTCTGCAGGAAAATATATTTGTATGACGAGTTAAGACCTTTATAATGCTGATGAACTATGAACTCACACATGATCTGGCTGTGTATGTTTGATTTCGCGTTCAAGTGATGCTTCTGTCGATTTAGTTTTGATTCTTGCGTTTCTAATCGCAGCTTGCTGTTAGATGCATGCCAGCAGATGAGGTCACCTCCTTATACACGAAACAGGCACAAGAGTTTGAATCTCAGGGAAGATATAAGGAAGCTGAAAGGTAAAGCCATTTTCATGTGCTCTCCTCAGACACCCTTTCCCTTAGAAGCTTCTTTATAGGACGGAATATTGGAGCCATCTGATCTTTAGTGTACCGTATATAGAGGCGACAATGCAGGGCTATTTGCTTGATACCAAGTACTAGATGCTTTTTTCAAGTGCCAAGGGCCTTTATTACAGGATTTTATGTGTGCTATTGGTACTGGATATATGCGAGCTTGCAGAAAAAACCTATGTAACACCATCATAGCGTTGGAAGAATGTGCATTCTTGAGTCTCCTTCTGTTGTGATCGCTGTATTGTTTCCACGGCATAGCATATCCTTGTATCCTCCCAAACATAGCATAACATTATATAAGCCTTTCTGAGATGGGAGCAAGATGTTTATGCGTATGTTGTGAACTTTGACCTTTGGCTGTTGATCTGCTTGCTATTGACACCACATTACTCACAGTAAATGAAACCCTTTCTAGTTAAAGTAGGTACAGTTAAGATTGAACTCTCTTTTTGTTTGTCATGCACTTAATACACACGAGTTTTCATATATTGAAAACACCGCCATACTTTTGAATTTCAAACTTTTCTTCCTTGAATTCCAGGTTATTTATCACTGTTAACGAGCCCGACCACGCAATCAATATGTATAAAAAGCTGAAGATGGTAATTACGCTTTGTAAATTATTACCTCCTCCTCTTCCTTCATTGCAACAATATGATTTTGTGATCCTGCGATAGTTGAATATTGCTATCCATTCTTGAGTAACTGGTTTCTAGCCTATTGTTTATTATCTTTTCATTTCAGTATGACAAGATGATAAAACTTGTGACACAGTTCCACCCAGATCTTCTTCAAGACACTCATCTTCATCTGGCGAAGGTAAATGACATCTAATTAAAGCGTTTCTTGTGATTTTTATATATCTAGTCATAATAGCATCTGTCTGCTGGCTGTAACTTTCTTAATTGCAAATCAATATCACTTCAAACGAACATTTATTCCAAAGTGGTCTTGATTTCAAGTTTATAACTAGTGATGCACGTGTTTCTGCTTCCAGGAACTGGAGACTGACGGCCAATACAGCCAGGCGGAACACCATTACACGGAAGCACAAGATTGGAAAGCCGCTGTGAACATGTATCGAAATAACGACCTTTGGGAGGACGCTTACAGGGTATGCAATAGTTTTATTGTCCTTTTCTTAATCACTACTGAACTGAGTTTCAAAATTTTCAATCAAGCACTTCACTTACGTCATACACTCGCGTTTGTTATGCCAAATAAGATCAAGTCAGTTGCGATCTTCTATTGGCTGTTGCTCCTTGGCCGTGTAGCCAATCAAGTCACAGAAAGTGCCCATCGCCTTGGTGAATAATGTGATGGAGACAATCTAAGGTGCAAATGTATTATAGCTGTTGGCTTTTGCAAAACATATTGGATCCGTGGAAATTTAGGGACAAGCAAACACGTTGAAAAATGATGGATTATGTTCTTGTTTTTGAATTTGAGGTGGTTTCTTGCACTAATTTGGAGTCTGCTCCTTTTCTGGGTGCGTTTTTCTTCATAATAAGCCAGCAATCGTGTTTGCTCGAAGAAGGTCCATGACATAACAACATCAAGGGAGTCTACTAATTGTTTTCCGTATTTTACAATTTTGGCGTAGTGATTTTATACTTTTAGGCCCTTCATAGTTAGGGTTTTTTTTTCTTCAGGTTGCAAAGCATTACGGAGGCGCGACCCCAGCGAAGCAAGTTGCCTACCTTTGGGCAAAGAGCCTAGGTACTTTTCTTTTTCGCTGGTCTGATTCGCACGTAATTTTATCTCATTCATTTATCAGTTGTCCCGGCAGACTTTATACTTGGACACAAGTAATTTTTCGCGTTGCTCGTTAAAATATGTCTCATCCAAATGAAAACGTGAACCTTTTGTTATTTATGTAGGCAGATGCCAAATTTTAGTACAGACTAGTGAACTCTTTATTGTTTTTCCTACAGGTGGAGACTCTGCAGTTAAGCTTCTCACTAAATTCAATCTCTTGGAAACTGCAATAGAGTACGCTGCAGAAAATGGGTACGTTCTTTTTCACAGTAACTGAAACGTGTCATAGACCATTTAGCAGGGATTAATGATGTTAGTATATCAAATGATCAGAACCAGTATAAGAGGAATGTTAGGCTTCCCTATGAATGCAGAAGTCAGCAGAACTGTTGGTGTCTAGATTTTGTCATCTTGCATCCTTTTTTGTTGATTTGATGGTTGTCAGAATCTTTCTATACAGAGTGTAGATTTTGAATCGCATCCATCGTGAAGCTGAACTATGTTTCTGTCGAGAGAGAACAGTAAATTTAAGAAGGGGAAAGGTGTATGAAAAGTCATATTGTTTTGCTAATCAATTTCTATAGAACGTCTTCTTTGGCATTAGGAATAGGGTTGATTGAAATCTTTCATTAGCAAATTTTCACATGTGATCTATTTGACGTCACTTTTGTCCATTTCTTAAGAATCTTAGGCACTTTGCACAATCTTATGCAGGTCCTTCGAATTTGCTTTCGATCTGGCACGAACCGGGATGAAAGGCAAGTTGCCAGATGTGCATCTAAAACACGCCATGTACCTTGAAGATGAGGGAGAATTCAAGAAGGCCGAAGACGAGTTCATCAAGGCTGGAAAACCGCGAGAAGCCGTCCTTATGTATGTCATAATTAGAGTTGAAAGCTGATTAATTTTTCTTCATTGTAGAATCCCATTGTACATCAAAGGCATATTTTTAAGGCGACACTATAAATAGATTTGCGTCATAGGGAACCTTGTTACTTGTGAAAAATTGAGGATTCTTTTGTAAGATTGGATTAGGTTGGATTCTTTCTAGTCTTATTCATTTTTCTAGCCGTACCTAATTTTCCTAAGAGGTCATAATTTGGTTATCCTAGAAGCTTTTAGTTCGTCCTCATGTTATCCAAATATTTTTTTGTTCGTTTGTTTCATGTCTGGTTTTGTTTATTTGTTTCTTAGCCTCCTTTTTTCCTTGCCTCTTTTCTTCTATTCTTCCGTCATTTCTTCCATTATTTCTTTCTTTCTTGCTTCCAATCCTCCTTACTTTCTTTCTGCCTTTCCTCGTTTCTTTCATTTAGTCTTCCTTTCGTTATTCGCTTTCTTTTCTTCTTTTCTTTTGATTTCTTTCTTGCTTTCTTTTTTCCTTCCTCTTTCTATTTTGTTTTTTTCTCTCGTTCGTTATTCTAGCATTCTTTTTCTTTCGTTATTTCGTTCTTTCCTTTTTTTCTTCTTTCGTTCTTCTTTTGTCTTTCTTTCCCTTTACCAAGTTTTTCTTTCTCCTCCGCATAGGTACGTGCACACGCAAGACTGGGATAGCGCGCAGAGGGTTGCTGAAGATAACGACCCTGAAAGCGTTTCTGATGTTCTTGTAGGCCAGGTAAAGGATCGATTCTTCCACTCATCAAGGCAGTTTCTTGCTTCTTCATAAAATGACCTCAAAATTTGTTCTAAAATTTGTAAAATAATTCTCCTGAAAAGGAACAGACCATTTTTGTAAGAGCATAGAGCGTACACCCTAGGCCATTACTGTTATTTCTCTTAGCGTTTCGAGCTCATGATATTCTTTCTCATTTACATGAAAACCCTTTTAATAGATTTTTGGAGCAACAACGATAATGCAATAATAGCTTTAAGTGCCAGGAGTTAATTTACTTGTGAATTCTAGATTTAGATCTAAGAGCCTTAATCTTGTAGAGGGAATTTCTAAACTACAACTTTGTTGTTTCCTATTTTAGGCACGTCATGCTTTCAACAAAAAAGAATATCCGAAGGCGGAATCATATTTCTTAAGAGCGCAACATCCGGAGCTAATCATTCGTTTATACAAGGCACGCTGGTTCTCTGTTCATTAGTTATCACTTTTTAAGTCATTGTAATCATCATCAACAATCATTTTCTGTTCTTTTCTATTTGCCTTCTATCTTTATAAAGGGCTGCAAAACTTTTCCAATGCTAAAGCCACCATTATTGCTAGAATGAACAGACATACTTTTCTTGCTCCATGGGACACAGTGTGTTATTCAGATAACACCTCTGAAGCTTAATTGAAGATTGACAGTCGAAAGCCAAAGTGCTTCATTAAGATGTACCATTAAATATTCAATAGCTAACGTGTTAGTTTAAATACCCTAAGATATAGGGGATAAGAAGTCGAAATCTGATACCCTTTTTTACAGGACGAAGGAATGTGGGCTGACGCATTGAGAATCGCCAAAGAGTATGCCCCGCATAAGCTGGACCAACTCCAAAATGAGTACGACAGAGAAAACAACAGAGACGACAAGTATGTCCTCATTACCGTTGTTTGGAAGGGGAAGTTGTTTGAAATTTCTTTACACCAGAGGCAGCACAGTTTCTGAAGGACTGTCATTAGAAATGAGATTTGAGGCTTTCGTCGTTTTTGTCTAATGATGTCTCTTACGAATATTCTTAAGTCTTAATGCAAAGACTTATCGTACACATAATCAGTTGATTCTAAAGTTGGCAGTTTCTTTGGTAAAGCTTCATGCTAGCACTGTGCCAAATCCTTTCCCAATGTTAAATTCAACATTCTAGCCACATTCAATTCTCAATCTTTATCGATTTCAGGGGCCTCGACGCCCTGTTATCACAAGCCAAAGACTGGGAGTCACGTGCTGAATATGATAGAGCCATCGATGTGTACCTTAAGCTGAGCAAGTCTATGACCCAAAACTTCGATATTCTTGAGGATGCTTGGACGAAGGTACGTGAAGATCAAGTTCTCCATGACCATTCTTCCCTTCTTTCGTTTATCCAACTGTGCTAGATTAGGCAGACATCTTTCCTCAGCTCTGTTTCTACAAGCCACTTACCATCTAGTGCATCGCTGATAAACTTGGCTGCCATCTCTGTTAGGCTCATTGTTTGAAACGTGGCACAACGCATAAAATCATTTTTAATGTAAGCTTATGATTAACCCTCGATCCTTTTTGCTGTCGCTTTGGTAGATGGAAGCTACGATGAATTTATGATTTTTTGTTCATAATTTAAAAATCCAGGCGGTGGAGTTATCAGTGAAGTTCGTGAAAGACAAAGCTCTCGATGTCACTGACAAGGCGTGCAAGAAACTGTGTGAAATCGAGGCATATGAGCAGGTGCATACTACGTGACCTCTTTCTTCTTCACCTTCTACATGTCCTCACCAACCCAATCCACCAAACGTGCCTCTTTTCAGCCACTGATAATACTATTTAGAACTACAAATGCTGCAGCATTGATTCAGTTTTACACCATGAAAAAAACATTCTCGATGTGAATGCAAATTTGGATTTTTGTCCTCAAGCTGGGATTGTTTTCTAAGAAGTACATAACGTTTATTTTCTTTCTAAATTTCTCTTTTTGGCCTAATTATAAAACTATTATCGTTATCATTTCTTGCTTGTGTTCATTTTCTACTTGCCCATCATAGGCTGCTGAACTGTATCAGTCAGTGAAGCTTTATAAAGAAGCCATCGACACTTACATTATGGGACAACTGTGGCCACTCGCGAAACGCTTGGCCGCCGATTCAGCTCCAAAGTAAGATAATCTATTCGGTGTTCTGTTGTAAAATCTCTGTCATGATGTGCATGGAAGTTCAATCAACGCCATACGAAGCTGGCTCTACTGTTGCCAGTTAGAGGCTGACACAGATTCACTTGAATTCTTTGAGACAATGACATTTAAATACTGATACTATTCAGCATTCGTGTACAGTCTCTTGTTCAATGCAACGAATTTACAGGCCCTGATTTACGAATTATCGTGTTAGCACGAATTCGCAGGCTCTGATTTACGAATTATCGTGTTAGCACGAATTCGCAGGCTCTGATTCACAAACTGTCGAGTTTGCGCGAACCACGTGCTGATACCATTAAGCACTCATCTGCAATCCATTTACCCCAGCTGATAACCTTTCTCGGTTATAGATATGAACAGTATGTGGAGGAGAAGTATATCAATTTCTTGAAGTCCAAGCAAATGCCAGACAAGGTTTGCCAGTTTCTATGATAGTAGGTAGTAATGTCTAGTATATACCATATCTCTTGTGAACTGTATACTGCACTTTACAGCTGTTGCCTTGATGGTCTCTGTTCCTAAAAAACATCCTCCTCGTGACCATGCCACTTTAACTATTAGTACATCTTATGTCCCATGCTAGCTCATGGACGTGGATGTTATTGGTGCACTGGACATGTACGTCGAACAAGGCCAATGGGATCGCTGCATTCAAGAAGCTGAACAGCAGGTATTCAACTATCGTATGTCAGCAAAGCCTGGCGCACACTTGAGCTTTCTGCTCAGCAAAAAGTCATTCGTGGCAATGAGCTGAGCAGAAGTAACAAGTGAACCTTTTTCATTTTTATTTCTTTCGTAATTTCTCTCATTTTCTCTCGTAAGGTAACTTCTCTCACGAATGTCGTTCCCCTATCGTAGCTTATTGGCAACCATGATCTATAACTACCCATAACTCTTTGCTGCGATTACCATGGTGTGCCTTACCAGTTAATAATTGCGGATGCTGTAATGATGAATAGCTACAATATCCCAGCTGTTTTATGAAACTTTTAGCATACGATGAATGTAAACTAAGTTGGGTTCATGTTGCTTTCTTTTCCACCCTGTGTTCATGAAAGCCTGTGTGACATGTTCTCAATTTTTGTATTGGTTTGAATATTCTTTGCAGTCATTTTAATGGGCTTTATAGCAGTTCCAAGAAGGATGTAAACTTAAACCCGGAAGTATTATGTGAGAACATGGCAGTTGGCCTAAGGGAATCAAAATTAAGTTTCAGTTAACTGAGATTCCCTTAATTATGTTTGTCTGTTGCCTTGCTCCTCTTGTTTATGGCCCTTTGAAATCGTATCGCTGGCTCTTCTTTGATCACTCCTTAATCATTTATCATCCACAGAGCAGTGAAGTTTTGAACAAGTACGTCGCTCTCTATGCCGCAAATCTGATTAAAGAAGGCGATCTTATGAAGGCCCTGGATTTGTTTGTACAGTACGGTGCCCCTGCAAATCCCCAGGTATAAAACCCTCTTCTACTCTATACCATATTTGTTACGGCAGCCAAACACCCAGAGATTGCTGTAAGACTTGCTACTTCTGTTTGCCTCATGAATAGAACTATGCTTCGTTGTGTTTTGTTTTCATGGATCGTGGTAATGCACTTACTGCACTTTCGATCATATTAGAATGATAACGTAATGATAAGCGTTTCTGTAACCTAATATTTGTGTTTGCTTATGATTCTTTCGCCTTTCTTTGGGATAGATATTCCTTGAACTATTTCGAGCGCAAGGTGATATATTGATATTAGAACAGGGACTGTTAAAAATCAAATCAACGCATTTGGCCATGAAGGGTTACCCATAATAATAATTGCCAATTTCTGAATACTCACGAAGACTCACAAACAGCCCTCTACGTGTTAGAGACGTCTACGTCTACGTCTTATCCTTCGCTACTTGAAAAGAGAGTGCTTCAAGATGCCTATCCCCCTTTGTGAGTTGCTTTGATGTTGATGCACGTCACTCTGCAGAATTTCAATATTTACAAACGGCTGGCACACAGCATATTCTCGATGCCTGGCAAAGATGGTGCAGAATCATACAGGCCGTGGCCGACTTGCGCAACATGTTGGCCGATGTGGTTAGTTGGTTAATCGATGTCCCAATTTCAGATTTGCCCAGATGATTTATATGAATCTGAAGCGCATCAATTGTATCAGTCGAATTTGGCAATACTTGCCAAACTCAATTGCTACTTGTAGATACTGCGATGGCTCCCCTGTGCAATCGGTAAAAGAGAGGGGCAGTGCGGATAAATGGCTTGGCCTCGAGTGCTGGCTTGAAAGCATGACCCGATAGCTCAGTTGGTAGAGCACTTGACGTAAAAAGTCAAGGGTCGTGAGTTCGAGTCCCGCTCGGGTCGGTTATTTTTCCGCACTCTCTTTGATCCTTAGATACTTGAAAAGTCTGCTCGAGAAGATTTACCTTCAGTACTATTGAATTTGACTTCCCTGTTTTTTCTATTCATCCTGCTAAGCATAAAAAGTTCCTATATTTACACTGCTAATCTTTTATGTTTCTATCTCAATTCTCAAAATAGCCTACGAGTTTTAAAGATTATCCTCCGGTTTTAACAGTTTTCTATTATATAGATTCTGCCGTGAAATTATATTTTATAAAACAATCAACACGCCCAACAAACAAACTATAATTATCTGCTATGTGCTTAGCATAATTAGAGCTCCGACACTACCAGGGCATTTGTTTTTAAGTGATGACGTAGAACCCACAAAACCCTTGATGGCATTCTATTTTCTGCTTTGCCTTTCAGTGTGATGGTTTGGACAGGAAGCCAGCGGACGCTGTTACCATGGATACCTTCAATCGAATGTTGATTATCTCACATTACTACGCAGCACGAGCTGCTGCGAAGTCGCAGAAAGCTTTGGTAGGTACACAGAGGTTAACATTCATGAACCGATTCCTTTTTGGTCTTACGTTGAGCTGTCTGAAAAAGATTCAGAATGCCATGAGATTTCATACATAAATATAATATCGATTATTCTAAATATATCAAGTGAAAAGAACTATAATTGTTTTTGGTTCTCAAGTCAACACTCCCATTGCATTGCCATTAAACTCTCTGTTTTGTCATAGGAGGGCATCGCAGCCAAACTATCGGTGTCATTACTCAGGCATTCCGATATCATTCCCTGCGACAAGGCTTTCTTTGAGGCGGGAATAGATTGCAAGGTATGTTTGCATGATGACAACTTGATAAATAGATCGCGAAGCTATTTCGTAACATCTCTGATGTCTTCATTCTATTTTGTTAGTTTTAGGTCATTTTCCAACGTTTGCATACTGAGAAGTGTCCGACGAAAAAATACGCAAGTTTGCAGAAATGATGTTCCAGCTGTTTCTTGCTATTTAAGGTTATGTACTATGAAACACTTGTTTACATAAAATCCTTAAAATTTCAACTCATTTTTCAGAAAATTGGTTGGGAGAATATGGCATTCGTATTTCTAAACAGATTTTTGGATCTGAGCGAGGTAAAATTTTGCTTCAATTTAACCAGGTAGTTGTTTTACTGTACTACTTTTACTCCCGTTTCTTATCAACCCGAGAACCAAACGTTTAGAATAAACTTTGTTTGCTTTTTAACATTTCAACTGTCCAGTCATGGGCTTTTGTCTTCTGGAATGCAAACATAGTTGCTTCTATCAGTTTTATCTTTATGCAGATTCATGTTTATGGACTTCTATCATGAAAAGATGTAAGAATGGCCATTTGTCTCCAGAGAGGCACTATATTGAGGCATGTGATTCCGAATATTCCTCATTTATTCACAGGGAATCGAGGAAGGAAACCTAGACATGATAGACAATAGTGACTTCATGGAAACGGACATTCCCCTTGAAGTTACTGTGCCTGAAAACCAGTTTCTTCAGGTGAGTTATTACCCCTTGAAAAAGCACATTGCTTTGAAATGCTAATTCGAGGGATGCAAGAGTAGGCAAAGGTCAAACGTCAGCCCTTCTTTACGTTCAGTGACGCACTCCAGTCTTCAACAATTATCTTCTCTAGCTTTCAGTATGTCTTTATGGCTTCAGCAATTATTTGCTATGAATCACATGTTCTTTTCGAATTGGTATCCAGATGCTGTTAGCCAAGTTATTTTAAGAGATTTAATCCTTTCTATCCTTTCTTCCACCCCTGCCAACCTTCATAAACCGTAATGATACCCCTTATATTTTTAGTTACTCTACCCTTCTTCGTTCCAATGCTAAAACGTACCCCTGCCTATTACCATGCCTCACCGCTCTGCGTTAACCCAAAATTCTTCCATCATCCTGATACTTACCTTACCTCACCACATTAACTTACCGTTTTCCTCCCGTTACACCTATCTTAACTTCTACTTTTATTTTTCTTACTATCTTTTATTCTTCTCTCATTTCTACCTTTTATAGCCTTTATTCCGTGGGGCTTGTGCCTTATGAACTAATTCCACTTATCCAACTACTTTACTACTTTAGGAAGATAAAAGGGAGGAAGTGAAAGAGTGGGTGTTGGCTGTCTCGATGGACCAAAAAGTTGAACAGGTTCTCCCCCTGGACGAAAGAGACACCTATGAGGCATCACTGGTCGCAGTGAACACAGAAATCAAGTCTCTGCCCTGCGTCATATCAGGTAATTGCCGCTAAATCAAGTACATTAAACTCCACAGTTAATGACCAAATACCCCCGTATTTTCATGGGCAGATTTTTGAAAATTTGAATTGAAAGAGATTGGGTTTTCAAGAAATTTTTACCGTGTCCATCAATATGAAACTTGTCATTGAAAAATGAAGTCCTTCCAATGAAGAAATTTGTAACCTGTCCATATGGCTCTTTCTGTTTTACGTAGAAATTAATCAAAGGTGAAATGCTTTCAGATTCTTGTCGAACCGTTGCTGATAGGTCGCCTTCTACCATTCCTTTTTCTGAATCTGCTTGCTTTTTTGTTGCTGTTGCTGTTGTGTATCTCATCACGCCTAACCAACAGTGACGTTTACGCCTTACACAACGCTGTAAGGGTCATCAACGTATTTGATTCTCCTCTTCTTTACAGGCTACCCAGTGCTGAGGAGTAAGATCGAGTTCAAAAGACCTGGACGCGCTGCTAATAAAGAAGACTGGAACAAGTTCCTCATGGCAACAAAGGTTTGGCAAAGCTTGCTTCGACCTATTCTCACACATAAGTTATTTTTATCTGATAGTCAATGTGTCCAATTCTTTGAATGAATGAACGAATGGACCAGGCTGAAAACATGTGTTGTTGGCATGTTGGCCTCTGTTTGATTGCTGCCTTCTGCTGTGTAATCAGTAACCATACACGCATGTGGTGTAAAAGGCAAAATGGCTATTGGTTTCTATCCTGTGTATAATGGCTGCTAGTTCTACCGCTTGATGCGATCATCAAGCAATTCTTCACGATTCAAAGTATTCCGCAACATATAAGAGGTTTCTCAGCAACTTGGAGTTTATGTCAATGTACAGCCTCACAACGAATGTGAATTGCGTAGATGTTTCCTGAAATCTTAATAAAGTATAGTTTTGAGATCATGGCTAGCTCTCTGAATCTCGCCTTCATTTCAAATCAATACATGATGCTCCAGATCATTTGTTGGCTGTCCACACATTCTCCGCAATACTGTTTAACAAAACAGTAATGGCCTCAGAAAATCGCTCAGCTTTTTGTAAACAGAAAACTATTTTCTCGCAAACTTCTTAAAGCAACAGTTTGATTTTGTAGTACTGTACCGCCGTTCAAATCACTTTCCCAAACCGGTTGGTACAGCTAAGAACCCTGATTGAAATTCTGGTAAAATGACGTCATACCTCATTCTCCTGTCTTAGGTATCGCACAGTCCCGAGTGTCAAGATGTCCTTCGGTTTCTCACGCTGTGGTGCGGGGCCCCGCAGAATCCAACTTACTCTTTTCAATAGATCAACATGTGCTTTCTGTTTTCACTTCATTGCGTTAATTGGTCAGGATGTTGATTAGTTTGTGTAAATACCTGAGCTGTATTATAGAGGAATACTGATTAAAAGTATTTGCCGGTGTTTTGCCATTGCGTTTTCTTCTCATTTTGCCGAATGATAGGTCATAGTTTTACCTGGCCCTCATTCACACGAGGCGACCTGATAAGAAAATCAAAGATGAACAGGAGTCAAATGTCACCTATCAAGTTTTGTCAAATATCGGCCATTTTCGCAAGCCAAAAAGCTCGGTATTGGACTTTCCAACACCTCAAGAGGCTTTTTACATTTTGGATCACTTTCATGTCACCTTTACAGGGCCAGCAATTTGTATTTAACGTTAGAGAGGAAGGTAGCCTGGGTACCAGACTCACTCTACTGTTTGCAAAAGGATGTTTGCAAATCAAAGCCCCAATTCATACACCGCATTTCTGCCGTAGCAAATTGATTTGACTGAGAATGCTGAAATATTCATGTATATAATATATAAATACTAACATATCCCTAACATCTTAAACCCCCTAATATATAAATACTAACATATCCCTAATATAAATACTAACATATCCATATAATATATAAATACTAACATATCCCTAACATCTTAAACCCCCTAATATATAAATACTGACATATCCCTAATATAAATACTAACATATCCATATAATATATAAATACTAACATAAAAATTCGAACTACGTGTTTTGAATCGCCCATGGTACACGCCAATAGTCATTACTCTGGTGAAGTTGATTGTACCTCCAATAATGCATTTATGCAGTTCAAGGAAGCGGTCAGTGCGCATGACTGGGTGGCCTTGTTGTGGGTATGTATTTGGGTTTCCTTTGCGCAAGATAGGTGCCATGCAAAGTAAAAATGCCATAGTCATACCTAGCCACAGAGAAAGAGAGAGAAAGTAGATCTGGCACGGTGCCTCTGCATGTGGCAGAGAGGTTCAGCCACTGTAGAAAAGTGGATAGAAGCTAAATGGTACAAATATGCATTGAAAACAATGAATGGCAGCCCGTGTGTATAAAACTTGGGTCTCTGGATGGGTGCTCAGTTGTGTAGAGTGAGGCACAGTAGATTGGGAAGGACACTTCCCGAACCTGTTGAGCGATGAAGACTGCAATGCTGTTTTGCGTCCTTCTGGGACTGGTCATCTCAATCCATGGTAAGTCAATCCTATGTCTTTCTAACGTTCATAGAAATGCCCATACGGCCGTTGTATACTTTTCCAGCTTTTGATGTCTAGCTGACAGCGCAGAGGCGTGTGGTGGGTGGTAGAAGGCGGAGGACAAAAGACTGAACCTTGTCACATTCTTATTAAATATTGTCAAAGCTTCTGTATTTTATCTATAACAAACCTATCAGATCGACAGACTTCCTGATGAACAAGTTACTAGTGCCTCCTGATAAAAAATTTCCGTGACGGTCAGTCTCTAGACACGCCCTCCCGTGACCTGTTCTGGAGCAGTCTGTTTATGTCATTTTATCTACATGATACTGCGAGAATGCAGCAAAATAGTTACAGCATGCTTTTCGAGAGACGGATATGCTTTGTAATACTAGGATAAAGTCTGACAACACTAGGATTCAAGCATGGTAGTCAGTTAAAAGTGTGTGCGTAAGCGATCTTGCGTTAATTTAGACACGAACCAGACAAGATTCAGGTTATTAAGACTGGTCCCAATCTTAGGACTATTGCTCCAAATAACTGGCCACTGACCAAATCACCCATTGATGGACCTTCCTGAGTTTTGATGTGGCGTGAATCTGAATTAGCGTCGCAAGTTTCTAGTAAAAAATGTTGTCAGTCTTAAGTTGTGAATTACTGTAAGTTACCTCATGGTGAAATTGTTTATAGGCGCAGCGCCAGCAAAAGAATCGAGGGATGTTGCTGAAAAGAGCGCCCCAGAAGAACACTTAGAAGTAGAGGAAGACATGAATGAGGCCGAAGGACCCGAGGCCGAAGGACCCGAGGCCGAAGAGCCCGAAGCCGAAGAACCCGAATCCGAAGAAAAAAAATTTAACCCAAAAATGGTCATTTTGCAAGGCTATAGCCTTGTCTTTTGCGCAAGAACGCCATCCTTCGATATGGCTGTTTCTTCAAAACTACTGCAAATAAAATCAAGTGCAACACCTCAAAATGTTTGGGTTTGATAGTACTGCACATATAGATTATTTTTGAGAAAAAAAAAATTTGACCCAAAAATGGTCATTTTGCAAGGCTATAGCTTTGCCTTTTGCGCAAGAACGCCAACCTTCGAAATGGCTGTTTCTACAAAACTACTGCGAATATAATCAAGTGCAACACCTCAAAATGTTTGTTTTTGATAGTGCTGCACATATAGATTATTTTTGAGAGAAAACAATTTGACCCAAAAATGGTCATTTTGCAAGGCTATAGCCTTGCCTTTTGCGCAAGAACGCCATCCTTCGAAATGGCTGTTTCTACAAAACTACTGCGAATATAATCAAGTGCAACACCTCAAAATGTTTGTTTTTCATAGTACTGCACATATAGATTATTTTTGAGAAAAGAAAAATTTGACCCAAAAATGGTCATTTGGCAAGGCTATAGCCTTGTGTAAAACCTCTTAAAAGGTGGGTTTCACAAACGTGAGTTCTTTGTTGGCAGAAATCCTCAAAAAAACGGCAACGGCGGATAAGATCAAAATTCTCCTTTTTATGGCAATGATACGACTAACGGCTAACAGCAAGTTCGACAATAACGACACGGCTTCAACAGGCACGACAAATAGCGACAGAGCTCCTAGCAGTACAACAAAACTTTCGACAAGACTACCCCTAACTTATGACACAACCCTTTCTATAACCTGAGCGAACCTTAAAATAATAATTACGTAATACAAAAAACATCTTTACAGACGCTGATGCAATCACAGCGCAATGGTGCAAATGTCACGTGATACTGTCCGTAAGGAAACCCTGTGTCGTTACACTTGCCTTTTGCGCAAGAACGCCATCCTTTGAAATGGCTGTTTCTACAAAACTACTGCGAATATAATCAAGTGCAACACCTCAAAATGTTTGTTTTTGATAGTACTGCACATATAGATTATTTTTGAGCGAATACAAAGTTGGCGCAAAAATGGTCATTTTGCAAGGCTATAGCCTTGCCTTTTGCGCAAAAACGCCATCCTTCGAAATGGCTGTTTCTACAAAACTACTGCGAATATAATCAAGTGCAACACCTCAAAATGTTTGTTTTTGATAGTACTGCACATATAGATTATTTTTGAGAGAAAAAAAATTTGACCCAAAAATGGTCATTTTTCAAGGCTATAGCCTTGCTTTTTCGCAAGAACGCCATCCTTCGATATGGCTGTTTCTTCAAAACTACTGCAAATATAATCAAGTGCAACACCTCAAAATGATTGTTTTTAATAGTACTGCACATGTAGATTATTTTTGAGAGAAAAAAAATTTGACCCAAAAATGGTCATTTTTCAAGGCTATAGCCTTGCTTTTTGCGCAAGAACGCCATCCTTCGATATGGCTGTTTCTTCAAAACTACTGCAAATATAATCAAGTGCAACACCTCAAAATGATTGTTTTTGATAGTACTGCACATATAGATTATTTTTGAGAGAAAACAAATTTGACCCAAAAATGGTCATTTTTCAAGGCTATAGCCTTGCTTTTTGCGCAAGAACGCCATCTTTCGATATGGCTGTTTCTTCAAAACTACTGCAAATATAATCAAGTGCAACACCTCAAAATGATTGTTTTTGAGAGTACTGCACATATAGATTATTTTTGAGAGAAAAAAAATTTGACCCAAAAATGGTCATTTTGCAAGGCTATAGCCTTGCTTTTTGCGCAAGAACGCCATCCTTCGATATGGCTGTTTCTTCAAAACTACTGCGAATATAATCAAGTGCAACACCTCAAAATGATTGTTTTTATTAGTACTGCACATGTAGATTATTTTTGAGAGAAAAAAAATTTGACCCAAAAATGGTCATTTTGCAAGGCTATAGCCTTGCTTTTTGCGCAAGAACACCATCCTTAGAAAAGGCTGTTTCTTCAAAACTACTGCGAATATAATCAAGTGCAACACCTCAAAATGTTTGTTATTAATAGTACTGCACATATAGATTGTTTTTGAGAGAAAAAAAATTTGACCCAAAAATGGTCATTTTGCAAGGCTATAGCCTTGCTTTTTGCGCAAGAACGCCATCCTTCGATATGGCTGTTTCTTCAAAACTACTTCAAATATAATCAAGTGCATTACCTCAAAATGATTGTTTTTAAAAGTACTGCACATATAGATTGTTTTTGAGAGAAAAAAAATTTGACCCAAAAATGGTCATTTTGCAAGGCTATAGCCTTGCTTTTTGCGCAAGAACACTATCCTTAGAAAAGGCTGTTTCTACAAAACTACTGCAAATATAATCAAGTGCATTACCTCAAAATGATTGTTTTTAAAAGTACTGCACATATAGATTGTTTTTGAGAGAAAAAAATTTGACCAAAAATGGTCATTTTTGCAAGGCTATAGCCTTGCTTTTTGCGCAAGAACACTATCCTTAGAAAAGGCTGTTTCTACAAAACTACTGCAAATATAATCAAGTGCAACACCTCAAAATGTTTGTTTTTCATAGTACTGCACATATAGATTATTTTGAGCGAAAAAAGTTGCCCAAAAATGGTCATTTTGCAAGGCTATAGCCTTGCTTTTGCGCAAAACACATCCTTCGAAATGGCTGTTTCTACAAAACTACTGCGAATATAATCAAGTGCAACACCTCAAAATGTTTGTTTTTGATAGTACTGCACATATAGATTATTTTTGAGAGAAAATAAATTTGACCCAAATATGGTCATTTTGCAAGGCTATAGCCTTGCTTTTTGCGCAAGAACGCCATCCTTCGAAATGGCTGTTTCACAAAAATACTGCAAATATAATCAAGTGCAACACCTCAAAATGTTTGTTTTTGATAGTACTGCACATATAGATTATTTTTGAGAGAAAAAAAATTTGACCCAAAAATGGTCATTTTGCAAGGCTATAGCCTTGCTTTTTGCGCAAGAACGCCATCCTTCGATATGGCTGTTTCTTCAAAACTACTGCAAATATAATCAAGTGCAACCTCAAAATGATTGTTTTTAAAAGTATGCACATATAGATTTTTTTGAGAGAAAAAAATTTGACCCAAAAATGGTCATTTTGCAAGGCTATAGCCTTGCTTTTTGCGCAAGAACACATCCTTCGAAATGGCTGTTTCTACAAAACTACTGCAAATATAATCAAGTGCAACACCTCAAAATGATTGTTTTTGATAGTACTGCACATATAGATTATTTGAGCGAAAAAAAGTTGCCAAAAATGGTCATTTTGCAAGGCTATAGCCTTGCTTTTTGCGCAAGAACGCCATCCTTCGAAATGGCTGTTTCTTACAAAACTACTGCAATATAATCAAGTGCAACACCTCAAAATGATTGTTTTTGATAGTACTGCACATATAGATTATTTTTGAGAAAAAAAAGTTGCCAAAAATGGTCATTTTGCAAGGCTATAGCCTTGCTTTTGCGCAAAACGCCATCCTTCGAAATGGCTGTTTCATCAACTACTGCAAATATAATCAAGTGCAACATCTCAAATGATTGTTTTTGATAGTACTGCACATATAGATTATTTTTGAGAGAAAAAAATTTGACCCAAAAATGGTCATTTTGCAAGGCTATAGCCTTGCTTTTTGCGCAAGAACGCCATCCTTCGAAATGGCTGTTTCTACAAAACTACTGCGAATATAATCAAGTGCAACACCTCAAAATGATTGTTTTTGATAGTATGCACATATAGATTATTTTTTGAGAAAAAAAATTTGACCCAAAAATGGTCATTTTGCAAGGCTATAGCCTTGCTTTTTGCGCAAGAACGCCATCCTTCGAATGGCTGTTTCTTCAAAACTACTGCAAATATAATCAAGTGCACACCTCAAAATGATTGTTTTTGAAGTACTGCACCTATAGATTTTTTTGAGAGAAAAAAATTTGACCCAAAAATGGTCATTTTGCAAGGCTATAGCCTTGCTTTTTGCGCAAGAACGCCATCCTTCGAATGGCTGTTTCTTCAAAACTACTGCAAATATAATCAAGTGCAACACCTCAAAATGATTGTTTTGAAGTACTGCACATATAGATTTTTTTGAGAGAAAAAATTGCCAAAAATGGTCATTTTGCAAGGCTATAGCCTTGCTTTTGCGCAAAACGCCATCCTTCGAAATGGCTGTTTCTACAAAACTACTGCAAATATAATCAAGTGCAACACCTCAAAATGATTGTTTTTGAGAGTACTGCACATATAGATTATTTTGAGAAAAAAAATTTGACCCAAAAATGGTCATTTTGCAAGGCTATAGCCTTGCTTTTTGCGCAAGAACGCCATCCTTCGAATGGCTGTTTCTTCAAAACTACTGCAAATATAATCAAGTGCAACACCTCAAAATGATTGTTTTTGATAGTACTGCACATATAGATTATTTGAGAGAAAAAAATTTGACCCAAAAATGGTCATTTTGCAAGGCTATAGCCTTGCTTTTTGCGCAAGAACGCCATCTTCGAATGGCTGTTTCTTCAAAACTACTGCAAATATAATCAAGTGCAACACCTCAAAATGATTGTTTTTGATAGTACTGCACATATAGATTATTTTGAGAAAAAAAATTTGACCCAAAAATGGTCATTTTGCAAGGCTATAGCCTTGCTTTTTGCGCAAGAACGCCATCCTTCGAAATGGCTGTTTCTTCAAAACTACTGCAAATATAATCAAGTGCAACACCTCAAAATGATTGTTTTTGATAGTACTGCACATATAGATTATTTTTGAGAGAAAACAAATTTGACCCAAAAATGGTCATTTTGCAAGGCTATAGCCTTGCTTTTTGCGCAAGAACGCCATCTTTCGAAATGGCTGTTTCTTCAAAACTACTGCAAATATAATCAAGTGCACACCTCAAAATGATTGTTTTTAAAAGTACTGCACATATAGATTTTTGAGAGAAAAAAATTTGACCCAAAAATGGTCATTTTGCAAGGCTATAGCCTTGCTTTTTGCGCAAGAACACCATCCTTAGAAAAGGCTGTTTCTTCAAAACTACTCCAAATATAATGAAGTGCATTACCTCAAAATGATTGTTTTTAAAAGTACTGCACATATAGATTGTTTTTGAGAGAAAAAAAATTTGACCCAAAAATGGTCATTTTGCAAGGCTATAGCCTTGCTTTTTGCGCAAGAACACCATCCTTAGAAAAGGCTGTTTCTTCAAAACTACTGCGAATATAATCAAGTGCAACACCTCAAAATGTTTGTTATTAATAGTACTGCACATATAGATTTTTGAGAGAAAAAAATTTGACCCAAAAATGGTCATTTTGCAAGGCTATAGCCTTGCTTTTTGCGCAAGAACGCCATCCTTCGAATGGCTGTTTCTTCAAAACTACTGCAAATATAATCAAGTGCACACCTCAAAATGATTGTTTTTGAAGTACTGCACATATAGATTTTTGAGAGAAAAAAATTTGACCCAAAAATGGTCATTTTGCAAGGCTATAGCCTTGCTTTTTGCGCAAGAACACTATCCTTAGAAAAGGCTGTTTCTACAAAACTACTGCAAATATAATCAATTACAACACCTCAAAATGTTTGTTTTTCATAGTACTGCACATATAGATTATTTTTGAGAAAAAAAGTTGCCAAAAATGGTCATTTTGCAAGGCTATAGCCTTGCTTTTTGCGCAAAACGCCATCCTTCGAAATGGCTGTTTCTACAAAACTACTGCAAATATAATCAAGTGCAACACCTCAAAATGATTGTTTTTGATAGTACTGCACATATAGATTATTTTGAGAAAAAAAAAGTTGCCAAAAATGGTCATTTTGCAAGGCTATAGCCTTGCTTTTGCGCAAAACGCCATCCTTCGAAATGGCTGTTTCATCAAGCTACTGCAAATATAATCAAGTGCAACACCTCAAAATGATTGTTTTTGATAGTACTGCACATATAGATTATTTTTGAGAGAAAAAAAATTTGACCCAAAAATGGTCATTTTGCAAGGCTATAGCCTTGCTTTTTGCGCAAGAACGCCATCCTTCGAAATGGCTGTTTCTACAAAACTACTGCGAATATAATCAAGTGCAACACCTGAAAATGATTGTTTTTGATAGTATTGCACATATAGATTATTTTTGAGAGAAAAAAAATTTGACCCAAAAATGGTCATTTTTCAAGGCTATAGCCTTGCTTTTTGCGCAAGAACGCCATCCTTCGAATGGCTGTTCTTCAAAACTACTGCAAATATAATCAAGTGCAACACCTCAAAATGATTGTTTTTGATAGTATGCACATATAGATTATTTGAGAGAAAAAAAATTTGACCCAAAAATGGTCATTTTGCAAGGCTATAGCCTTGCTTTTTGCGCAAGAACGCCATCCTTCGATATGGCTGTTTCTTCAAAACTACTGCAATTATAATCAAGTGCAACACCTCAAAATGATTGTTTTTGATAGTACTGCACATATAGATTATTTTTGAGAGAAAAAAATTTGACCCAAAAATGGTCATTTTGCAAGGCTATAGCCTTGCTTTTTGCGCAAGAACGCCATCCTTCGATGGCTGTTTCTTCAAAACTACTTCAAATATAATCAAGTGCACACCTCAAAATGATTGTTTTTAAAAGTACTGCACATATAGATTGTTTTTGAGAGAAAAAAAATTTGACCTAAAAATGGTCATTTTGCAAGGCTATAGCCTTGCTTTTTTGCGCAAGAACACTATCCTTCGAAAGGCTGTTTCTACAAAACTACTGCAAATATAATCAAGTGCAACACCTCAAAATGTTTGTTTTTCATAGTATGCACATATAGATATTTTTGAGCGAAAAAAGTTGGCGCAAAAATGGTCATTTTGCAAGGCTATAGCCTTGCCTTTTGCGCAAAAACGCCATCCTTCGAAATGGCTGTTCCTACAAGAACGCCATCCTTCGATATGGCTGTTTCTTCAAAACTACTGCAATTATAATCAAGTGCAACACCTCAAAATGATTGTTTTTGATAGTACTGCACATATAGATTATTTTTGAGAGAAAAAAAATTTGACCCAAAAATGGTCATTTTGCAAGGCTATAGCCTTGCTTTTTGCGCAAGAACGCCATCCTTCGATATGGCTGTTTCTTCAAAACTACTTCAAATATAATCAAGTGCATTACCTCAAAATGATTGTTTTTAAAAGTACTGCACATATAGATTTTTTTTGAGAGAAAAAAAATTTGACCTAAAAATGGTCATTTTGCAAGGCTATAGCCTTGCTTTTTTGCGCAAGAACACTATCCTTAGAAAAGGCTGTTTCTACAAAACTACTGCAAATATAATCAAGTGCAACACCTCAAAATGTTTGTTTTTCATAGTACTGCACATATAGATTATTTTTGAGCGAAAAGGAAGTTGCCAAAAATGGTCATTTTGCAAGGCTATAGCCTTGCCTTTTGCGCAAAAACGACATCCTTCGAAATGGCTGTTCCTACAAAACTACTGCGAATATAATCAAGTGCAACACCTCAAAATGTTTGTTTTTGATAGTACTGCACATATAGATTATTTTTGAGAGAAAAAAAATTTGACCCAAAAATGGTCATTTTGCAAGGCTATAGCCTTGCTTTTTGCGCAAGAACGCCATCCTTCGATATGGCTGTTTCTTCAAAACTACTGCAAATATAATCAAGTGCAACACCTCAAAATGATTATTTTTGATAGTACTGCACATATAGATTATTTTTGAGAGAAAAAAATTTGACCCAAAAATGGTCATTTTGCAAGGCTATAGCCTTGCTTTTTGCGCAAGAACGCCAACCTTCGAAATGGCTGTTTCTTCAAAACTACTGCAAATATAATCAAGTGCAACACCTCAAAATGTTTGTTTTTGATAGTACTGCACATATAGATTATTTTTGAGAGAAAAAAAATTTGACCCAAAAATGGTCATTTTGCAAGGCTATAGCCTTGCTTTTTGCGCAAGAACGCCATCCTTAGAAAAGGCTGTTTCTACAAAACTACTGCGAATATAATCAAGTGCAACACCTCAAAATGTTTGTTTTTCATAGTACTGCACATATAGATTATTTTTGAGCGAAAAAAAAGTTGGTACAAAAATGGTCATTTTGCAAGGCTATAGCCTTGCTTTTTGCGCAAGAACACCATCCTTAGAAAAGGCTGTTTCTACAAAACTACTGCGAATATAATCAAGTGCAACACCTCAAAATGTTTGTTTTTCATAGTACTGCACATATAGATTATTTTTGAGCGAAAAAAAAACTTGACCCAAAAATGGTCATTTTGCAAGGCTATAGCCTTGCCTTTTGCGCAAAACGCCATCCTTCGAAATGGCTGTTTCCATCAAAACTACTGCAAATATAATCAAGTGCAACATCTCATAATGATTGTTTTTGATAGTACTGCACATATAGATTATTTTGAGCGAAAAAAAAGTTGCACAAAAATGGTCATTTTGCAAGGCTATAGCCTTGCTTTTTGCGCAAGAACGCCATCCTTCGATATGGCTGTTTCTTCAAAACTACTGCAAATATAATCAAGTGCAACACCTCAAAATGATTGTTTTTAATAGTACTGCACATATAGATTATTTTTGAGAGAAAAAAAACTTGACCCAAAAATGGTCATTTTGCAAGGCTATAGCCTTGCCTTTTGCGCAAAAACGCCATCCTTCGAAATGGCTGTTTCCATCAAACTACTGCAAATATAATCAAGTGCAACATCTCATAATGATTGTTTTTGATAGTACTGCACATATAGATTATTTTTGAGCGAAAAAAAGTTGACAAAAATGGTCATTTTGCAAGCTATAGCCTTGCTTTTTGCGCAAGAACGCCATCCTTCGATATGGCTGTTTCTTCAAAACTACTGCAAATATAATCAAGTGCAACACCTCAAAATGATTGTTTTTGATAGTACTGCACATATAGATTATTTTTGAGAGAAAAAAAACTTGACCCAAAAATGGTCATTTTGCAAGGCTATAGCCTTGCCTTTTGCGCAAAAACGCCATCCTTCGAAATGGCTGTTTCCATCAAACTACTGCAAATATAATCAAGTGCAACATCTCATAATGATTGTTTTTGATAGTACTGCACATATAGATTATTTTTGAGCGAAAAAAAAGTTGGCACAAAAATGGTCATTTTGCAAGGCTATAGCCTTGCTTTTTGCGCAAGAACGCCATCCTTCGATATGGCTGTTTCTTCAAAACTACTGCAAATATAATCAAGTGCAACACCTCAAAATGATTGTTTTTAATAGTACTGCACATATAGATTATTTTTGAGAGAAAAAAAATCTGACCCAAAAATGGTCATTTTGCAAGGCTATAGCCTTGCTTTTTGCGCAAGAACACCATCCTTAGAAAAGGCTGTTTCTACAAAACTACTGCGAATATAATCAAGTGCAACACCTCAAAATGTTTGTTTTTCATAGTACTGCACATATAGATTATTTTTGAGCGAAAAAAAAACTTGACCCAAAAATGGTCATTTTGCAAGGCTATAGCCTTGCCTTTTGCGCAAAAACGCCATCCTTCGAAATGGCTGTTTCCATCAAACTACTGCAAATATAATCAAGTGCAACATCTCATAATGATTGTTTTTGATAGTACTGCACATATAGATTATTTTTGAGCGAAAAAAAAGTTGGCACAAAAATGGTCATTTTGCAAGGCTATAGCCTTGCTTTTTGCGCAAGAACGCCATCCTTCGATATGGCTGTTTCTTCAAAACTACTGCAAATATAATCAAGTGCAACACCTCAAAATGATTGTTTTTAATAGTACTGCACATATAGATTATTTTTGAGAGAAAAAAAATTTGACCCAAAAATGGTCATTTTGCAAGGCTATAGCCTTGCTTTTTGCGCAAGAACGCCATCCATCGATATGGCTGTTTCTACAAAACTACTGCGAATACAATCAAGTGCAACACCTCAAAATGTTTGTTTTTGATAGTACTGCACATATAGATTATTTTTGAGAGAAAAAAAATCTGACCCAAAAATGGTCATTTTGCAAGGCTATAGCCTTGCTTTTTGCGCAAGAACGCCATCCTTCGATATGGCTGTTTCTTCAAAACTACTGCAAATATAATCAAGTGCAACACCTCAAAATGATTGTTTTTAATGTACTGCACATATAGATATTTTTGAGAGAAAAAAAATCTGACCCAAAAATGGTCATTTTGCAAGGCTATAGCCTTGCTTTTTGCGCAAGAACGCCATCCTTCGAAATGGCTGTTTCCATCAAAACTACTGCAAATATAATCAAGTGCAACACCTCAAAATGATTGTTTTTAATAGTACTGCACATATAGATTATTTTTGAGAGAAAAAAAATCTGACCCAAAAATGGTCATTTTGCAAGGCTATAGCCTTGCTTTTTGCGCAAGAACGCCATCCTTCGAAATGGCTGTTTCCATCAAACTACTGCAAATATAATCAAGTGCAACACCTCAAAATGATTGTTTTTAATAGTACTGCACATATAGATTATTTTGAGAGAAAAAAAATCTGACCCAAAAATGGTCATTTTGCAAGGCTATAGCCTTGCTTTTTGCGCAAGAACGCCATCCATCGATATGGCTGTTTCTACAAAACTACTGCGAATACAATCAAGTGCAACACCTCAAAATGTTTGTTTTTGATAGTACTGCACATATAGATTATTTTTGAGAGAAAAAAAATTTGACCCAAAAATGATCATTTTGCAAGGCTATAGCCTTGCTTTTTGCGCAAGAACTCCATCCTTAGAAATGGCTGTTTCTACAAAACTACTGCGAATATAATCAAGTGCAACACCTCAAAATGTTTGTTTTTGATAGTACTGCACATATAGATTATTTTTGAGAGAAAAAAAATTTGACCCAAAAATGGTCATTTTGCAAGGCTATAGCCTTGCTTTTTGCGCAAGAACGCCATCCTTAGAAATGGCTGTTTCTACAAAACTACTGCAAATATAATCAAGTGCAACACCTCAAAATGCTTGTTTTTGATAGTATTGCACATATAGATTATTTTTGAGTGAAAAGAAAGTTGGCGCAAAAATGGTCATTTTGCAAGGCTATAGCCTTGCTTTTTGCGCAAGAACGCCATCCTTCGAAATGGCTGTTTCTACAAAACTACTGCGAATATAATCAAGTGCAACACCTCAAAATGTTTGTTTTTGATAGTACTGCACATATAGATTATTTTTGAGCGAAAAAAAATTTGACCCAAAAATGGTCATTTTGCAAGGCTATAGCCTTGCTTTTTGCGCAAGAACACCATCCTTAGAAAAGGCTGTTTCTACAAAACTACTGCGAATATAATCAAGTGCAACACCTCAAAATGTTTGTTTTTCATAGTACTGCACATGTTGATTATTTTTGAGCGAAAAAAAAATTTGACCCAAAAATGGTCATTTTGCAAGGCTATAGCCTTGCTTTTTGCGCAAGAACGCCATCCTTCGATATGGCTGTTTCTACAAAACTACTGCGAATACAATCAAGTGCAACACCTCAAAATGTTTGTTTTTGATAGTACTGCACATATAGATTATTTTTGAGAGAAAAAAAATTTGACCCAAAAATGATCATTTTGCAAGGCTATAGCCTTGCTTTTTGCGCAAGAACGCCATCCTTAGAAATGGCTGTTTCTACAAAACTACTGCGAATATAATCAAGTGCAACACCTCAAAATGTTTGTTTTTGATAGTACTGCACATATAGGTTATTTTTGAGAGAAAAAAAATTTGACCAAAAAATGGTCATTTTGCAAGGCTATAGCCTTGCTTTTTGCGCAAGAACGCCATCCTTAGAAATGGCTGTTTCTACAAAACTACTGCAAATATAATCAAGTGCAACACCTCAAAATGCTTGTTTTTGATAGTATTGCACATATAGATTATTGTTGAGCGAAAAGAAAGTTGGCGCAAAAATGGTCATTTTGCAAGGCTATAGCCTTGCTTTTTGCGCAAGAACGCCATCCTTCGAAATGGCTGTTTCTACAAAACTACTGCAAATATAATCAAGTGCAACATCTCATAATGATTGTTTTTGATAGTACTCGACATGTAGGTCCTTTTTTGGTGAAAACAAAACTGGTAGAGAAAATGCCAAATTAACAAATAATAGGATAGAGTGAGTCAATGTTTCGCCTTGTTGTTTTAGTGACGTACAGGCTGACAATTTTCAAGCGTACGGTTGGAGCTTTGTGGCTTGAAAGAACATTTTTTTAACTTGTTACGATAGGTCTAAACCAGTTTGAATCGGCTACTGCAGATATCTTAGTTAGTTAAAATTGCATTTTATTTGTCAACTATTTAATATGTTCAACTAGAGCAGAAATGTCAACTATTCCTTTAAACATCGGCTAGCATGGTAGAATAAAAACCTCATGTATATAATTGAAAAATAATTATAAGAGAAATAAACTTCATGCTTCCGCTTGGGGCCTATAAATCTATGGCGTCAGTTGCTCTTAGATGATGGAAGTGGCATAAATGTCAGTTTCTTGCCAGTGACATGATCATCCAAATTCTCATAGCCTTGTATCTAGTAAGAAACGTTGGTAGTGAAGATCTTTGACTTAAGATTAGATCAGTCAACAACCGTTAAGAAACCAACTCGTGTGTAACATTTAAACAATAATAAACTCTAGTGAATCACGTTGTCACATGCAGAACGAAAGGTTCCGGTATATTGAAATCTATTCTTTTTCTAGTGTCCTCAGGTATTCATGGTAAAGGAAAAAATTTTTGTTTATTATCTGAAATGATTACAAAAATTTCATAGGAAATCTTACTGAAAATATGAGTACGCAGCTAGACTATCCTGACATTCTGTAATTTCAAAACAGTTGGAATCTGAAGTTTCTCAAACTGAACAGCTGAAGGTGAAAAGGGGAAATTCACGGGAGATGTGAATTGGATGTTCATCATCAAACTGCTGGGATCTGGGCTCTGCTTTGTCGCCTTGGCAACCACAGCCTGAATAACCTTGCTAGGAACACGTGGTTCGTACTCGTTGGCTGGTGTGTACATCGTGAGGATCTTTTGCACCTGACAAGAAAGAGCAAAGGTAATCACATCATCACCATCACCATCACCATCACCATCACCATCATCATCATCATCACCATCATCATCACCATCACCATCACCATCATCACCATCATCACCATCATCATCATCACTATCATCACCATCATTATCATCATCACCATCACCATCATCACCATCATCATCATCACCATCATCACCATCATCATCATCACTATCATTATCATCATCACCATCACCATCATCACCATCATCACCATCATCATCATCACCATCATCACCATCATCACCATCATCATCATCACCATCATCACCATCATTATCATCATCACCATCACCATCATCACCATCATCACCATCATCATCATCACCATCATCACCATCATCACCATCATCATCATCACCATCATCACCATCATCACCATCATCACCATCATCATCACCATCACCATCACCATCATCACCATCATCACCATCATCATCATCACTATCATCACCATCATTATCATCATCACCATCACCATCATCACCATCATCACCATCATCATCATCACCATCATCACCATCATCACCATCATCATCATCACTATCATCACCATCATCACCATCATCATCATCACCATCATCACCATCATCACCATCACTATCATCACCATCATTATCATCATCACCATCACCATCACCATCATTATCATCATCATCATCATCATCATTATCATCATCACCATCACCATCATCACCATCATCACCATCATCATCATCACTATCATCACCATCATTATCATCCTCACCATCATTATCATCATCACCATCATCACCATCATCATCATCACTATCATCACCATCATTATCATCATCACCATCACCATCACCATCATCATCACCATCATCATCACCATCACCATCACCATCACCATCACCAACACCATCACCATCATCATATTAAACAAACAGTCATCCCTCAAATCACTACTTACTTGTAAAGGATTCAACGTTGAGCAGACACTAAGGATTGAATCCACATCATCTAATGACTTTTTGTTAACTTGCAGTAGTTGGGTTGCCTCTTTGATCGGCTCTAAAGGTTTCGTAATTTCAAGGGATTCTAACTGGTTAGTCCGGCACCACTCTTCAAGCTGTGTTAAGTTGAATCTGAAACAGCGAAACAATGATTAACGGGTACCCACTGGCACTGCACTTTCACATTGAAATTAAAGTCATTTATCATTTAGTCATTAGTTAACAAATTAATGGAGTGTTAAAAATGTAAAATAATGACAATTTAATTAAAATGATGATTTAAATGGATAAGAAGCAATCAAGCTAAAAAAATATTCTAACGAATTCAAGAAGCTGAAATTCTTGGACTAAACAAATAAAATAAATTCTCAATTTGAAAAGCTCGAGATGGCTCCAGGTGAGTTGGAAATACCACGTGATTCTAGATTAAGAATAGGAAAACCCTCATTGGGAAAACCATACCTGATTTGCATACCACGTGACCAGTGACACATGTCCTTGCGTAGGAGAACGTTATTCAACATACTCGCACATATGAAATAATTTATCTGCAAAGATAATTGGACACCACTCGTTCGTAAACAGATATCTCACAAGTAAAATATTTGACAAACAGCTGAACAAGTTCTGATGAGGTATTAATAGGAAGCGAAAAAATTCAAATTGTAAAGAAAAACACAAAAATGTAAGTTATTTCGGTCAATTCAAAATGCGAGCAAAGAACGAAGTATTATTGTTGGAAAAATACGAATATCAGAGAAGAAGTAGGAGTTGATGGCAAGGAATAAACTGTATTTTAGAGTTAAAAGGGCAAATGCCTTGATGAAATACCTGAGTGAATATTTGTTTGATTAACACCATGTCGACACAATGAGCATTCAGAACCGCCAGAATTGCAGACAGCTGTTGAAGAAAGAAGAGTTAAAAGAACCTGAGAAGACTTTTGGAGGCATTTATTCAAGTGATCGGTATTCAACTTCTTTGCAGGAGTTGTAGAGCAGACCACGAAAGCAAAGCGTTTCAAGCCACAAGACCAAATTGTGTGTCGTAATGTGTCTTAACTTATCGCCAACTTATCAAATTTGCGGCACTGTTAGCATAAGAGATGGGAGGGGCATTTTTCGCCGTTGGTAGTCTTTTCATGCCAAACCAAAGCAATTACGAATAGGAACATCTAGGTAGTCATTGGCTGATAGCTTGTTACGATTATTAAAGTACAAAATTAGTAGGATGTTCTGTACGATTAATGTTTTGAAGAAGATGAGAAAAAGCCGATGACAGAACTCAACCACCCCTCCCCCCGGTTATTTCTAAACTGCCAAAGCCCGAAGGTACATGAAATTCTACAACAGAAGGGGGTGTGGTGCTAATGCTCAAACCTTATTTGTAACGTCTTTGACGGTGATTATATCCTCGGTTTCTTGACTAGTTGATTTGCCACGTGACTTAGGCCCACGGCCGAACGGCTTTGAGCTCAGAACACCGGGAATAGATTCATATTCCAACAAGCCAGGAACTGAAAAGAAACAGCAGAGTAAACAATAAGGAAACAAGTTAGAGTTCAACAAATATTAATAAATAGGTGCCTTGAAACCTTCAACTTTAAAGGCTGAGTGGGGCCATACCCTTTGAGTGGTCGAGAGAAGAATACTTACGGCTTCTGTTCACACTGTAGCCACTATGTTAGAAAACAGATGGATGAATCCTGCTTTACCCTGACTATATGCAACACCTTTGCACAGATTGATGAATCGTAAATCCTGATTTATATACCTTTACAGAGATTGATGAATCGTGAATTCTGATTGTAAACCTTTGCGCGGATTGATGAATCATAAATCTTAATTACCTTTGCCTTGTGAACGAATGTAAAATCCTGATTATATACCTTTGCACAGATTGATGAATCGTGAATCCTGATTATATACCTTTGCACAGATTAATGAATCATAAATCCTGATTATATACCTTCGTACAGATTAATGAATCATAAATCCTGATTGTAAACCTTTGCACAGATTAATGAATCATAAATCCTGATTGTAAACCTTTACAGAGATTGATGAATCGTGAATCCTGATTGTAAACCATTGCACAGATTGATGAATCATAAATCCTAATTGTAAACCTTTGCACAGATTAATGAATCGTGAATCCTGGTTAATTCTCAAATATTTCCACCACATTCCATTTTGAAATATCAAGTAAAAAAGAGTAACTCACCAACAAGGTCCGAAATTTTATCTTGGATCGTCTTCAACAATTGTTGATAAATATGGACAGCCACATCGGTAAGCACTTGGCGATACTCAGTCAAATCAAAATTCTGCAAACACTGGTTGTTCTGTTCCGGGGTGTTATGTGTCTGAAAATTCTAAAAGAAATTGTGGTCCACGTATTAAACTATTATACTATAATCAGGTGAAACACGCATTGTCTGTTATCAGTTGACTCCGGTTAAAAACTGCTGGTAAAAAACGGAACAGCAAGAGGGGGTGCTACTCTGCTAAATAACTTTATGTCTAAAAGCCAGGCTTCGAAGGTATTTGGCAAATAGCTCCACGAGAAGAAGATTGCACTAATTACCAACAGTAGAAGAATGTTGTTGTTGTCAAAGTACCTTGTCTCCGCTGTACTGTTTCATATTATACAGCAGTCGACACGTGTTCGTCAGCCAAAATGCTTGAACCTCCATATTCCCTTCACCGCGCTGGTTCAATGAAATATGAAGACGATCAGTTGCAGCTAAGTGAATAAACTAAACAAATACTGATATTATAACAACATGGCCTACACGATAATAGATCGGGATAGGGAAAACTTTGATTAATCAATCAACTGAATCAGTTTAATCGCTCTACACTGTCATCAATCAATAATTCATCAATCAATTGGCCAATACGTTCATCAGACAATAATTTACTAATCAATTAAAGAAATCACTCCAACAGGTCTATTTCTTTTTCTCTAACGGGAACAGGAGTTCCGCGGTATGATTTCAAAGTTTAAGTTTCCGAAGAATAAGGAAATCGCTATTTGCAGTCAGATATTACGTATTCATATCAAATTTACGCCATGGCTAAACGGCCTCTCTTTGGACACTAAGGGAGGCAAGCAAGTAAGCATGCTTCGGTGTAAACCTGATTTATTCTGATAAACCTCGTCCCATAGCAAAAGGGCAATTATACATTCACTAAGAAATAGTTAATTCCAAGCTAAACCTTGACAGTTGTGCGAATTCCTTTGATCGCATTTGCCAGTAAACCTTGCATCCATCTTTCATCGTTGATGTTATCAACAAATCTCACGGCCATGAAAATCAAATGAGCTGCCAAGCCGGGAACTTCCTTTTCAACAATGATCGGCTCTAGAGTCACTATCAATTTGTTGATCAAATCTGCTTCCGCTTCCTGTTTGTATTCCAGGAATCCTCTCTGCTTCTTGGATGTTTTTAACAATTCTGCTTTCGGTTGCTTTTCTTCTGTGGGGGACTCAGCCTATAAATGAAACCCTTGCTTAGCACAACAACAAAACCGTGAGTGGGTAGGCTACAAGGACAGGGGTGAGCCCATTTCGAGCCTTGTACTAAGAAAAGAGACACGTATAGGGTGTGGGGTATGGAACAAACAGACATTAACCTGTCTGTCACAGTCGCAAAAAGAGCCTTTTTGGCAAAGCGTGTCTAACCTTGATATGTGATAAAGGCAGGCCAGATTATCATTAGCAATAAATAAAACACGAAAGACAACCAAAGGAACATACAGCTAATGTTAGTACAAGAAAAAAACACGAGTTCTACATCACATGAGTTTCCCCATCAACAGACACAAAAGATGACGATAATCAACGATGATCAACTTTCAGCAAGATACATTTAAGAAAAAGAAAAAACAACTCACCTGTCCTGAATTTTTTCTGAATAAACCAGCGTACGTCATAACCTGTAAACATGCAATTCACTAAATTAACAACAACCACTGACAAACAAACATCATATGATGCAGCACAAATTTAAAAGCATCCAATAAACGTTGAAAGAAATCGGTCGAATTTTCTTTCTTCAAATAAACGAATTTCCGAAACACTGTCGTGCCGAGATATCAATTCCTTCCATCACAAATACTTGAGCTTGGAATTTTGCGGCTTTATGGTTGGGGTATCCTTCACAGAAACTGGAATCCATGAAGATGAAAATCCCAAAAGGCACAAGTAACGTTACAATAAGTATAGTAGAAAATATTTCATAGAAGATTATTGACTTGATACAAAACCTTCTCATAAGAGTTTGGTAGCGTAATGATTTGATGTATAATAAAATAATGAATAATATGAATAAAAATAATGTATAGTAATGAACAAAATGTATAAATATTGTACTTTGACCAGACAATACGCCTACTATCGCTAAAAGGTGGGGCTTCGAAATAAAACTAACCAGTTTCCCGGCCGTGAGTTCTTCTGAATATTTAACACCAATCGTATTTGATCTTGGCCGCATAGTATTGTTACCAGGGGAGGCTGAAAAATTCACATAAACATTAAATTGCTGGAAACCAAAAACAGAACACGAAGGCATCTATAGCATAAACGTTGATACTTATAACAAAGAGCTTTAGAAGCCCTTTAAAACGAAACTCAATATGTGACAAGGGTGAACTCAATTTCTGAGGTAGGGATCTTACAACTGACAGGGTTTCGAGATTATTTTCAAGACAAGAGATAGAGATATTTTACAAGCACTCTTCGAATCAAGAAACAACAGATCCATCCACCAATAGGAATTAGATCTGCAAGTTGATTGGTTACTTGTTGAACCAATCAGTGTTAACAGCAAACTCGTCGCAATTAGTGTGTCGATTTTTGCGTAAATAACAATATATAGCGTTTCTTTCAAGACGCTGCAATTTTTGTGGCTGGATGTTATGTAGACATCGGTCTGTTTGGTTCTTCATACAATACAGTACATAAACTGTAGAAAGATCACTTATTTCCAAATCCACCGACACACATCAATGGGTTTAAACTATTAATATCAACGCAAAAGCACCCATACCTTTTTGCTCAAAAATACCTATCATGCTCGCAACAGAGCAAGGGGTTTCCTCATCAATATCCTCCGTTGCCATTATAAATACAAACGAGTCATAGAAACAAAGAAGCATGCACCATGTTAAGAAATCGAAGTCTCGCCGCCTTGCCCACGCGAGTCGAATGCACCCTTGCAGTGAAAACCGTTTAGCCACTACGAGGCCTCGCAATCACGCTGGGCCAAAAACACAGCATTGTTTACCAACAGGCAGGCCAATGTTTTCCCAAGAACCCAACCAACGCAATAGTCACCAAAACATGGACAAGGAGGGAGATAGAAAAGATTCTAGTTACGTTTCCTCCAAGGCTCATTTTCTAGTTCTAGTTAGCTTATGTATAGTTTTGCGGTCATAGAGATATTGTTTCAGAGATACTTTTGCGAGTGTTTTAAGTTGCACCCTCAGAAATAAAATCAATGGATATAATGAACATAATACCTAAATAATAGCGTTGATTGTAATGGAGTGTGAATCCATGTTACGCAAGTATTTGGCAAAAAAGGAGGATATGACTATTCCGAATATAAACAGGATCCTAGCCTCTGACAGACAAGCAAAGCAGAGGGTATTGAAGCATTTTCTGTTGACTGCAACAGCATTTGCGTAGTCCCTTAGTGGTAGACGACTTTAAACGCGTAGAAAAGTTGATAACGAACTTTTGATCCGAGCATTGGAAAATAACTGAGTCATCTGGGTCGAGAAAGGAACCGAGAGTTACCATGGAAACCTATCAAGCTCAGTCTCTACTTGAAAGCAACCCTCGGCCATAAAAAGACAAACTGCAGCATTGCTTCCAAGAATGACTCCATAAGAATACCATCGGATTTACCAAAGAAAGTAGAATGAAGAAAAAGAGAAGAGATAGAGGAGTCGTGTCCAAAAGCCAGCCTTTCATGTCACTCCCCCCAATTACTCTAACCCCCCACCCCTTCTAGATCCAATTGCTTCGTACACGATAACGAGTGTGGAAAGATAATCGATGTAACAGTTTCCTGTACCATTAGCAACACTCTCGGTGCCATAGATTGGAAATGGGTGAAGTGGAAACAAATGGGTGCAACAAGCGATAGCAAGAAACACACGTGACATGGTTAATCCAACGAAACAGTATCTACAGGTTTGTGAGCAAGCGGACTGAATTCGTCAAAAGTATGAATTTCTTACAGCTGAATGATCGGCGAGTTCTCGTCCGCGGAGGTGATGTTATTCCGTTTGTTTGGAGCTCCTTCGCTTGCTTCTCTAATGTCTCCACCTTTTCGCGCAAATCCTGTGTTGACAATTAAATTCATTCTTAATAAATTCGAATTAAATTCATCTTGAATTTATAGAAATTTCATGAACATAATTTTACAAACAGCAAATTAAAATTCGAGACGTTTGCCTCATAGCGCATATATGCCAAAAAACATCCCTCATTTGAAGTCAATGATGAATGAATGCAACTGGAACTTACGATGTTTTCTTGCGTGAGCCTCGAGATCTCAAGCTGTACAGTGGTCTCAATTATGGCCTGCTGTGCAGCCTCGGGTACCTGCGGGGGACACATGCATTAGTAAGATAACTGAGCAAGGTTCGAGTTTGCTTAAATACGAGACAAAAATTTTCATGATTACGGGAAAGCTTACAACAAGATATGAATAGATACTAAAAATGAATACAATACCTAGGTTTAAACAATACCTTGGTTTCAGTAGAGCTATGGCTCAAGCATAAAATTGGTTCAAACAACATCTAGGTTCAAACAACATCTAGGTTCAAACAATACCTTGGTTCAAGCAGAGCTATGGTTCAAACATCACCTTGATTCAAACATTAATTGAGTTCAAGCGATACCTTAGTTCAAACCGTTTTATGGTTCAAACAATACCTTGGTTTGTTGTATTTTGAGCAGGTCCCTTTTAAACCTCTCCTTCTCTTTCCTCAGCTGATCGAGTTCTTGCTGCAGCCTCGCGTTCACTTGCTTCAAAGACTGTACCTCTATCGGGCTCAAAACTGTTTGTATGTTCTCCTTCACTGGAGATGTCGCGGTGGCCTTCGACTCTGCCGCTGCCTTTCCAAAACCTCTTCTTCCAGTAGGCAATTCGGTCGACAGCTTCTTGCTGAGCTCTTCGTTCTCGCGCTTCGTGCTGTCCAACTTTTGAAGCAACTTCTGCATGATCTGCTCATTATCAACGCTGCCCGTCCCGCTCTCCTCTTCCCAAACGATCTGCTGCAGCGTCGCCAGCTGAACATTCGTCTGCAGCAAATGCTCGTTTTCAGAAATGAGCCTTGCCTTTTCCGACCTCAGAAGCTCCATGGCCTCTTCATCCACTACCCCAGAGTCATTGACGCTTCCTGAGGGCAGGGGTAGAGACATCTCTTCCTTCATTTCATCTCGACTTCGCTCCAGCTCAATGGCGAGCATGTCCCTGTCTCTCTGCGTCTCGGCCAATTCTATTTTCAGTTTGTGGATCTCCTCTTCTTCTTGATATACAACATCTTTTATATCACCCTCTACACGTCAAAAAGGGTAGAAGAAAACAATTCTGAGAAACCCCATTACAAAAAACCTCATTGGAAGAGGCGTCAAATTTCCTGTGAGAGCTACCTATCCTCTTATATTTCCATCCATCTTACATCTTCATGTTACATACAAAAAAGGTCAGAGGTCAAACTCAGAGGTCAAACTCAGAGGTCAGATTTTAAAAATTGCCGTATCCAGTTTCCAATTTCACGATTCACAAAATTTAGATGGCTAATAACCAAGTTATTTGCATGGAAGATATAAATAATGTATTGTATATAAAAATTTCTTAGACATTCCGTCGCTTTGAAAAAGGAGACACCTCTCCTGAACCTTTAATTCAAAATAAAGGACAAGCAAGCAACGCACCAGTATTGCTCTTGTTAAGAGCTATTCTGCTAGGATCCGACTGCTCTAACTTCAACTCTTCCTCAAGGTTCGTGTAGCGCTGCTCCAACCGGGCAAACTCCTTCACCATTTTCTGATGTGAACCACGCTCTTCATTGAACTCTGACAACATCTGATCCCGCTGTTCGTCAAGCTTCGCCTTGATTTCAGCTAATCAGTAATCAAGATAAATCAAAAGTGGAATCAATGAAATAATCATCCATTGTGATACTTGAAATCGACATGAAATGATCAAGAGAAACAAAATTAGATGAATACCTCTAAAACTGGATCAATTGGTTACAAAATGGCAAACTAGTAAAGGAACCCGTAAAAGTGAATAAATAGATAGTTTGATACCGAGTGGATAGTTTGAAGCGAGGTATTTTCAAGAGGTATATGAAGAGGGTGTCATATACTTCAGATCTCACAAGACGCGCAGACCAACATTCAATCCATGGTAAATAAAAAACTTACCCTCGTTTTGCGCTTTAATGTCGTCATTTCGCTTCTTAGAATCTTCCAGCGCTCTTCTTAGAAGTGCGATCTCTCCTTTCAGCCCAGTTATTTCCTGGAAAGACGTGAAATAGCAGTAGCCATAAAATCATCATCTCTATTAGGCGCTTTCTAAGCTAGTCTTAAGAGATCTTGAAAGCTTTCCATTCCAAATAAATGGTTTTCATATTTAAGGTCTATTCAAAAAATCAATAAAATTCGATCAAAGCAATAAAAGTATTGCAAAAACACAAAAAAAACAAAATATTCAATATTTGTAAACACAATGAATTTTGGGGACTTATCTTCCACAAAACTAGAAAAACCGAATATATTACACCATTCACCTATCAAATTTACGTTTAACTGCTTCACTAGGAACGAGGAACACGGAAGCTACGGAGCAGAGAAGATTGGACTTCTTGGAACTTAAAAGAAAAAGAGAAGAGAAAATAGAAAACGCAGAAAGAGTACCTCGTTCTTCTCTTCCCTCTCTGTCTCAATTTCCACCTTAAGTTCTTCTTTTTCCTTCTTTAATTCTTCCACTTTTTCTCGTAATCCATTGAGTTCACTTTCCATCGAAATGATCGCAGTTTTCGCTTTCTCGTACTCCGGTTTGATCTCCTTCAACACTATCAATTCCTTTTCTTTGAGTTCCAAGTCCTTGACCCTAGTCACTAGAATCTTCCTCTCTTTGACCTGCACAAAGAATTATATGACATGATATATGATGAGAATGAGAATTTCAAGAAAGAGCTTTGGAAAACTTGGTAATATCAGCGTAAGCAAGGCTGCATCATTACTAAATTGAGAATCTGCTTACAGAATCTGCTTGATTTTGTGTGCAAAATGCTTTGCGGGTAGACGAAGCCTATCATTGGTTTAATTCGATCATTTTAAGGGAATCTATACCAAACATAAGGCACCGACTTTCATGGTTAAACTCGATCCTTCTACGGTCATTTGATTCGTTTATCAGGAACCAATTCTTGCGCCAAAAAACAAGAACACCTCTGGTGCAAAGAAAGAAAAAAACAATTTCAAGAGCATCTTATGTAGATGCGTACCTCTTCAGTAAACTTTTGTTGAAGTTCGATGATCTTGTTTTCCATACCCTTGTTCAGTTTCTTCAAATGATCCACAGATCTTGCTTCAATCTAAAGAGAAAAGGTTCAAGTTTCTCGAGATACTAGACAATAATAAAACATAGCATTTTTCCAACTACCTTATTCTATATTCAACAACATAAAATTGACTATAAAGTGAATTTTCTGGCCTAAGCTCCTTAGAATTTTACAAGCAGCGGCAAAGTAAAATAATTTTCACGAGAATTCGAACGCAGAATTCATTAGAAACCTTAATCAGTGGCTCACCTTGAGTTTCTTCAGCTCCTTCCTAGCGCGCATTCTACGTACGCAGCACTGCAGAAGCACAATGGCTCTCATTCGTTTGACATAAAACTTCCTTCCCATATAACCTCTGGCGAGCGAACAAAAAAGAATTACTGTCAAATTGGCCGACATAGAAAACTAAATACACATATCTTTTCAAGTCTTGGTAAATTGAACCAGGTAGCATTGTAATTTATACCGGGTAGAATTGTTAATTGAACCGGGTAGCATAGTAAATTGAACCGGATTGCATTAGAAATTGAACCTTGTAGCATTGTAATTTATACAGGGTAGCATTTTAAATTGAACCGGGTAGCATAGTAAATTGAACTGGGTAGAATTGAAAATTGAACCGGGTAGCATAGTAAATTGAACCGGATTGCATGTTAGAATTAAGCGGTCAATACCAACCTCCAGTACCGCTGTATGGTCAGCGCCTTCTTTTCGTAAAGCAGTTTCATACGCAACGTCCTGGCCTTTGCACCTCGCGCGAAGCATTGTATGGTGATAGCGGCAGCGCGGATTCGCAGGAACTTTTGCCGCTTGGTCCATCCTCGCCAATAGCGCTGGATGTTGGTCGCTGCTTTCGTTTCCCGAATGTGTTGAGTCAATCTACGAATGAGAGGCAAATATGAAATGGTACCTCTGTCACTTGGCAACAGGAAAGTCATCGCAAAAGAAAGATAGCGGAGATCAAAGAACAAAGCAGGCTTAATGAAATAACAAAACAAATAAATTAAACCTCAACGGCCTGACTTTTTGGCAAATTCTGATCCCACTCCCTCCAAAGCTTTTTTTCACAATATTCAATAAAATTGGTTTTTGTCAGTTTGTTCACGCTTTAGGGTACAAGTCTAGTAATTACAAAGCTATTGATTTATAGGTCTCCAAGACCTTTTTGATTAAACTTTCAATAAACATGCATCTATTGACCAAAGCCACTCTGAACTTTGTATAGCTAAAAGTTTAGGTTTAGCGTCTTTATCTATAATCCATCTATCTTTAACTTTATCTATCTGCCAAATGAGCGAAATGAAATATATTTGTTTTTTTCAAACTCAACAACGGATGCCAATGACTGTTCTCTTTCACGAAACAAACACAACGACGTTTTTGAAATCTGTCCTGAAATACGAAGCATCTCCTCAAACTGAATGAGCTAATGTTAGGCCATGTGAACGCTTCGAACATTAGAACGTTTCGCCAACATATCGCGAGACAGCCTTACCTCCTTGCAAGGTGGCCTCGCACCCATGCTTGAACTATGATGGCGGCCTTTTTCATTGCTACGTATTTCCTCCTCCACATCCAGCCTTTAACATGCCTCTGAATTGTAATACAACTTTTCTTCATAATATCAAGCCGCTTCTTTTCAAGATAGGCAACCTTGGGGAAGAGAATCGGCAAACGGTTTCAACAGAACTAGCGTCGTTGTCTCATAAAGATCAAACATGGCCTTCCTGCAACGATGGCAGTCCTATAGCACTGTAGTGTCTCTTCTCAAGACATGCCAAATACTTGCACATGGGAATCGAAGAATTTACTAAACCAAACTAGCTACGGCTCTGAAAATATCGTTCTACGAGAATCTGCCTGCACTGTTGAAGCGTTTGCTTTAAAAGTTTCGACTGTACAACAAATAGACAATATGATGCGACTATCAGTCATAATGTTACCCGCTAAAAGGTGTCAGTTTTGGTCGAATTACCCGTCAAAACTGCATAACAAAGTAACTGAGAATCAAAGGCTTTGTATGACTGGGAGATATTATTCATTAGAGAAACTACTTGATAAAATGAGATTTATCATAGTATAAATAACGGAAATACCGGGAAGAGAATAAATTTCAAAAGCACATACACACTGCTTAAATACATATATTCAAAAAGCTAAACTGGAAGGCAAGGTGGAGAATTTCAACAAAACGCAGACTTCATCTGTATGAAATCAGAAAGTGAATCTAAAATTAACAGTTAGAGCGATGAATTTGAGGAAAAAGATCATGAAGCATTGGAGGAACTTGAGGCATGCCACCAGATCTGGATCAAGAAGCCGAGAAGCATGCGTGGAGGCAACATTAAGATACCAAAGGCTAAACGAAAGCTCAGAAGTACGGCGCAACACCATTATAGAGCAACTCTCTTTGCTTCTATGGGGCACAACTTTGGCAAGGGATTAAACAAACATGAAAATAATTTCAAAATCATAAAAAGTGATTATTTATTATCATGATAAAAAGTCATGTAAATTCACGTACCTGGCCAGCACGAAAGAAAATCTTGGTAAGACCAAGCTGGAACTTGTCTGGATCCTAAAAAAGAATAATAAAAAACGATAATCTTGAATTTGCTTCACCTGTTGATGTCTCGTTGCTTGTTGTCGCGAACCTCTTTCTCGAACTTAGCAAAACCATACCAAGAAAGACAGTCTTTTCCAATTCACGTTGTAGCACAAAGCGCTTGTTCACATACTCATATTGTCCTAAACCCACTATGCCCTAAATGTTTCATATGCTAAGCAGTTTCAATAATCCACGATTAGGTGCTAAATTTTAGATTTAATTTAAATTTAAATTTCAATAATCTGGGATGGTAATAATCTGGGATGGTAATAACCAGTGGAAAGGAAAATTCTTGAAAAAATCACAAGAGGTCAGTAAGAATGGACAGTGGTGGCAAAAATGGTTGAGTTTGAATCGACGAATCAAAGAAGTAAATAAGTTCATAGATCGAAGAAGTAAATTCTTCAGACAAATCCAAACCAATTCATAAACTACGCGTTTTTTTAAATGAAGATTTCACTATATAATAATCTGACACTTCTTTCTTCAATTTCTTGATTCTCTTAAATAGGCAATAGACGGTTTGAATAACAGCAGGGGAGTTGGGGACGAATAGCCGGTAGCCAAAGAATGTATTAGGATCGCACTAACCTGTATATGCGTTTCCAAGATAATTCTGCAGGTATCCTTGTATTTTTCCCAGTCCACAATGTTCGATGGTATAATCATGCGATATCGATAAAAGAATTCTTCATAGAGCCACCTAAAGCGTTAAGATTTATAAAAGAATAAAATGGGATAAAAATCGTGTGCGCTTTAAACATTGAGTCAAGAGAGTATTATAGGGAAGTATTTACTTTTTGGTGAGGAATCACAAAAGCACAGGAGCAGTAGTATATTATGAGTAGTAATGATAAGATGAATTCATAGATCGATGCCTTGATGAAGATTGTTCTAGAACATGTCATAAATGAACATTTGTTAAACGGATTGCCACTCATTCTTGCAGTGAGAACAGCATCAAGCATCAAAGTATCAAAATTTTGACTAAAACTAAAGTGATGAAATGAGTAATCATTCATCTATTCTATAAAATGATGGTTCAAATGATCACGATTGGCTTCTCAGTTCTGGGCCATGGTAGAATGTTTGGTCTGAGAAAGTGCATGGTGGGATACTGAACAACCGCAAAGGTTCTTGGTTAGTGCGCCCACCTTGAGGGATAGCCAGCGGCGCTGATGCGAATGGTTTCCAATACTCCGCAGGCCCGCAGCTGTTGGATGCTTCGCTTGGGGTCGAAATCGAACGCCTCCTTGAAGTCATTCGGCTTGATGCAGCGAATGTAGTGCGGCGAGGTCGAATTTAGGGTTTGCATCAGCTTACTAAGGGAATCGCGGAACTGAAAGAGAGGATTCCCTACTTGATACACACTGTTCTTTCCTTATCAGAACAAATTTTAAGAGAAAACTGAAGCTCGATTTGCCCAAATAAAGGACAAGGCTAGAAAATTCTAGGCTTCTGGTGATAAATTTAAAAAAAAACGATTCGCATTTTTAAATTCGAATTCGAGTATTCTTTGCATATGAGATGATGCACCAGTCAGGTAACACTGCTTGGCAATGCCATTGGCATATAGTAATGGCAGTACATGAATTGATTGTAACAGGTTGTTATGACTATTTCAAGATTTCAACGAGGATTACATAACATTGAAACTTCAATTACGGAATTTTTCACAAGCACTAAACTCTAGCACCAGCATTCCTTGTCCATAAAGACTTGCAGCCATTGCTTCATTTTTAAATGTTACCCAGCAAAACGTCTTAGAAACTTTATATACAGTATGCAACTTTCTAAATATTTGAAAAAAAAAACACTTTGAAAATTAGAGCAATTTTAAGGAAATTTGGGCCTAAAATTATAAAAAAAAGTTGAGTTATACTATCGACGTTGCAAAATGGACGTGAAAACGGATGTGTTAATAAGACTGACCATAATTCAGAAAAAGTGGCATTATTTCTATTTCTCGGCGGCCAGTTATTTAAAGTGAAAGGACAAACCTCAGATCCAACGGTCTTCTTTCCTTTTGGTGCTTTGGCGCCCACGCGGGAAGATGTTCTTTTGCGCGGCGCAAACAAGTGGCCTAGGTCGTCCGTGCGAAAGAGTTCCGCCACAAGTTCGAACTGTTGGCAAAGATAGCGAACCATCAGTTACGATATCCCGAAACAATCGAAATACATAAGGTGCAATTACGATTATAATTACGGCGTTTCGACACTATCGTAAAGCCTTGATTTTAACAACTTTGTGTGCTTGAAAACTGATACAAGATCCTTGATTTTAACAACTTTGTTTGCTAAACTGCTACAAGAAGTGACATTTTTCTTGACTGCATTCTTCTTGTTTCTGTGACAGATTACCATGTTTCCAGGAGTGCAGAAAAATCTTCAGGGACATAATCAATCCTTCTTTGCCATCTGCCATTGGAAGCAAGAGACAGCAAGACTGAGAAAAGTTTTGACGAAAACAAATTAGTTCTTATTTCTAGGGTGGCCTACTCTTAGGAACCATTCAAAAAACAAAGTTAAGAGCAGAAACAGAGACATTCGCGTAACACTCGCGTAACACTCGCGTAAAAATTCGCACTTGCGAAATCCAGTCCAGTAGCAATTTCGCGTAACAAACTTTGACACGTGACCATGGGCCCTGCATCCTTCCGATTGCGTAAATGCTTTCTTTGCTGAAACTTCATTAATTTCTAATTGCTACGATTGCGCTACAAATAACCACTCAACTCCAAAAGGGGGAAGCAGCTTGAAAGAAACGAACTACCTTCTACGAGCTACTTTCCAATGAGTGGTGAGAAACGCGAGCGACGGTGTCTGACTTCAGTAACAACCAAATCAATACTATTTTCAATTGATTAATTCATTAATAATCAATGCTTGTTCTTCATTACCCTTGTCACCAAATTAGCACTTCTACATTAGGAAATGGGAATGAAAATAAGAAAACAATATCAGTTTCAAGACAGTAATGATATTTTCAACCTAGAAAGAGTGAATGATAGCCGTCCTCTTGAAAGTGAACCAAGCTTCGGTTAACTGCCCTCTTCATAATTAGAATTCACAAATCTGTATATCAACATGTGTGCATAGATACATATTGCACATATATATATTGCATATACATATGTATTTACAATGAACCTATGAAGTATATACGGTCCTACTGGAAACAGATACATTTTGTTTTCAGCGAAAAACATCTTGATATTTTGCAATTGAAATTTCATCAAAAATATGTGTAGAGTGGGCCCGTATTTTCCGGCAAAGGATTCAAGTGGGAAAGTAAAAGGAAGGAAAACAAATGAAAGCGCATACATTTACACTGAAAAGAATCATTCAAACATATTTACAAGCTGTTTTAATATAAAATATCAACATATTGAAGGGTTTGATTTACAGTAATCAATTTTTGTTACAATAAGAATTCCGTTAACAGAGAGTTTAGAATCATTTGAAGTGCAGGATTCCTCGAAATTTACATTTACGCTTTCCGACAAAGGTTTCTGACAGTTCTCCGCTCGAAGTTGATGAGCTTCACGACAAAGCCTCGCTTCATGGCTTTCATTCATTTGAAGCTTTTCTTTCAGCGTTAACACCTTTGGCTGTTTCAAGCCTACTTTCGACTAACTTCATCAAGTAGCTCTTGCCCAATGCCATCAGATGAAGTTCGTTGGACAGATTGTTCGATTGATCCCCGAGCAATTTCACCCTCGCTTTCAGGTCATCCACTGTTTGCCTGTCAGCCTCGTTCTTGTTCATTTCTTCGGTCAGTTGTTGTTGTAGCTCTTTTACCACTCGCTTCAGTTTGGCGTTCTCCGTTCTCAAAACTTCATTTTTGTTCTTACAACTCACATCATTCTTCACTGATAACTCCGTCTGAGATTCCTGGTCTTCCGTTAAAACACAACTCTTTGCGGCCTCTTCCTTGCAGTCTGAGGGTTTCAAGTCTTGGAAACCTGCCAGAGACTCCTTTGTCTCTAGTTTCGGGGACTCATTTGCCTGTGATTTTCCCACGGATTTAGGGTCAGGTTTTTCTATCAATACCTAAAAAGCCAATCAATTCTCGGTTGAAAAATACCCTACCATCTGGACGGCAAAGTACAAAAAATATAGCTAAAAATGATTTTTTAAGTTATGCGATTCCTTGCGTCTATTTTTCTTTGTAACAATGTAACGAACGACCGCTCTAAATTCGAACTTGCTCATCGACATATCAATGAAAATTTTCACGAACTCCTACCTCAGTTTGCTGTCTTGAAGTTTTAGCATTTCTCATCTTGAGTTGCAAACGGCTATAAAGCTGTTTGTTTGCCACCCGGAGTTCAGCTATCTCCATAGATGAACGGTCGTCTCTTCTTTCATTGCCGCCATTTGGCTTCAAATGGGAAGCTTCTTCATAAAGCATAGTCATGCGATCTTTCTCGTTCATTCTTCTTCTCCTTGTTCGTGAAATATTCGTTTCAGACATGGTGCTAGTGTTGCAATCAGCGTTCAGATGCGGTAAAAACACTAATTAACAGATTACTACTGATCGAGTGATTATACATTCTCTGTCGAATTTGTGACGTCGCACATGAAATCGAGTCTCAGTCAGACACTATCAACGAACTGTAAGCGAGGCTAAATCAGCATGGCTATCAGCGGTTAGTTAGAACTGTTTTCCCGCCTTCCTAAACAATAATATTTATACATTTCCGTGTATGACTTGAAGTATAAATTTTCTTAACCATGCTGCAATGAGGTCTTCTTTTCCCATCAAAAATCTTTTCATTGTCAATATTGATTTATTCTCCACAAGGTAACAATTCTACAAATTGCGAGCTCAAATATAAGCAATACTGTATCTCGGTCTTATGGCAATATAAAATTCTTGGATAGAGTGCGAGGCAAAAAGCTCATTGTATTGAAAGTCTAGACAAAGATTAGCACGAAACTGGTAATTCTGAAACGACTCTTTGGAAGTAGTTACATTGGCTTGAATAGTTTTTGTCGTAGAGAAGATTCATTCAAAAAAGAATTAAAAAGCATTTGAGCCCAAGGCTTGTTGAGTGTCCTGTAGAATCCGCATTAATCCGAGAAAATCAATTGTGCATTAAATTGTGCAATAAAATACAATGGAGAGGGGGATGCGATAATTCCAGTTTTCAGTCATTGGTAGGGTATCTAGCAATGCTTTAAATGCTAAATAATTTAGAAGAAGATCATGAAGATTATGAAGTCTTTCTCACCTCGCTTGCTCTTAGCAACGACAAATGCTCCTCGTTAACTGTATCCCTATTCTTGCTCACGAAACCATCACAATCGTATATGACGTCATCGGCATAATGACGTATGATGAACGCTGCATCGGACATGCGCGGTTTAGCGAAGTGCTGGGCCTTGCCAAGGTGCTGTTTGTAGAGTTTTCGCGCCCAGGACTCGTCGTTTCCTTTGGGCATCTGTTGGGAAAGTGATTTAAAGTGAGACGTTTAAATTGGATAGGAAATAATACGGAACTATAAGGCTTGATGATAAGCGAAATGAGAGATACTGCCCTTTAAAGCATATGTTCTTCTTCAACAACTTGAGACGCCCTTTACACTTCAAAACTCGACTAACCCAGCAAAACTAACCAGAAAACCCCTCCCCTTCTCTATCTCTCTCTCTCCGGATACACGGAGGAACAGGGAAAGGCGAACAAAGAAGACTAATTAAGTCCAAAACTTTAACAAAGTATGGCGCTTTTTGAGCAAGTGTCAGAATAGGCATTGATAAGGGGTTTTTTTCGGGTAATAAAAAGAAATCATTGGGCTTTGACAGAGGTCAAGGTGCACTGAAAAAGGCTACTAGACACAAATGGATAGTCACTGGACAACACTGGGTCATAAACGGTCACCGGGCATCGAGAAAAGGTCACAGTTCAACGAAAAAGGTATCAAGGCACTGATAAAAGGTCACCGGGCATCGATAAAGGTCACAGTTCAACGAAAAAGGTATCAAGGCACTGATAAAAGGTCACCGGGCATCGATAAAGGTCACAGTTCAACGAAAAAGGTCACATGGCACTAATAAAAGGTCACTGTCATCGAGAAAACGTCACAGGGCACTAATAAAAGGCCAAGAATTCAAACCCTGCACTCTTCATCCAGAAGGTCAAGGACTCCAAGCTTTGCCTCCACAAGGTCGATACAAGGCTGGTTGTCATAAAAGTCAATAAAACTCCAAGTAATTTTCTCCTTGATGTATTCCTCTTGTTCAAGTTTGAAAACATGCTACAAGAACAAAGCATAAAAAATTTACAAAGTGAATAGGAATTTGCTCCCTAAGAAGTTGACCATTAAGAATTTGGTCTTTGAGAAATTGCTATAAAAAGATTGGCTAATTGCTGCTTCGTCCAAAAGCAAATAAATTGTTAGACAGAGAAAGGTCAGTCAAATAAAGGTAACGCATTTAGCTTAATGGCGATGACATGGAAAGCCGATGTGAGGTTCCAAATTGCACTAATTTACCAACATAACAGTCAAATAAATGTTACAGGAATGTGGATTTGTATCCAGATGCAATGAAAAACACAGTTGAAAGAAAAAATGGTGCTCTTGGCTGTCACCTGATTTCTAACCAAACAAAATAGGCCATCTGGCTAGAAACTAAGATGACCCGATCTGTAGGCTTCATTATGATCTTTTTAAGTAATGAATAAGTTGGTAATGGTTGATCGAAAACCTGGACGGATGGATCTGGGGGTTCCATTGGACTAGCAAACCAGAAATGATAACACGGATTGGAAAAGTTATTTGGACAACGGAGTTATTGGTCAACAGCCAATACAACCATCATTGTTCATAAGAGAAAAGCGGCTTCAAAGGCAAACGAACGATTTGATAACATTTCTTTGACAGAAAAACAAGATAAGTAAATAAAGTCGGGGAATATGAGAAAATTGGAAAAAGAAAAACGCCAAAAAAAAAAGTGAAAGGAGCAATATGATATCATTTTTTCTAATTCGATTTCATAAGATTAATTACAAAAAATCTGGAATGATTGAAAACTTGATTAAGGGTCTTATAAAACGAGGGGCAATTCACTGCAAATAGCGTACGGAACTTCCACGAAAACAATAGGATTTCTAGGGATTTTTTGATAAAACAATAAGATTTTCATAAAGGTCTACGATATTTTTTGGAGTGATTTGCTCCTCGTTAAAAACTATTTCTTGCCTGGTATAACATCGAATAAAAAAAGTCAGAAACAAGCAATAAAGCATTTACCATATTGAACTGCTGCTGTAATTTTTCATTCGCATAGTTAATGCAGAACTGTTCAAAACTGTTGACTTCGAAAGTTTCGAACCTGCAACATTAAGCAAACGAAAGGCTAGTAAAAAGTGTATCAACTGCCAAGTAAATATACTCAAATTGGTAAATAGAACAAACATCAAAGTTAGCAGCATAACTAATATAATTCAGTGATATTAGTCAGAGTGGACTTTCGTGACTCAGAGAGCTTTAAAGACACTGAGAAATCACAATCCACTTTATTTATCGACCGCGGAGTGGTATTTTTCGAAGTGTTACTAAACAAAAACATTGACGATTTCAAGCGGTGCATCAAAGTTAAAGGGTATTGAAAACTCATGCTTTAAGGCTTGTAAATTACAAAGAGCATGAGTATATTTCGGACTTGTTTTGGTCTTCTAACTGGGGTTTATTTAATAATACTCTACACCCGATTCTTTGACAGATTCCTAGAAGCAGTGTAAAAACTTGAAATAACACTGAAATTCTTAATAAAGAGAAAATAATGGATGTTTTCCAAAGTCATCGCTCAAAGCCGTGTGTGTGTGTGTCTTTATTTGAAAAACAACAGTGTTATTTGCTTTGTCAGCGGGGCAGCTTTTCGTTTATAATACCTTAGACATTGTTACATACAAATCGGTTATCCACTTTGGTGGTAAAACATGGCTCAACCACTTTGTTTCTGCGTAGAGCTAATTGAATATGACTCCCCGTGTCTAAACAGTAAAATGTACTTCGTTGATGCCGCGGTCTTGGCCCCATTACGCAGCCTGAATACACCTACAGACTTTATCAGACTTGGAGAAACACTTCGGAAATGTATTATAAGGTCATATTTTATAAATATCTTATTATTGCATTGAAAAACATTGAGAAGTGGCAACATTCTCTTGATAAGAAGTTATTCTTTTTATTCAAATATTTTTCATCTCACTGGCCACAGAAACCATTGCTTGCTTCTAAAACGAATAACATAACAACTGTGTGTATTTCTCATCTAAGAACATAACAATGCAATGAAAGCGGATTCTATTAACGGCATTTCTGATCACGTTTCCTGTGTGCATTCTACTAACGGAATTGGCAATAGAAACTGTTTTGGATGTGGTCAACAAGTAAAATCAATTCACATTGGCCAGCAACAGTTGAAACGGAAAGGGGGAAGAGCCGTACACAAAGCGATTCGTAGTAAATGCCTTGTTGCTAAATTCACTTCACTATTCCTGAAGCCTCTGCTTCTCTTGCCCAAAACGAGCCTGGCCGTGTTAATCCATCGAATGACCCTATGTATAGCAACTAATCCTGGCTGTCATGGCAACGCTTCAGTAATAATAATTTTTCGCATACTTAAAAGTACTTTTTTTCGTCCGACCCTCCTCAGAGTATGCAAACGTCGGAAGATAACCAAAAACTGACCGAATAAATAGCCAGATGCGGATCGAAAACACTAGAGGGTGATAAGCAGAGCGCGTGATTGGTTATAATTGACCAATCTGCGTTACTCAACACCTAACTTTAGAAGAGCCCAAAGAAAGAGGAACTCTTTCTGTCTACAAAGAATGGGATTTTCCATTGAAATATAGACAGACTACAAAACACCTAGGTGAAAGGACGACCTAGCTTGCCCAATTATACGAAAATTGTCGTCACTGTATGTCGTCACTTGCATCTGGCTATTTATTCGGTCAGTTTTTGATTATCTTCCGACGTTTGCATACTCTGAGGAGTGTCGGACGAAAAAAGTACTTTTAAGTATGCGAAAAATAGTTCCGCTTTTTCTAGCAATTGTAATAATAATTACAAAAAACAGTAATGTTAATAGTAACAATTTCTAATAATTATCCTGGCTGATTCGTTGTTAAGGCTAAAGTCTGATGCTTGCATTTCTGGTTCTTCTGGTTGAAGCTTATCGCAAACGCAAAAGTAAACTCCCTCCTGCATTATTTTTTCATGCTTAGCATAATCTTTGAACAATTTCGAGACCAAATCGAGTAGCCTATTCATAGAAAATAATTTCTAAAGGAATCAATGGCTTTTTTAATCTTCAAAGCCATCACCGTTACTATGTCCTCAAACAACCCACTTCCCTTCAAATCCCCTATCCCACATTAGAAGGCACGACTAAATTCACGATCTACAACTCTAATCCTCTCTTTATTCATTCTATTTTCCTGAAACAATTATGGCAAACTCTGGCCAATCTCAAGCTTGAAGCACCTTTCACTTGCGGGCTCGTTTGTTGGGAACCAAACAAATATTCATCTGATTGAATTTCCTATACAAACCCGTATATATCCAAAACACCAATAAATTGTTTCGGCTTGACTGTGGTTACCATGGCAGCGTTGATATGCTCAACCACCCACTTGAACAGTTGCGCATAAATGTGCTTCGCAAGAGCGTCGCGTCCCATGTTGGCCTACAAGACAAAGGGTGCAACGTGTAGAATGGCAACATCAAGAAGCACAGTATGATAACAATGAAACATTGTATGAAAGCACTGTATGAAAATGACCAACATTCCTTTGCTTATCTTTCAAATTCATTTTGCAAATATTGTCTCTTATAGACATTAAATGGACATCTTAGCTTTAATTTCTTATTAGGTATTTATTTCTGTAATTAATGTATTTATTGTTTTTTAATGGAGGACCCCTTGAAAACCAACATTTGTTGAAGGGTCACCCTCCCCAAATGATTTAAAATGAAAAAATGAACGATGTTCTAATCTTAGCGTGAAGTGGTGGTGATAAAAGCGTTCATGAAAACAAAATAGCGTTTCACGGTCAAATACCGAGCATACAGACATATCTACATATCGATACATATATAGGTTTATCAAATAGCGCAGGCCTAACTATACCAACTCAGATGTGGACCTGCAGAAGTACTAAAAAAAACGTACTATAGCTTAAGTAGCGACACCTTACAACTAGTAACAGGAAATAGCATCCGCTCTAGAAGAATAAAACGGTCGCAGAACAATCTGCAGAAGGGGGATAACTCTCATGCTGATGTAATATAAACAGCCTATGCTAAAATGTCAAGGTATCAAGTCGCAATTAGGTCTCATCGGGGAGATGTACAGTTTTCAATCAATGAGAATCATTTATTGAAATTCAAAAATAGTCCTTCATAATTCGAAAACCCACAAAGGCATTCCGCCTAGAAGCACTGAAGATAAATAGCAGATAGTCGGGTCAATTTGGTATAGAAAACAAAACAATTGTGGGAAGACTGATTAATTGACCTTGTACGTTGAATGGCGACTTTTATCTGATTAAAAAATCACATTAACGTACAATCTCCGGCAGCTTTATGACTGGCTAGTTTTATGAACTTGTTTACTCATAACCTTTACAATATGTGCTCGAACAGGTCTAGCCATAAAAATCAGAGACATTTTAAAAAGGGCTACAGAGGAAGAGATTCTAGGCCATGAAGAACAGTGACATAACTTCAACGTACTTGGGAAATGTTGAGGGGGACAACATAGACTTCTCCGGTTGCAACAATCTTACGGTTGCACAACCACTTCTGGAGCTGTCCTTTGTCGATTCCGAGTAAGCTTGACACCATGTACAAATTGAAGTCATCATTCTGAAATGAGATCACTCAAAGCTAAAAAGTGGTCTGTGGGATTCACAAGGACCCTGGGAAAGAAACGTGTGCGCTTCTTAAACACATAACACGACCCGGTCAACAGGCCCTATCTAAAAAACAACAGCAAGCTACATCTAACGTCCCCAATTATACATTTTCGCCCAAAGATTCAGCGGGGAATCTCCCCACCATTTGACAGGAAAATGAACTTTGGACTTTCTGAAATGCGCCTCCGCAGTGCGTAATTAAGTCAGTTACTAAAACGTATGCAAAGTATTCCAAAATTACAGGCAAAGAGAACAGTCAACAAATATTTTCTAGTACAAAGCTTCATGATCGCTAGAGAAAGTGGAAACAAGGTTTGAGCATACTAAAGCTTTAAGTCGCCCGCACTTTTTTTCTCAGAATCGCAAAGAGAAAACTTCAAGGGTAGTTTTGAGCACTCACATCGATTTCGGACTCGTCTTCCTTCCTTTCGTTCTGCGCTATCTGCACATTCCCAAGATGCAATATGGCTGCCAATACTCTAAACATCATACGCCTTGATTCGCTGTAAATTCCAAGAAGCTCCATCGCAGCCTTCGTTGCTTCGAAATCCGCGGCATCATCCACATTTTCAATGTAGGCGTCTTCTCCTTGATTTGTGTAAAAAAAGTCCTCGGGTGGGCCTGAACAAATTAAGTGCACAGTGATATACCAACGGGAAAGTTTGTGCATCTGGGACTTTCAAAAAAGGGTAGCAGTGGAGAGATCGAATGCGACTAGGCCACGAGATGCAAATGACAATACTTTCAACGTTAAAATATATATAATAGTCAATTCTATAGACAAATTTGTTTAAAACACTATCTTAGCAGCAATACGATTTGAAGCATTGATGACGTCATCAAGATCTACATCAACGAGGTATTTTAACCGCATTTCATTAGCAGTGTACTTGTTCATTTTAGAAGACAAAAACGCTCAACCAAGAGGATACTGCAATGCCTGCTAAAAGTTCTTGAAGCATCTTAATATTTTTCTTCTGTTTTATGCTTTTCACCTATTGGATGCTTAAAACGCTAGAAATAATATTTCCAACTCCTTTCACGGACATTTTCCGTAGGTTGCCATAAATCAAACAAAATCACTTCATCAAGAAGAGAACTTGAAGCTCACTTTCATTGACATAATGGGTACCGCCAAACATCAACGTAACCTCCCTTCACAAATATAGAGGGGATTTACTCCGAATTAGGATATTTGGTCGGCACGGGGAAGTTTCGAGAGCAAAAAGAGCGGGCTAGGCAAAGACAAGGTTACGTTGCTAGCATGACAAAAGAAAGAAACCATCTTGGACAGAGAATAAAACTATACAACGTACAAAGGATGGAGACATTTGGACTACCGTGATAGATCGATGACTTACCTAAATTCAACTCTTTTAACTCGGCCTTCTCGTAACTAGCACACATCTGATAGAAAATATGGTAATTTCTTTCATCTTGAGCCTGAAAGACAACTCTTGACTTCTCCAACAGGTATGTCCGCATACTGGCGCCAATGATATGATGGCTTGCATTGAAAGAGATCTCGATGTACTTTCCAAACCTTGAGCTATTGTCATTTCGAATTGTCTTAGCATTTCCAATCGCCTTTGAAAAATACAAAAAATAATTGCAACATGGAAGGTATGAAGCCTGTTTCAGGAAAAGCGAGAATAATATGAGGAATATGAGGATAATATGAGGAACTGGTAACATGTAAGGAAATTATACATGACACGCTGGTAGCAACAGGAAAATCTCGATACACCCTTTAAGAAAGTTTAATGGCTTTTATTATGATAAAGGACTTTATTGCTATACATTTTACTCAAGCACACCCAAGTAATGGCCGCTAAACCACCTCGCCCCTATTCCTAACAACGTAACTCCCTCTTGTTCTTTTTAGGCCTGCTGTCCACTGCATTTATTTTGTCCCAGTGGCAACGTCGATTTGCTTGTCACCTTAACGTTGTAGCTTAGGGTTGACAGAAACTAACAACAATAAATAACCAACAACTAGCATTTAATTTTGAAAGTAATAATTATTCAATACGTTATTGAACTGCTTAATATGTAGTTCTGTTTGCCATCAGACACCAAAAGACAATCTGATTACCTCCATGATGGGATTTGAAGCCAGCACTTTCTTTTCAATAGCAGTTTCTGTAACTGATCCGCCAACATTTGCAAAGTACCTCATTGCAAACTTTGCACTGACCGTTTTTCCAGCACCTGATTCTCCAGAAACAATGATGGACTGGTTTTCCTCTTGGCTAGGCAAACAAATATGGTGCCATGAACGGGAAGCATCAATGACATGAATCGATTGATCAAAATGCTATGTGGAATTTACAAATAAAAGGGTGCGAAAATACTATGAATTCGGGAGTGATCGATATGGTTTTGGTGTCTTGATTGACCGTTAAAAATCGAACATGAACTAGCATCGAGATGAACGAAAATGTCTTGTTTATTAGTGACAACCCTTTCGGAACAATTGTGCTCCACAGAGCAACAACAACAACAACAACAACAACAACAATAGCGACAAACAACAACAGATTGTTTCGGGTATAATCTCATTTTCTTACTGTGAATGATAGTGGTGAACACCAATCCTGCTTATTTTGTAATTAAATAAAGCTATTTCAATTACTAAACTCACCACGCTTTAAGATTGGATAAAGCATTCTTCAAAAACCAAAAATTGCACATTTGACCTATTTAACATTCTTATAAACCAAAGGTGAAAAATGTTACAGTATTGGGTTACTATGCAGCCCCCAAATTTTGTCTCATTGAAATCCTATAAAATTTTCTTTAGATATCTATATCACCAATTTATTCCAAAGGACTGCATCCTAGAAAAGAAGACTTCATGGCAGTCAATAATACAGCATTCTCATACATACTCGACCATCTTTCGAAATGCATCTTCAGCAACAGCAAATATGTGCGGATCCATCTCCCCCATGGGACGACCAGAGTATGCAGCAATAATGTCCGGGCCATACAGCGGAAGCTCTTCATAAGGATTGATCGCAACAAGCACAATACCTTCAAGTCAAGGCATGAAAACTTTCAAAAGCAACAAAGATAAATAGCCCACAAAAAGAAATGTTTTACTTGAAGCTGCATCTAGTTGCCTGTAACCTGCATTAGGTAAAAGAAAATCCCAATTGGAACCTACCTACCAGTGAAAAAATGCACTGCCTTTTGCTGATTAAATGAACAAATTTTGAACTTTAGTTACTGGTGCGGTATACCTTCTATGACTATTTTACAACTTTCCGGACCATTTGCTCTAGTGTATCTGCTATTCAAATGTAGGCCAGGCAAAAGCTGCTAGACAGAAGAGGGATAACAGCAAGGAATACAACCAAGAGAAGTGCGAACATTGAGGGGGGCTGAGCACAGGCCTCACTGTCCCAAAAAGTTTTTTGAAAATTTTAACAAGGGAAGCAGTGCTGCTTTGAGCCCCCAATGCCTCAGCCCCCAATGCCTCAGCCCCCAATGCCTCAGCCCCTGATGCCTCAGCCCCCAATTAGCAACTTTTAATGAGAGCTAGGTAGAACAGCTAAATTCAAGTATGGCTCTTAAATAGAATATTAGCACAAATCTACTATAACCAAAGAAATATAATTTTTTCAACAAAGAATTTTTAACATTAATCAACTTACCACAATATGTATAGATTGCTTGCGAACCTATAAACCTCTCTTGTAAATTAAACAGCACTACAAAACAGAAAAAACACAAGCTAAACACATGTCTTAAATGGATTGGAAAACATGTTACACAAGGGCTCATGACAAAGAAATGTGCCCATGTTTTCAGGGTTTTTCATACGGAAAACAGGCTGTATTGGATTTCACTGAAGATTATAAAACAGATACAACTTGCCATTCTGATGAAAGTTTACTCTATGTAATTTGAAATTTTCAGGGTTGCCATATAAAATCAAATACTATTTAGTGCATGATTTACCTGCAGGCTCATGTAAATAGCTCAGTGTTGTAAGGTCATTGGCTCCAATGAGAATCTCTGGATTTCTCAGTGGGGGAAGACTTTTTACATCAGATGTAACATTTACAGTCACTTCCTAAAAGTGTGATAACACATCAAGCCACATCATTAGATAATCTTGGCAAGGTAATATTTTCGCATGTTACAAATAGTCCCAACAAGATAGTTCAACATTGCTACACTTGATATAAGCAAGAGATTAAGGTGTTGCCAGCAGAATGAATTTGGTTTGTTTTTCCCAGAAATCAAAAAACTTTTTTCTGCTTTTTACCTAGTTGGCAGCTTAGCAGCCAAAACATGTAAAACAAATTTCTTAGATCACTTTGCAATGATGATGTCATGTTAAATTTTAAACTGAGCAGAATCTTTTTATAAAATGAACTTGCCTATTGGTTAACAAAATAAAGTCAAAATGTAAGTTACCCTTCCATCTTCAAGCAAGATTTCCAATCTGTTTTCAGTTGGGTTGCTTGTAATGACACCACCAATCCAAACTTGCTCTGCATCTGGAATCCATACCTTTGTGTCCTAAGAAAAGCAGAAAATGACTCAACTTTAATGCAAATTCTGATCATACAACTGCGTATAGAAATTATCAAAACTTGTTAAACATATTTGATAATAAACTAGTATCAAAAATAATTTATTCTCAATGACCTGAAGGCAGCATCTGCAGCATTCTTTTGTATACATATATGTCCTTAAACTAAAAAGCACCAGTTGGTTCAAAGAGATAATCACCCTTCCACAACAATCATAGTTATTTCTCTTTTAGCAAAAATTTGATTTGAATTTTATACACAAAACATCACAATTATTTTTAAATTCAAATCAGAATACAAATATATAAAAATTTAAAATAGATAAGCTGCTTATCACCACTTTTTACTGTTTATCACAAAATTGGAAATTTTTACATCTTTTACCAACTACTCAACTATTATAGCTTCCTCTCTTCTCACATAATTCTTATTGCCTGTGATACAAACTTAACTAGTTTCCATTATTGGTGTAGTTGATTGAAATTATACAAAATTAGTAGAAATCAAGGAAGTCTAAATTAGATTAACTGAATTCTTTGTTAATTGGTGCCTTAGAACCACCAAAGTATCTACATATAGATTAATTTATTTAACAGGTAAAAGATCAAATGTATAGAACAATTTTAGTATTCAGCTTAAAGCAAAAATTTAAATCTTCATCTGCATCTACCAAATGATGTCTCTTTCTATAAAGAAGATTATGACCAGGTAATGATATTCTATGAATTTTAAAGCAATTAACTTGAGCCTAAATCTCAAAGCTTTAGCTTGCAAGGTGATCCACTCAGCTTTGAAATATTTAGTAAAAGAACAGGCTTTCAAAAAGAGATACATTCTCTTGTTTAGAATTGTTGGTGAACAATCAGCACTGACAAAGCTACCTGTTTCGATTCCGCAATTTCTTTGACCTGTTTTTCAAATTCTTTTTTAGATTTTCCTAATAATGGTATAAAACAACTAAGTTGATTTTTTATTGAATATACAGCTACAAAGACGTAAAACCTGGCCTACTTGTGGAAAAAAGCATTGCTGCTTTCAAGCCTATAATTCTCTCGACGCTTGTCCTACCCTTCAACTTGCTTACGCTTACTTGACCTGTCTGGACAAGCGTAAAGTTTATTAAACCTTTGTAACAAATGTTCTTGGGAATTTTCCTTCAAAAACATTGTTATTCACAGCCCATTATTTAATCTGTTGTCTATCTCAAAATTCTATAAAGAACGAACTTGCTTCTTTACGATTTCTCTAAGATTTTTCGTTTATTTTCTGAAAAAGATAAAGTCATATGACATTAAAGATTAAACGCCAAACATGTTGGCTCCATCACCCAAAACATAGTAATTTACTGCAAAAAAGCGATATTTATCAGTCAAAGTTTATTACCACATATTAAACATACCTCTGTGTAGAGTTCTAACGGATTCATGTTTGATAATTTTTACAACTTCATACTGCTCTTTGCGAAAATTTCTCAGCATGAAATTAGGACATGTTATGGGCTTAAAACCGCGAAACTCTTCCACATACGAGCCAGAGCAATTATTCCAGTCAATTTCTAGCTTGGTATTAATTGATTCAAAGGATAGGCTTTCTGCAGCAACGACCAGAAATTCAAAAGAATATAGCTCCTGCTAGAAAATCCATATTTTAGTGAGTAACGACTTCGGTATGGCGCCGTACCACGGCGGCCATTTTCCTAGCTGCAAGAATCAAGTGTCGCGCCATGGAAAACAGGAAGTAATCTGGAACTGATAAACAAGAGAGAAAGTAGAGTCATGAGAGAAACAATAGGTGGAAATCACAATTATTAAAAATACAATTGATGCACACAATCATGTTGTCCCTGGTAAAAGAGACCCATAATGTTTTATGTATTTAGCAGTTATAACACCCTCGCGAAATCACGAGGTTATGACAGATCACGCCATCACACGATATATCTGGGCCTTCTATGAGATTAAATAGTGAGGGAGGGTGAAAAATGCCATGTATACAACTAAAAAATTTTGCTAAAATTAAGCTAAACAAAATGATATCTTATTTACCCCTAAAGGAAACAATTTCAGGGCCTCCGACGAAGGGGGGGGGGCCGGGGGGGCCATGGCCCCGCACTTTTTTGTAAAGCAATAAAGCTTTTTTAAACATCTTTTGTTATAATTGTTAAATTCTCCCTTGGCCCATCCACTTTCCAATCTGCGTCGGAGCCCATGAATTTCCTATTTAATTATACACTAGCCGTCTGAATTACGGCTGGGAGGACTACATACAAGAGCATTTGCTACAATAACTTTATGAAATCTTCATGCAAACTATGGATGAAAAATCAATAGAAGTGATTTATTGATTACACTTTCAATAAATATCTATGAATAGCTTTGTTTCTCTGATAATTATAGCTTCTCTGGTGCTAAAGTTGATTGTGTAGTGCAAAGAGAGACAACAAATCACCAACTAAATAAGCATTACGTTTGGAAGAAGCTTACAGAACGAAGAAAAGGAAGGAATACATGATCTAGTTACAGTTTACAAAGTAGCAAGAAAATGTCCGGTTATGCTCTACGGTCTAGGCTGCGTTAGGGCCCAGACTCCAGCATTGGCCATTAATGTCTCACATGCAACCATAGGCCATTTTGACGACATCGTTGCCTTAACCCATACTAATCACAAACGTGGTTTGTATTTTATTCCTACTTTACATTTGTATTGTTTTAAGATTGATTTCTTCTTATGATTGTGCAGATGTATTCTAAACCGATATCATAGGGCTAGGCCAATAGGCCTAAGTCCCGAATAAGTAGAACACGAGAGAAACTCAAAGAGGGTGCGAAAAACAACCGACTCGAGCGAGACTCGGACTCACGTCCCCTGACTTTGTACGCCAAGTGCTCTATCGCTGAGCACTGTAAGCAGTCCTCTTTCACACAACAGGTCCTCTGCTCATTGTCTTTTTCGTCATATAACTTTTTTATCAAATTCTTTGTCTTCCTACTTACAGTCACCTACTTCAGAGTCTGTTGGTGCTTTCTTCTCAGCAACATCAGCCGAGTCTTCTGTGCTTGATTGAACTACATGATAACTTGCTAAAGTCATGACTCAGTAGAAGCCTTTTCAGTAGAAGATTGCTTTTAAGCCCTCTACAATGCCAGGACCTCTAAACCTATGCTCTGATTATATCACCAAACATTCTACTCGTTCGGGATGTTTTACGTTGCTACTCTCTTTAATAGCGGCTTCAGCCACCAAACCTGGGGGGGGGGGGGATTGGGTGGTTGCTTGAGGTGGAGCCCCGAAATTATTCGCACCACGCCCTTCTTACTGGCGCCTTTCAGATTAGGGGCACACCCTTTTCTATGATTCTAAATATCTTTTTACTATTGGAAATGTCTATGTTGGCAGCATTTCAGTCTTTTGAGCGATTACGTAGATAGAATGGCAATATAAACCGACTGCTACAGAAAACGTTACTGTCGGTCAGTTAGTCGGTAGTCAATGGGAAGTTCTCTTTTTCCTTGTCACCATATCTTAGATTTGTTGATTGGAGGTCTGAAAAGATTTTCATAGAACAATTTCAGAAGCTTTGACATTATAAGGAACGTGACAAGGTTCCAATCTTTTGTCGTCCACCTCCTACCACCCACCATCCGCTAAACTACTATAGAGAGGTTCCATAGCTAAACTTCACAAAAATAGAAACTGGTAAGCTATATACGATTGCTCCCCTTGGGGATGCTAAGAAGAAGTCTCGCAAACGAACAGTTCTTGTACCTTCCACTGCCCACCATCTACTGAACTTGGAACGGTGCAGGAGAGTACATAGAATTATAGAGCTATGAAATGATAGAAATACAAATGGTAACATATTTTGAAACGCCGCATTAATTCAGTCACAGAATAGAGATTACAGTATCATTATGATTATGTAATCCCTATTCTGTGATTCAGTCAGCCTATTTACCATATCTTGGTTGCTATAAATAAAGCTCTGTACCAAATCCAGGTGTGGACCTTCCTCGCATCTCAAAACAACCCATTGATGGTGGAGTTAATACCCCCACTTAACTATGAATTAATCTTATTAAATAACTTAAACGACAGGGCATAATTCCTTTCATTAGAGAACCAATTATATCGAATGAAAAGATTGACTAGACCTGAGAACAGCCTTGTTGACAAACCCGAATGCCAACGTATACCTTCATACTTTGCAAAAGAACAACAACGAATAAGGAACAAACTTCTCATGCTTAATGTCAAAAACTTATATAGTGAATACATAACAAGAAATGGCTCAGCAATGCAAGTCCGCTAATCAGCTTTCCGTTTATTTCCTTCTGTATCTACTTTCCAAACGAGGATCGCCTGCGTACCATTACCTCCGCTGATGAGGGCATATCCTTCTCTGCATCCTCAGCGTCGTCGCCTAAAACATAGTGAAAACCAGTGAAATTTAGTGAAAACATTGAAACTTGCAGAATCTATTTTTGAATGAAGGAATGACTACGTTGCAGAAACTGAATAGGCCCAGCATGAAACAAACAACCTTTTCCTTGTGGAAAACCACTAGAATACCGCAATGGCCAGAGAGAGAAAGAGGGACTTACGCTTGGCCTCGCAACACTAAACAGGCTTTGTTATGCACAAGTATAACTAAATGGAAAAACATGTATAAATTTACCATCTTCTGCTTCCTCATCCGAAAGTTCATTTTCTTCATCCTCGTCTTCGCCAGGATCGTCTGCGCCAGGATCGTCTACGCCAGGATCGTCTTCGCCAGGATCGTCTGCGCCAGGATCGTCTGCGCAAGGATCGTCTGCGCCAAGACGGGTCTGATGCGGTCACATCCTTTTCGGCAACCTTAGAGTCAGCTAAAAACATGTGAAATTCACAAACTACCATTTTAACGAAACTTCAAAAAACGAAAATACACATTTTAGCTTACAAAAGAAGTTTAAAGATAGACAGTGTTCATCAACAAACTTTGCATAAATAGTTCACCGTAACAGTAACCGTAACATGGGGTGTCGACCGGCAACCATTTGTTTGTGGGAAACCACTAGGCATCGCAATGAGCATAGGGAGGCCAACGGAGTTGGTATTAGCTTATTGGCACCAGGCAATCTTTGTAAATACATAAGTTTGTCTTGCGCTCACTGCTGTGACGTCAATCTTCTTAAATGAACCACTTCAATCTGAAATTCCTCCCCATTTTCGAACTGCTTTTCAAAGTGTCACTGTCATTTTATAAGAATACCTTCAACTGGTTGTGACAGAAGGAGACACGAGCGGTTAGATAGACACAACTTGCATGCTCAAACAGGTTTTTTTAAAATGGCTTGGAGAAAAGCAGACGAAAAAGCTTTTAGTATGACGTAAAATGTTTGCTTTTTCGAAGCTATTTTCAAATTCTGTAGCGCAAAACAACTGTTCACATTTTTCAAGCAGAGTTTTTTTTTAAATCCAAAAATGTAAACTCCCAAAAGAGAATACGGAAATTACCCTAGCTGGTCACATAGGAATAAATTGGTTAACTACATTGATTTTACGATTTAAACACGGAAACAGGATTTTAAAAAGTCAAGTTATTAAAAGCAGGTTGGATGTACAATCTCTGCCAAAAGTAGTTGGAACCCCGTGAGATTTTTTTTATTTTGCAACCCCCGTTCTATTTCCGTCTCTCCTTGGTAGCTGCAACCCTCTTGCCCCCTTAAACAATGTTGCATCTTTAGAGGAAGACCATAGGTACATGGGAATACTTCACTTTTGTTTTTAGGATTATTCACTTTTGCGCTACACAACATTGTTTGCGGGGCGAGGGGATTTGGCAATTTGCGTGATGCGTAAATTAGGGCAAGTGTTCCAAGACTTTTGGCAGAGATAGTACGTTTCAAAGAAGTTTATACCGAAAGGGATGAAAGAGAGGCTTTTACGTAAATGCACGCGGGAACGACAAAGGCGGAAAAGAAGCTTAGCAATGAACAGAAAAAGAATGTTATGTTGCAAAGAAGAAAATATTAAGGAGAAGTGAAACGAACAAAGATTTCTAGACATCTGGGACCCAGTACAAGAATTTGATACAAGACAACTTGCTTCATGAAGGAAGTGTGATGAACGAACAACGGATAAAACGACATCAGCGAAATTGAAAACTCGTATGCAATACCACAAGAGAAATATCAGTTGGGTGCTCTCGTATGCAGCCGACAAGTGGTCGACGATGTGAAATGAAAATGTTCGAGAAAACGGCAATAAGAATGCTGAGATGGATGAAAGGAATAACAGTGAAGAAGAAGGAAGGAAGCGATGGGGTGTGAGTTCGACTTGGCGGGGATGAGACAACGCCAAAGAAGCAAAAATTCGCCGACGTGGAGACATAAAAGAAGGACAAGCTACACCAACAGGGTTGAAGGTGACAAGAAAAGAGGCAGAGGCACATAAGGAACTTGGCGGAAGGACTTTGCCTAGAAAGGTATGGCCGGGAGAGGTCTAGAAGTGGAAGTGGACAATGTTAGATGGAGAATCAGAACTCTTGTTTTTGACCTAAAGCAGGGGAAACCATGAAGGATATGAAGAGGACGAAAATTGTGAAGTAGGCAGCGCTCTCATGAATAAAAATTACCTTTGTCTGCTTCCACATCCGAAAGTTCATTTCCTTCATCGTACCTCATTTCTTCATCGTACCTCATTTTTTCATCATACCTCATTTTTTCATCATACCTCATTTTTTCATCGTACCTCATTTCTTCAGCTTCCTTGTCTTCCGCCTTGCTAACACCTACTTCGGAGTCTGTCGGTGCTTTCTTCTCAGCAATATCAGCCGAGTCTTTTGTGAGTGTGGTGCCTAAAGAGAATTAAACTATATGATAACTTGCTAATGTCATGACGCACAATATTTGCGACTTTTCAGCAGAAGGTTGCGGACACATTTTACGTCATCTACGATGCCAGGACCTCTAAACCTATGCTCTGATTTTGTTACAAATCATTCTACTTATTTGGAATGTTAAATGTAGCTACTCTACTGCATTCTAAACGAATCAAGCAAGGTTCAGTCTTTTGTCCATCGCCTTCTACCACCCACCACAAGCCTCTGTGCTGTCAGCTAGACATCAAAAGCTGGAAAAGTATACAACGGCCGTATGGGCATTTCTATGAACGTTAGAAAGACATAGGATTGACTTACCATGGATTGAGATGACCAGTCCCAGAAGGACGCAAAACAGCATTGCAGTCTTCATCGCTCAACAGGTTCGGGAACCGTCTTCCTCCTGCCTGTTCTACCACCACCCTTTGTTTGGCATCATTTCCATTTTCTAGGATTGCCTTTTGTCCTATAATCATAATTCTATGCGCATGAGCAATGGAGTAAGCAGCAGTGGGAAATTTACTCATTCTCTTTTGGAGAACAGTTGTCCCCATCGGTATAACCATAGAAATATTAGCGCTAGAATGCGGATCCGTTCTCGTGTAAACGCCTGGCACTCGGCGTTACCTCATTGCACAAGTTTCAAAATATTTTTTGAAATTATCTCTTATTGTGTAATATTCTTATCATTTCTTACTGTGTAATATTCTTAAAATCATATTCTGTTATTCCTTGTAAAACAGAGTTTGCTTTGTAAGTTTATGCCTTCTTATAGGCATATTCTTAACTGCTAATCTAAAATATTGATTTAAATAACCTGTATCCCCCCCCTATATTATAATCCTGCAATAGAAACGGGCCTACTTGCTTGTGAAACAATATGTTTGTTTGATCGGGAAGCAAGTCTTTTTTAGGAATCCATTAATTCTGGCAACCGGAAGCAGCACACGACACTACCATTTTCTTATCTTTAACCGCTGAATTATCTCTAAATGTTGACAACAGTATATTAGATTAATGTGTGAGCCAAGTTCGTATTTGGTGATAGGAGGCAATCCTGTCCGCTGTGATTTCCCGCGTACTTTTGCCAACTTGTTGCTACCATTTTGGATCCCCATAGTTCGCACGCTCTAGCGCTACTATTTCTATGGGTATAACATGTCCCTTCCAATTGGTACTAGGATGTTAGTGAACTTCTCTATGTCCACTCTTTCACAAGTTCTTAAGTTAGCACAATTTTTCATAGGCTTTGCCGGTTTCTACATTTGTTTGCAAAATTGTTTCACTGCTGTCATCCGTGGAAAGAAACTGCTATTATTCGATATCATGGCTCATAGAGCATGTAAGCCTTTTGATAAGGCCCTGGGCGTTTTGATTGGCTGACTGAAACTTCGCTTAGCACTCCATACTATTCCATTCAGGCCTCGTTCAATGGGGAATGCAATCGTTCCGTTCCGGTCTTCTCCGTTCTGAAAAGAGTACCGCTCAGGGGTTGTGTTCACGCGAAACGCTTCAAATGACATCGTTCCGTTAAAAAGAATAGAACGATAAAATAAGTGATGCGACAAGTGGAACGGTACGCAATCGTTCCGTTCCGTTCTCGTGTGAACGGGCAGAACCTGTCCAAAACAAGAAGGATAGGAGTTTTGCCTTTGGCGCGTGCGTCGGCGTTGTTTTTGGGAAGCACGAGATGACATTAAAAATCACAGCGAAGAAAATGGAGGATTTCAAAAACAACATTGGTCTTCTTGCAGTTTCACTTTCGTCACTCACTCACTCACGGCATTACTGAAGCGCAATATGCGGGTTATTTCTTATACAAAGCTTGCATATGGACGGAGAATGAATCTACACGCTTTTCTTTTATAAGGAACCTACCACAAGGCCTAGTTGCAAAAGTTCCTTATTGGTAGACCTCAAGTCATCAGATTTTAGTACCAAAAGTCCCCTAAAAGTTCCTTAATTTTCACTGCACATCAATAAGCCTTAACACTTAATAGAGAGAGGGGCGAGATAGAATATGCGGAAACTACTCAATAAAGCACTTGACACACGAATAGCAAACAATCTATGCTAGTATTGACTGCAAATGAATGGAACGGGCGTTTTAGCTCTTGATGCTTGCAGTTATAAAAAAATGTAAAATCGAAAAGTTATTTGGGGATTTCGTTTTTAGTAGTATAAGTTCTTTATATATTTCGGCCTTCTACATGTAGGTTCCTTATAAAGTGGTTCCTTATAAAAAAAGCGTGTACTTCTGAATATAATAAATTGGTTTGTGTACATATTCTGTTTACTTTGCCCTCCCGTTTACACTGCGGTGAATAAATGCAGTCACGTGATTCGAATCATGCAGATAACCCTTCTGTTTACTTTGCCCTCCCGTTTACACTGCGGTGAATAAATGCAGTCACGTGATTCGAATCATGCAGATAACCTTCTGTTTACTTTGCCCTCCCGTTTACACTGCGGTGAATAAATGCAGTCGCGTGATTCGAATCATGCAGATAACCCTCGACCAAGATTGCATTTAGCCAATGAAATCGCAGCAGCAACTAAGTCCCTTGTTGAAAGGTCAGCCTCGTTGCGGATGTGGGTTAAGGTTATTCTGTTACCTGTACCGCGTGGTTATCTGAACTATTTTAATCCACTTTCTTATATATTAACTTACTTTGTTCGGATACCCACTTTCAAATTCGTGCGGGTAGCGTTGGCCTAGGGTTAACGCGAGTCCTATCTGAACTAATTTTGATGCGGATAAAAATTATCCAACACTGTGAAAAAGGGGCCTAAGTTTGATTTCGTGTCTTACCTACGTCGAACTTTCTCCGACTAGGTTCGACACATGAAAGAGTCGACGTTTGCTCTAGGTCCAACCTACTTTCAAAAGGTGAGAAATTGAGCCAAGGCAAATTTGGCTCCAAGCTAATTAAATACGTTTTAGAGCCTATGCGCGAGTCCACCTCCATTATAGAGAGAGATATTTTCTCTAGAATCTGCTCTCTCTTACAGCATCTTTTGTCGTCCGTTCTTATGAAAGTAGAAGCTTTATAGCCCCGAGGCCCCTTCATTCATTCATATATTCATTCATTAGGGTTATAACGATTCGCAACAAAAATAGAAATCGTAACCTATAGGATTCAAAGTCTACAAAAGAAAGTCTTTCAGATGAGTCGGCATGAGTCTTCTCTCTTCCTCCGCGCCTTGGCGGTATTGGCTTCATTTTTTTCCACACATCTCTAGCTGTTGCATCTTCTTTCGTCGCTCCCCTTTCCTTTCCTCCCCTCATGCATGAGTACACCAAAGGTATGGTGTATTGATAAGACAGAGGGATTAAATACCTTTATACCAATGAATCAATTTGTTGCTTTGTACCAGAGTATAGTAGCGGTCAGTACACCAGTTCAGTAATACGACGTGGCAAAACTTTGCGCATCCTTTAGTGAAACGATACTTCAAGTGGACGCGCCAGAGCTTGCTATTAGGTTCCCTTTGCCATTTTCTACGCTATATAACAACCAAAACAATTTTATCCTCATGTATCTATTACCAATGATATACCGCTAATGCATTTTCCGAAAATAGGCTGTCATGACTTTCCTAGAAAACAAGCATTAAGCAAACCCCAGGATACACTTACACTTGGTAGCATGCCTAAATATAATGCCTAAAACTATATGTTGAATATCTCTTTTTGTCAGTAATAATGTCTACAAAATGTTGCAAAGGCTTTTCCTCGTTCATTTCTTCGTTCTGTGTCTCACTTTTACTTTCAAATACTAACCGAAACAACGCATATCGATCTGCCTTTGGTGTATCCCTTACTCTCCGATTTCGATCACAGTGTACAGTAGATCTTGGGTCGGGCGTGGTTAAGACAGGCATATTCATGTTGACATATAAATAGTTGCTTATCATTTGGCGTAGAAGCCCGCTTTTGGCGCTCGTCTTGAGGTTACTATATACCGAGACAAATCTCTCGCCATCTGCTAGCACACCAGAATCTGGGCAATAAACTGTGCTGCCTCTCTGTTGTGCTTGTCTGCAATGCTCTTTCCGGGGAGCCTTTGGGTTGCCATCTATGCTAATATCGCTCTCCAGAATGTCATTTTACTGGTCTCAAGGTCTGAGAGTTTTATACCCAAAGACTAACCCTTGCTGCAGTGCCACTTACTATGGGAAAACATCCCGCAACCTTATGACGCGTTGCAGAGAGCATCTGGGAATTAATAAACACGGACAAGTTGTAAAAACTCCCAGCCCTTCCTCCATCCATGACCACATTTCTAAAACTGGTCACGTGGCATCTGTTGGAGATTTTGCAATTCTCTCCAAAACGAATATCTCCTTTGATCTACTTTTTCACGAGAGCCTCCTCATTCATTGTGACCGACCTTATCTTAATTCTCAACTGTCCTCTATCCCCATGTTATTGTTCTGGCTTTCTTTCCCCTCATTGTTTGTCACTGATTTCTTTTATTCCTGGTCTTCACCCTCTAGGTTGTTTACTTGTTTCTTTTCTGTAGCTCCTCACACGTCCATCTTGCTCCTTTAAGTACTGCTATCATCACATGGTTTTCGATCCCCTTTTGTTGTAGCTTTTGTATTTATTCGATTTCGTACTCCTTTTATATACACTGATGATGACTCTTGACCGAGTCGAAACGTATGTCTTAATTGGCCACTGCTGTGTCGTAACACGGACATGTCTTTTGGCTAGCGTCTTCTCGTGGTTTTTTCCCCTGGTTATGTCGTTAATGTAATTGGATGTGTCTCTTACAATAAAGTTTTTTGTCGAGTACAACATGGACTTTTTATTTATAGCCGTCCTCATCATTAAATTCATAAACAGCTAGAAACAGTTGATTTGCCTTTGAACTCAGTAACCTACATACACTGTAAGCTGCATTCACCTTTGTTTTCCCTATTCCAAAAGAAATACTATATTAACTTCATAGAGTGGAAGTGAAAAAAACTTCCCTGTTCCCAGGTTCGCTAATCTGTTGGGATGGATATGTTCTCGAAAAATCTATACATTATCGGTGGTAGCTGTAATTAGGCTAAGTTGCACTGAAAATAATGTAAACCGTTTTTGTCCGTCCAAGAAAGGTTGATTGAAAACATAGCCACACTCATAACCTCACTAGATTTGGCGCCGAGAATCTGCAACGTATGCTGTTTTGTGAAGTTGTATTAATTCCTTAAATTTATGCCTGATCTTAAAAAAGTCTCCCATCTAGTGGAGTCAGTATGCTACTAGAAATAACATCAACCTTCTTAATTAGCTGAAGCCAACTTGGCATCGTTTTCCTTAGACGGCCTGCTATATCAACTACATTTTTAGTTTCTGAGCTCCTCAGGTAAAGGCCTTTGTTTTCAAACCGTAGACCAAAGGATACCATGTACTATGCAGAAGAAAAATGAACAAATGACGCTACATCCTTCTCATGCTTTGTGTCAACAACTTGTAAAGTGAATACATAACAAAAAATGGCTCAGCAATGCAAGTCCGCTAATCAGCTTTACGTTTATTTCCCGTATCGTGTACGCAAGGATCGTCTGCGCCAGGATCGTCTGCGCCAGGATCGTCTGCGCCAGGATCGTCTGCGCCAGGATCGTCTGCGCCAGGATCGTCTGCGCCAGGATCGTCTTCGCCAGGATCGTCTGCGCCAGGATCGTCTGCGCCAAGATGGGTCTGATGCGGTCACATCCTTCTCTGCAAGCTCAGAGTTGTCTAAAAAAGAAAAAACCACAATCAAACGGAACATCAGAAAAACAAAAGTAAACATTTTAATATGCAAAGTTAAATGAAGGATTAACTTGCAGAAAATACTGTCCATGGAAGCTTAGCGTGCCGGTGGACATTTATTTGCTTGTGGAAAATCACTGAAGTGAAGCTCAGCCTAGCAACATCAAACAGTTATTGTTCTTGTAACAATTCCGCCGAATTCCAGAGGCCTATGACATATAGAGAAAATCTTCACCTACAGCATTGACCCGTGTTGTCGCGAGGCTTCCTAACCCCGTTCAAAGTACAGACCTCGCCGTTATTTATGTCATATCACAGGAACAGCTTTTTATAAGTGGCTTTTTTAGCTGTCATATAAGGCTTTATGTTTATTACTCCATTCTTAAACATCCGTGTTTTTTAAAATCATCCCGTTTTCAAAACACTGCGCTTTTAACAGTGTTTTTAATGTCTCCTTTTTATGCGTTTTAATGGAGGCGCTGAGCCGAAAACGGGGCATTTGATACCTGAGCATGTAACGAAACATAAACTACCTTGGTCTGCTTCCGGATCCGCCAGTTCATTGCTTTCCTCGGCTTCGGGCTCTTCGGCTTCGGGTTCTTCGGATTCGGGTTCTTCGGCTTCGGGCTCTTCGGCCTCGGGTACTTCGGCCTCATTCATGTCTTCCTCTACTTCCAAGTGTTCTTCTGGGGCGCTCTTTTCAGCAACATCCCTCGATTCTTTTGCTGGCGCTGCGCCTATAAACAATTTCACCATGAGGTAACTTACAATAATTCACAACTTAAGACTGACAACATTTTTTACTAGAAACTTGCGACGCTAATTCAGATTCACGCCACATCAAAACTCAGGAAGGTCCATCAATGGGTGATTTGGTCAGTGGCCAGTTATTTGGAGCAATAGTCCTAAGATTGGGACCAGTCTTAATAACCTGCATCTTGTCTGGTTCGTGTCTAAATTAACGCAAGATCGCTTACGCACACACTTTTAACTGACTACCATGCTTGAATCCTAGTGTTGTCAGACTTTATCCTAGTATTACAAAGCATATCCGTCTCTCGAAAAGCATGCTGTAACTATTTTGCTGCATTCTCGCAGTATCATGTAGATAAAATGACATTATAAACAGACTGCTCCAGAGCAGGTCACGGGAGGGCGTGTCTAGAGACTGACCGTCAAGGAAATTTTTTATCAGGAGGCACTAGTAACTTGTTCACCAGGAAGTCTGTCGATCTGATAGGTTTGTTATAGATAAAATACAGAAGCTTTGACAATATTTAATAAGAATGTGACAAGGTTCAGTCTTTTGTCCTCCGCCTTCTACCACCCACCACACGCCTCTGCGCTGTCAGCAAGACATCAAAAGCTGGAAAAGTATACAACGGCCGTATGGGCATTTCTATGAACGTTAGAAAGACATAGGATTGACTTACCATGGATTGAGATGACCAGTCCCAGAAGGACGCAAAACAGCATTGCAGTCTTCATCGCTCAACAGGTTCGGGAACAATCTTCCAGTAACCTGCTTTATCACTACTCTTGGCAGTGACTGTCCCCTGGTGTTGTCCTGCTTCTATTTATTTGTGATAGCACTTCCGGTTTTTTAGAATATCCTTTGCCAATGAGCTCCTCTCTGAACCATGCTGACCAATCATGTTTCATCTTGTCAATGATTGATTGACAGCTGTCTGCAGCTTCAGGCTGTTTGAAAACCACTTTGTCCGTTGGAGCTTGACGTTCCTAGTTTTGTTCCTGTTTACATGTCAAGGCAACGCCCTAGGTCTTTCTAGACTAAATGGGTAGTATATTTTCGTGTTCAAAAACTGGTAATTTTTTAGGAAGCTGTGTTACGTTGCATGTTTAATATCAGTGAACTTCAGGTCCCATTTAGAAGTCCCTTCTTTTGAGGGGGTGGTGGGTAAATTGTCAAGCAACGGTTTATTGTTCGATCCATAAGTTCTCTCAACTGATAATGGGCACCCAGTTGAAACGTGTTTTGCAGAGGCAGAAAGTGGTATGGATTGTGGAAGCACTGGCATACAAGGCTGCCAAACAGGTCAAGAAACTCCAACAGCGCATCCAGCACGGGACATCAAACGGGCACTTATGTCAACTTCACAAGAATTCCCTGTTGCCTTTGTTGACAAGCGAGTGACCGGATTGCACGTTGGCTTTCGTTTTTTGTGTCCATAGAAACGGACTGATATTTTAAAATCCGTTGTTGTCAAATCTCAACGGCAATAATCCTACTGTTCTGAGGTAGTTTCTGTATCTAATCACACACAACTAACGCAAAATTTGGGTGGTCAATTGCCGTAACTAATCACCACTCGCTAGACAGGGATGTTGTTGGATGGGCACCGACATTCCCACACTCCCTACTTCGGCATGCCCCTGGATGCCCCCACGATTTTGGCAGAACATGTTGCCCGATCGTACCAGCGATGCAAAAGGCGGGAAAAGGAAGCAACATCAGCATTTCTATGCTGCAGATCAAACTTAGTGATGCGGCGCTGCAGTTATATTTTTTGATCATATAAATGAATTTGTGCGTGTGAAATTCATTGTGCAGCCGCTTTTGTGTGCGTGTAAAACTTAGTACATGCTGCATCTTCCCTGTGGGCCATCGTAGGAACATGAATCGGACTTCCAGATTCCCTATCATTCAGAGCTCTGAAAGTTTTCGCATGCAAACACTGCCCGCGATGGATTGGCAACGCCCTTTTCCTCAGTCATGCGACTGCACGGAGCCAATGAAAAGCGCTGAAAAACATAGCGTGGGGCTTTTAATTTGAACCAGATCTACTTTTCCGATCCTACCGATCACAGCATGTGCTCATTCAAAAAATAAAGTTAGCGACATGTCTGTCATCAATCAGTGACGCATCGCAGGCAGCCGTCCGTTATTTACTTGGCTACCGGCTTAGTTACCGATGTTGTGTTACATAAACTCGGGTTTGTTGTCGGCGATGTTCAGATTGTATAACTTTATGGAATCCGGGCTTCAATAGTTTGCTTCAGGATCAATTCTTATAGAAAACCAACCATTGTAGAGATATGAAGAGAGATTTCCGCATGAGCTCTTTTCTTTCTAAAGTTCGATACATAATTATATGTTTTTCAGCCACTTTACGATAAGGTTCCCCTTAGGTCTGACTTTCTTATCAGTTTCTTATTCCCATTGTTTAACCTAGTCAGCGCCTCTTAAGTTAATTGTAGCTTTTGTGCTGCCGAAACATCACAGAATATTTACGAAAGAGTTTTCATAGCAACCAGTCATCTCAGTAGTACGCCTTTCGCTTCATGATGTCCATGAAATTGTTTATGGTTGCTGTTGTTGTACTGTTTTTGAACCACTTCGTCTTCGGTGCTTCTTTGACAACGATCCGTTTCCAAATACCCCCGTTTTCAAATACATCCGCTTTTCAAAAGCGTTCTCAAATGTACCAATATTTTGGTGCTTTTTCACGGAAACGCAAGGCCCAAAATGGGGACATTCCGCTTCGTTTTTAACTGAAAACAGAGTAATGGAAAAGCAGCCTGATATTTACTATAGACTGGCTTGACTTGCCCTTGGCTTAATATCCCCTTGCATTCCGTAACGGCCTCAAGTGCCACAAATTCTAGTTGTAAATTCATTCCAATTAACCCAACTTTTTGGTACAAGGAAAGAATTGGTCTTCTGAATACCCAGAATTTTAACTGTAAGCCATTTCCAGGAACCAAGTGACAGCCAGGGACCTAGCTGTAATTCTGGCTTCCATCTTCATGAAAAAAAATCTTTTGGGCTGTTATGCAGTTTTTTGATAAATTTTCTCTCTTTCTTCCAGTTATAGGTGATAATAACTTTTGATGCACAATTGAGGTTTTGGCATCGACAGAAGTCAATTTGAATTTCTCCAAACAATAATAGGTATCATATATTCCGTATGTTTTTGCAGTAAGAATAACCTAAAAAACCATTAGAAAAACCTTCACCTGAAAAGCTCCAAAGGAATCATTCGAAGTCAAATGATTCGATAAAGGATCTCCCTCGGGCAGGTGAGAGAGTTAAGGTATTAGAAACCCAACCTTGGTCGGATTGTATGGAATAATCGTGAACCCCATGCCGGCTCGAGCGTATTGTTTAAATTGTTTAAATGGTACCAAGTTGCATCAAAACAAGCAAAAACCGGTTTCAAACCGCCTGTACTAAATGCCAAAAATTACCATCAAAGGTAGGTATTTGACAGCCAATTAGAACATGAAAATGACCTGGATATTCGGTTGCCAACAGGAATTTGCTGACGTTGCTCTTGGATCTATTTATTGACGTTATTTTGAGGTTTGAAGAGGCGTAGTGAGTAAAACACTTCTGACTCATGCTATTCATTCCCTGAAATTTTACAGCCAAAATCAAGTTTTACAGCCTCGGCCTAATCGTTGATCAAGATTGATGTTGCATTTGTGACCAATTAAAATTGCAGCAAACAGTGAAGCACCGTAATTGTATCCTGTTTACCTAAGTGTCCAGTTGGTTAGAATTTCTCCTACGTCATTCACACCCACATAAACAAAAGGCAGGGGTATCTAGAGAAACTGGCACTAACAGATACCAATGCGCCTTCTGCATTCTTTGTTAATACACTGCCCCTCCTTATTTCTTCTCGAGCAGCCCCTATTAACTGAGCCCCAGTATTCGAATGGAATCGACATTCTTGAAGATGCAGTCCTAAGGCTGGCTTCTGCTTGTTCAGTGTATCAAATGGACTTGAAATAGAATGTTTACATAAGCTAAACTGAATTTCCCAAAAGTAGAGACGTGTTATGATTGAAGTTATTCCTATCCCTTTTCAAAAAGGTAGCAACTTTTAAAGCATTCTTTTGATAACAAACACAAGAAACTGGCGAGATGTAGTCAATTTGAAATCGCCCTTTAAAGCCCAATCTCCACTTTTCGCAAAAGGTTGAGGCAGAAAATGTTCCTGCTATCCCACTGGCTAATTGAAATTATCGCGGTGAAAACGCCGACTAGCGAAAAGTAGAAAGTGATCCAACTTGTTCCAACAACGTGATAAATTCTTTACAGCGTTATACAGTTTCTGAACATCATTAACTAACATCAACAAACAATTACTGCGATATAAAATCAGGTCAAGAAGAAGTAGTATTTTAAGTACCGGGTTCATTGTAAAGTATATTATTACTATACTTGTGTAGGTCAAGCTTCATCGAGGTAATCATACAGTAAACACAATCAATATAACTGCTGTCAAGTTCTGCGGTAGATTGTACACAAGGCTTTTAAAGCCCTCATGAATGCAATGTTATTTGAGGTTTTAACCAAAAATTCTTCGAGCATTGATACTCAGCGTTTTCTATAAATAGCATTGTCAAGTTATCGAGCCTTTTCTTTGTATTTGGAATACTTTTGACCTCAAGTAACTTTTGAAGATTTTTAGTTACGTTTGGAACTTTTGGAACTAGGCCTTGTGGTAGGTTTCTTATAAAGAAGCGTGTATTTTGTGACACTAGAAACAAATTAAGGGGCTCTTAGTATCGTGCTGCATGCCATGCATTGCGCCACTGTGAGTAAAGCTGATTATATAATTACTGTGTCTGCAATGAAAGGCCTAAATACAATTGTCTGCAGATGATTCTAGTGTGAAATCAAAATCCTATTAAGTAACTTGACTCTTAAGTTCGAATTAAGAAATAATATCTGAGTCTCACATATTCTAGTAGGCTAAGTCATAGACCACGTGAATGAATGCGGAAATGTGGTTAGTTGAACAATTCAAAATTTGGACGTTTAACATGAAAAACTTGTTAAAGAAAAACTTTAAAGCAAAATAAATCATTACCTGAAAACTAGGTTGGGCCTTTCAGACTTGGTAGAGATTTTTGATATGGTAGATTCTGAAGATTAGAAGAATGAGAATTCGAGAGGTAACGATTTTGCGATGTGGGAGATTTTAAAGGCGGGGGACTAAGGCCCAGGTCAAACGCCGCTATACCCTTGCGCAGATGAAAGATTGCTCAGGTGGGGTGGGGTGTAGAAAACGTGTCTTCTTATTGAAAGGTAGGGCTTGTAGTTTGAAATTTTTGAAGTTTCAAAAGAGTATCCAAATGTTTGGTGCTGAGATTATGGAAGAGAGCTTTTGGAACAGCTTTTGGAGGGTAACAGCTTAGTAGGGTGGGTTCTTTTGCGAGCAATGGGCTTCATTCACTTCTTCATTAATTCAGACTTCATTCAAGGAGATCAGTTGCAAAACTTACGTTTTTTTAACCCCCAATCTGATTAGGATTCTGTTGTTTATTGTGGAGCCCCTGTAATCAAATTTTTGTTTTTCAGACTTGGTAAACCAAGTTGCATTAAAGCATACAAACCGGTTTCGAACCGGCTGTGTTGAATGGCAGCCGATGTAAAACTGAACAGAATACCAAGTTATTAAGAGCAAACAATGGACTGTATTATGAGTGGTGAAAGACCCCATTTGACCATAATTCAGCCCTTGAGCCAACATCTATCTGAACTGAATTCATTTCATGAACAACTCAGTTATTGAGCCAGGTCGTAGATGTTGAATGCTTTTTGACACTTGTATATCGAATCTACCACTAATGAGGTTGTTGTGCTCTAGAGGCCCATTTTACAAGGAAACTGATTACAGTGGAAATTATGCTGTTGATTGAATGTGTCATACAGAGTTCAGAAAACATTACAGGAAATCATTGACCGGAGGAAGGTTTGTAGAACAATAGAAATTTGAAGAAAGATTTTGACAAAAAACTTGTGGAAACCTATTTGTAAAACACTATCCAGATATAGTTAAAATTAATTTGAGACTCATTGTGCATGGATCTGCACTAAATCAGCACTATTTGAAATCCCATCCATTATCTTACATGTCAGTCAAGTTATCATAATTTTCAATATAAGCTTATTGCATGTGCGGCAATGTTTTGGCTCAAAAAGTTACAGCTGCGGTAGCCACACCCTGTTCATAATCTGAAACTCAAAAAATTGGAGGAAGGTTTTTACAGCGAAAAATGTGACAGGAAGAAGGTTTGAAACTTTTCTAGACTCTGGTCATAAATTATTTTCACTTAAATAGTAGACAAATAAAAGGCTGCCAGATGCATGCGACTATTGGTAGTAATTTTACTTTTTGGTAACCCTTGGCCGGGTACCTCTTAGTCCACCAAATATCCAAATAGAAATAAAGCCAGACAAATTTCCTAATGACTCTGAAATAAATTTTTTACAGGTTCAGCATGAGGTTTTAAAACGACTGAGAACATCCCTGCTTAATAAACCACTAACAAGTACAACCCTACACTGCATAACCAAGATTGAGAAAACAGAAGGCAAAGAGTGAAGAATAAGAAAGGAAATACATAGAGCTGACTGTAAAATTAATATTCATTCAAGCAAACAAGGGTTTCCATAATCTATCAATATGCAACACGACCAAACAAATGTAAATAATGACACAAGGATGAGACGTTTTAGCTTGCATTAGCATCATTAAGCTTGGGTGGCCATTTGCCTTCCTTTACCAATCTTTTCTTTTCCTGTTGAATCTTTTCCTGCCTTTTACTCTAAGAATGAAATTTCAAAATTAACTTAAAAATCTACATAAGAACTCAAACATTGAATATAGTTACAAATTATTGATGGTACTGAAGAAGTGATCTAGATTGACTCTTTTAAATCATTCATAAATCTGATTCAAAATTAACAAAACCAATTAAACTAATGACTTCTATAGGAGAAAACTAAGCATTGAATTTGAACAAAACTATTCTCAAGACAAAGCAATATAATAATCCACTCACAAACTTCCTGCTATGCAGGCACTCAAGGTAGTCTTCCCTTTCATTTTTACATTTCAAGTAGTGGTCATTTCTGCCAGCTTCCTTGGCACATTCCATCATGTCAACGTAAAACCTGCCACACTTGCTTGGGCCTCCATTCAATCCTATTGTACTGGTCATGATTATCCTGTAGGGGTAAAAACCTTTAAAGCTACAAACCTTTAGAGTTACAAATCTGTATAGTTAAATCCAAGCTAGAAGGCATAGCTTGACCCTAGTTGACTTAACTGGGCATCAACAGGCCAGAGCCAGGAATTTTGGTTCTTGTACCTGGCAAATTTTGCAGTGCCAATGTCTTCCCTGCATGGCAGGCTATCACATGAAAGTCTGCCTACATCATTACAAACAGGCTATACAGTGCAGCACATACCTTCATTGAATTTTCATAAAATAGTGTCTAAAACTTTTTTGCTATAAGATAACTTTATTAGTGTATCAAATGAACATTGTTCTAAAATTTATCAATGAATTATGAAAACAATCTTTGACCAGCATTTTTCTGTTACAAAAAATGACTCTATCAACTTGCCACAACTTGTAGTCATCAACCTCATAAATCTCACACCCTTTTCACACACCCTGATAACTTCAAGTTGGAAATTTTTACAATGCTATCAGATAATACACTGAGATGTAACCTAACAACAAACTTAAGATGGTACCATAAGGTTTTCAGATCTAGAAAGCCCTTGGTATGATTAAAAGTTGGCATCAAAACTTTTCACAGAATGTCCACTGATTTAGGAGATGCTAGGAGGGGCTAAAACCAGTCCTTTTTGTTTTATGCGGGCCCTCTCCATCGCCCTCGCCAGATCATTGACGCAGGCAGTTGACTGCCCTCGCAAAAACATGTGTCGCCCACAAGAGAAAGGAAGAGCATGTGGCTATTTTTGTTGTCTTATAATTTGATTCAGTACTCAGCATTCAATTCAATACTAGACTGGGCTGTTGATATTTGTATGGAGAAAAATCGGAAGACTGTTGTCTTTAAGAAAGCGAACTTTGATTGATTTCAAGTCTGATCTTTTATGTTTTTTCTTAGCTGGTCAAACATGTTTTCTCTTTGTCCGTTCCTAAAAGTCACGGTATTCCTATATGAAAGGTCATTATAAATCTTCAGGTGCAAACGTCGGAAAAAAACCAAAAGCTGACCGAATGAATAGCCACTTGCGGACCAAAAACACTAGAGGGTGACAAGAAGATTGTGTGATTGGTTATATTTACCAATCACACCTTACTCTTAAAGAGCCCAAGGAAAAAGAGGAACATTTTCTGTCTACAAGGAATAGGATTTTCCATTGAAATATAGACAGACTCCAAAACACCTAGGTGGAAAGACGACCTAGCTAGCTTGCCCAATTATACAAAAATAATACATATTATTATAAATCATTACATTCATTCACACATTATAAATCATTACATCAAACGTTAGGCAATCATTCGGAGATAATACCCTCATTTCCCCTCAGGTCCTGAAGGACTTCCTTTTAACAAATATTGCAAAAATGTCATCACGAAAAGGCCTGGCTAAAACTGATTTCAAATAACTCATATTCCTGACCCCCAGACAAGGAAACAAGAATTAAAAAGATATAAAGAAGGAAGGAAGCACTTGTTCCTTCTGCTTAATGGCTGGTTTGATGAAACTGAAAATCATGGAATTTTCAATACTAAACATTTTGAAACTGTCTGGGTTGATTAATTTTGTGCAGCAGCAGCATCAACATAAATGCAGAAAAACTTCATCTATTGTTAAAATTTGGATAATGAGTTGTTTTTGTAACAGGCAACATGATTTTAGCTCATAAAAGACTTTATTTGAAACTTTATTCAAAAACTGATACTGTTCAAATCCCAAATTTAAGCAAAAAAATTTCAAAGCACAGACTTAGGCAAAACCAGCTTGAAAAATGTAAACCATTAGACACCAGAGCATTTAAGAGTGTGATCATGTGGTTCTCAAGACCTTGACTCAGCATCACATAACAGCAGTGCATTGATAGTCATTTAAACCACAACACTAAATCTTATGGAGTGTAACATCCAACGATTGCCATTCATATCAAACTTAATAACTATTAGAAGAGTTCTGCCAATATAAGTTTCTCAGCAAATGTTATAGAAATATAATAGCTCAAATTTCACAATGCTTCTAGAGGAAACTCACAGAAACGTACCTTCCTGCAGTTGCAAGCAAATTAGTTGCCACCACTTTCGACAACCAAGATGGCGGCTTGACTTACTTTGGTTCTAATTGAAGTGAATTGCAGAATTTAGTTGTTGCTGTTGCTTGATCTTTTTACGGAGTGCAATCAAGGCTCGCTTACACGTTTTTTATATTATAAAAACCCGGTTTATAAGAAACCTAGTACTAGAGCCCCGAAAATTTAAGAAACTTTTAGAACTAAATCAATATTTTCAAGAAACTCCAAAAAAAATGAGATGACTTTCTGAGCCGGAAAACAATGCGAAAATAATAAAACAATTTAAGCACGCTGCACCGGGTGTCTCGATAAAAAGTACCCCTGTTTCCATAATAATAAGGAACAAGATAGGTTTATCAAATCTTATTGTTGTGTTATAAACTTTAATACAATTAATATGCAAAAAAGGCCCAAAATTTGATGTTTATCTAGAAGTAAGGAAATTTTAAGAAACTTTTAGTACTAGAAACTAGTGAAAAATTAAGAAACTTTTAGTACTAGAAACTAGTGAAAAATTAAGAAACTTTTAGTACTAGAAACTAGTGAAAAATTAAGAAACTTTTAGTACTAGAAACTAGTGAAAAATTAAGAAACTTTTAGTACTAGAAACTAGTGAAAAATTAAGAAACTTTTAGTACTAGGACCCAAGCTAGGTTTGTTATAAAAGAAAAATGTGTAATATTTACATGTTTTTCGAAAAACATTCCAGTTCCATATTTCAATTTAACCAATTTTAGAAACTAAATGGGTTACAGTTGGCTAGCCAAATCTTTCTAAAGGGGTCAATGGCAAGGATCATAAAGCTCGCTAAGCTTTTTTAGAATGTCGTAAATGTCGCAAAGCTCGCATTAAAATTGTTTGCGAAAATTAAAAATTCCAAATAGCACTCAGCTGAATTTTTTCTAATCTTGGATGAGCGTCATGAGATTGGATTTAGAATATTTGAATCAGCATAATCGTTGCAACCGACAAAACAAGCAAGGAATTCAAAATTAGAAATGCTATTAATAAAGTCTGCTAGTCCAGGCGAGTTGGCAGGGGGCGAGTTCAGAGAAAGTTTGAAGGGGTGCAGAAAGGTTTCCGGCATTGGCGACGAGTGTAACAGTTTCCGAGTATTACTCCTGACAGAAAGGTTTTTAAAAAAATCATTAAAAATCAATTCCATGAAAGCAATATATTTTATTCTGAACATAATTAATGTTATCTTAAAAGTATAATCTGAAAGCTTGCTAGCTGATAATTTATCTTCGATTTTCCTTGGCATTGCATCCTCCTCCGTCATTGTGGTTAACCTGAGATTTCTCATTAAACTTCGAAGGCCTTTTCTCTTCAAAAGAAATATTTTTATAATGGGCACACAATTTCCAGAAAAGAGCGTGAGACCAGCTTCAACTCAGCGAGTGGAGGGGCAAATTCGCTAAGGTGCCCCTTAAATCTGCAACTTGTCACGGCTGCCTTACCTTGTTCTGCATTTATCCCTAGATATTTATCAAAATTCTAACATTCGAAATATATTCTTGATTTACTTAGAAAATAATGAAATTCAAGAAATAGGGGGAAGTGGTGAGAAAGTGATACCTTACGGATTCATTTATGGTGTACTTTTTGAAAAACTTCCTATCTTTGCTGAAGATTATTTTTTCCTTTACCCTACTTAATTAGCCATTAATCATTTGAGCCTGTAGGCTAGTCGCTGTTTCAAGAACTTTGTTCTATAGACAATTACTATATGACTGCAACTGATCACTTTCCACGGAGACTTCGAGCGCCCAGTTGATCATACAATCCCATTAACTTCCAAAATTACATGCCAAACAAATCGCAAGCCGAGTGAGCATTAGATGAGAAGGCCAAGAAAAGAGACAATTGAAGGCTTGCTGGTTCCTATTGGTATACTGTACGCAATGCTGAATTTACCATAGCTGATACAGATTCGTGTATATGTTACTTTTCTTCCTTTTCAAGCATTAATTTCAGTGAAAAAAACTAAAATTGTCATATTTGTGAGAGCTTTTAGCCCTATCAACAATGGCTGCACGGGCCCATTTTTGTACGACAGCAGAAGTCATTCAATACAGAATATTTTCCATTAGTATTGCTTTGTGCTGTGTTGTGGCGATGCAGTTGAGAGTAAAAGCAAACTAGATGAATTATTATGACGAGAAAAGAAGACATGATGATTTACAAGTCAGAGTCCTAGTCGGTACGTTAGCGCCATCATGGGAATACCCCTATCTAGTAAGTTACCCAAGTCGATTTCCCAAAACAACTCTTCATCTCAGATGCTCCTTCATGTAGTGCGTTAATTACACGGACAAGCTCTCTATTGCTCTATATCTTGGAGACATTTGTCTGGTAAACGCCTCTGCACGGACATGGTTCACGCAACAAGTCAAAGACATGATTCACGCAGATAAGCATGCCTTCGTCGAAGAAGTCGTTTCGGTCTGACATTGTCTAGCTAAAAAGGGCTGGGCTGGAACGTGACCTTATGGTAGTCAAAGACAGACAAATGGGCGCTCTGTGAGGAAAGGAAGTCTCGAGAAACCAAGAGAGGAAACTCCAGTCTCGACATTACCACGCAGCAACCGCTCTATACCGCCCACAACACTTAATTGTACAGAACTGTCAAATACCATTTCTGTGATTACTTTTTTTAGAAAAGTTCAAAAACGTTTAAATAATTACGCTATTGACATTGATTTCATTTCATATAATCACGCTTTACTAATCATAGCAAAATCAGCAAAATCCATTTCGTCCTAATACTTAAGAGGGACAAAAATACCCCAAAACGCTCGGCTCAATTATATTTATATATACCTAGATTCACTCGCTTCCTCTCTGCTACACAATGATAAGTTTTAAGCTTTGAAGTTAGAAGCTTTGAATGAAATATCGCGCAGTTCTAGCTTAGTAAATTTCAAGAGTCTTTACTGACAAATATACAAGGTTGAGGTTTGCGAAATATGTGTTACAGCTGTTGAAGATGTTGGCATTATATTACAATATTATTCTGTAGGGCGCTTTCAATAGGACAAGGGCCAAGGGCAAAACGCCACTATTGCACTAATGTAGGTTAGATACAAGAAAAACTCATGCCATCTCAAATAATTCGTGCGATTTGAATCTTAATGGATTCAAAATTCTATGGGGATCATGTAGAATTGGCGTCATCATAAAAATCATCTAGATTATTGCTACTATTCGGAGCATTCACTACTCCGATTTCGTCAGGCTTTAAATTGTTAAGTTGCTCAGTTTTCACTTCTACAATCTCCTGGCCTGTTCTTTCCCTTTTCCTTCTGGAGGTGCCTCTTCTACGACCAAGAATCTACAGAAAGCAAAAAGTGTTAGAGAATGATGTCTGCTGAAATCATGAAGCCAATTCCATTCAAGCATGTTTCAAAGGCACTTTTAACATATTTAAATGACTATTACCTCCTGAATAAAAAAGATATTGCCAACTTTATTAGATGTCTTCTAATATTCCATTGATTCTTAATTTGCAGCATGTTTATACATATTTGTACCTTGTCATTAAACCAATGAAGCAAATTTGAACAATAAAACCAGACATAATCAAAGATCAGACTGCGAATGATTTTGAGGTGAATAGGTCAATCTTGTGTGTAGAAAGCACACCAAAATGTCTACAGAATAAAGAAGAAAAATTTCAAATGATTCACCTTGACATGATTGGCAGGAACCAGCCCGGAAATTTTCCCATCAGCACTTGCAAGAAGCCATCCTCGCACATGAGGCTGCTTGTGTTTGGGAGCAACTCTCAGAGTGTCCCCTTCTTGAAATGAAATCTCATCTTCATTCTCAGCATCAAAGTCATATTCAGCTTTAGCTTCGAAATGTTCACCATTACCTGCAATAAAAAAGCATAATGAAGTTAGGGTAGATAAAAGGTTAAATTTTATGAAGGTCATAATTTCCTTTCCTTTAGTAAATAGTCAGCAGGGCATGAAAACCCAGCCAACCATGTGACCATGCGGTCACTGGACATTTTCAGGAGTAAAGTTCTGCAGGAAATATTTGCAAAAATGCTATGCAAGAAAAATGTTTGTTCTTTTATGTTCATCAAAAAGAAAAAAGAAGAGTAGCCTGGAGATTTTTATTTTCATCAGTTACAACATATCAATACTGTTTTTGAGATATCTTTTCTTTTGAATATTTCTATCTTTGCAGGAAATCTATGCATGATTTTTGTCCCGTTGTAGGAAGCAAAATTTTTTTTCATGCCCTGATAGTCAGCATACAATGTAAAATCACTTCAGTTGCATTTAAAGAGTTTGCATATAATGCTGTACCCTATAAATTTCATTTGATTGAAAAACCAACCTGTTATCCATTCCTCTATGTTTTCATCATTTGAAAGTGTTTGTAAAAGCTTCCAGATGAGCCAGGGTGTGCCTAGAACTACAGCAAAGAACAGCACAACTGGCCATGACTTCGATTTCCGCTGTTTATCTGCTATGTCCTTAGCTGCATCTGTCCATGCATCACTTTCTAGCACTTCCACATCCACATTCCTTAATCTTAGCCATCTCATTATTTTCCTAAATATATTTCGAACAAATTTGAAAATGGTAAAGGCACCTAAAGTATTTACAATGTGAGTTCGTAAGCCAGATAGCTGATCTGCTACTCCAAGCACTGCTCTGAAAGAGCTGTGCACAGCAAAAAAGGTTGAGTCAAGCATTGTTGCAACAGAAGCAAATGCTTGCACAACTGATTGCACTGAGTCAAAAGCGGGTCTGCATGAGTCCTCAGCTCTTCTTGCAAATGTGCTTGGGACCATGTTGTTTTGGCCATAACCAATCGATCTATTGTGTAAGTATGGGTAATTTCCATAGCTGTACCCTAAAAAATGAAAGAGTACTTGTAAAAAGGGGTGTAGAGCTGGGGATCGGTCTCAGGGGTGTTTAGCACTATTTTTGCAATTGTCCTCCTTTTATTTTGAATGCACTACACCACTGTTTCTAGATTTATGCATATCTAGAAGAGTTTTGTCACACAGATTTTAAGGATTGAAACCTTAAAACTTAGTTCCCTTTGAGGTACAAATAACATGCATTCACTATTCCAGGCTGTTTTGGGAATACAATTAATAGATAATTTCCATATTTTTGGGTATTTATAAATTGTAAGCAGAGCTCTTGCACATTGAATTGAATGGCTAAAACCTTACAATCAAATTGCTATCAAGTTATGAATAAACAAATGTTTCATTATTCAGTGAAAACATTATTTTAAAAATTTCACAACACATTACACTGCAGACATCTATAATTTGATGTTACATTAGTATGTCAGCTGTGTTTGTGGAATGTAGAAGAAAATGTCTTGAAGTTTCTGTTTATCCCCTACTGGTTAGCATTTGTGTACATATACTGCATCAAAACTTTATGGCTAATGTAAAGACGTGATTACAAAACTTTATCACCTCTAGTTAGTACAATAGCAATAATTCACTCTACCTCCACCACCATACATTCCATAATTTGAAGGTCCATAATATGAGCCATACGTTTGATTAGAGAACCTGTTCTCATCATTTCTTTGTCTCGAAGGGATTGGGGGTGGTGAACCTGACCTGTTCATTTTCTCATTTACTCTTGCTGATCCAGGTGGAATTCTCACAAATGGTCTGCTACCATAACCTGCCTGATCCTGTCTTTCATTTGCTCCAGCTTCCCAAGGCTTGAAGGATGAGGTCATTATGCTATGGGTTAAAATATCAATTAATGGTATAAGCCTATGTAGGGGCGCAACTAGGATATTTTAAGGACAGGGGTTTCGTGGTAGAAATGGGGCATAAAGACATTGGATTTCCATGGGAATAGGGCATTTCCATGGGAAAATTCACTTCCTTGCCAAAAAGGGCAGGGGTTGTAGCCCCCCTTTAGATGCGCCTCTGCTATGGAGCAAGAAAGCTTGAAATGAGCAGCAAAAATTATTAACTTCAATAAAAAGCATATTCTGGGTTCAGTGCAAAGAAACTCCACTTCTCAGTTGAACATTAAATATGTTCGAATACATAAGTTCTTACCATAAACGTAAGCCCCTGTTCCTATTCCCGACTCGCAGCTATTACTACATGATCGGAAGAGTCAGCTGGCTTGAAACACGGGCATTTCTCAAATTGAGATACCCTACACTCCCAACTTGCCTACTTCGTATTACAAGTCGGAAGGCATATGTTGTTGTTGTTGTTGCACGGCATTGGTTCCCAGTGCCTTCAGAGCGCGGTCTGCACGATCTGGCCTTTCCATCCGATGCACTTGAAAGTAGCCTGAAAGGTAAAGAACCCATGATTATCCATCATAAAAAACAAAAATTTGTCTATACGCTCTGCATTTGCTTGCTTAAAATTTTACAGAATACTGTCCAGACCTTCTTTTCATCAGATACAGTGAAGATAAATGCTCGATGATATGTATAAACAATTCATTCAACGGCCTATTTTGATCGCTACTTTCAGGTGAAGCATCATGTTCACTGCCAGTGCAAAAATACGAAAAGGAGATGGCGCTCAGCCCGATGAATTTGAGCTGTCAATGTCACAGGTAAAGTTGTTGAATTGATTATTCATAATTTTTGCGAAGCACCTCTTTAGGATACTTTAGGCGAATGTTAGGACAACATTTCAGTGGCCTACATTGCGATCAGTAGTAACTCACGCTTATCAGTATTTCATGAGCTGTCGATGTTGCCTTTGCAATAAATACACAATTTAGACGAACTTGATAACTGAAATTGTATCAAGGAAATATGTAGACTTTCGTGCGATCTGATTTACGATGGCTTTATGCTTACATAGAGGTGGCTTCATTTCAACGAGTGGATATCAACAGTCTTCAGGATGTAATGGAAAATTGGTAGTTAGAATTTAAAGGCAAATTAAAATTTTGTAAATTTTCATTGCCAATGTCATTATTATTTGCGATCACAAGTAATTTCAATAGTAATTATTGCTGGTTTTAATTGAGTAGGATTTAGTGAAAAAATAGGTAAATCACATATATTATGAGGGCTGCTGAATTTTTGTAGTTTGTAGAAATATTTTGCATGGTTAATCCCTGCAAGTTTGAGACTTTTATGTTGTGGCTTGCAGTATAAGTAACATGCTATAACAATCTTGCAACTTCTAAGTGGCTTGATCCTTTTTTGGTCTTGCTGTGATTGAGTTGCAAACATTTTCTTTAATTTCTGCTGCATTTGTTTCATCAATGATTTTTTGTTCTTTTTATGTGCCATCATGTGCCCCCATGATATGATAGCGACAATTTGTTTTAATTGTGTTTGACCTTGGTGGTATCTATGTTTTGTTCTGTTATTTGGTAGAAGGACCTAAACAATACAGACTAATTTATACCTGAAAGGAAAGTTTGAAGTAATCCTATTATAATCTCACTTCAGGCAATTTTTGAGCTTGAGATGAACACAGACCTTAAACCAGACCTCAGGCAACTTTACATCAGTGGGGCAAAGGTAACAGCAAATTTTTACAGTTTTCTATTTGTTAGTTTATCTGTTTTGTGCTTATATCATCCTGTAAGTTCATTCTCTGTAGAATTGGTTGAAATTGGTGTGAACATTGAAAAATATAACATTTTTAGGTTGTATAAATGTAGTTTTTTTGTTTAGGCTTTTACTGTCTTATTTTTCTTGTATGATCTAAAATTTATAAAATTGTTTGTATCACTGTGTATTTTGGGTTAATTTTGTGACTGCATGTTAAACTCCCTGTGTACATCCTGGTTGTATTGCAGACAAAGAGACATGCTATAATATCATTGGATTTGTCGCTCAATGTGGTCTGCAATGTGATCTCATTGTTGAAACTTATTCAGACAACATGGTTTTATTTATTTACTATATGTATATATATATTAATATAGAATTGAAAATGTCTAGAACCAACACTGCATGCATTGTATACTGTTTTATTTAAACATTTTTAGTTTGGCCCTGTTGTGTTTCTGACTGGACTTATCATATGCCATTTATTGTAGGAATTAGATGTTGCAGGAAGAAAGGCCATCATCTTGTTTGTCCCAGTTCCACAATTGAGACATTTCCAACAAATCCAGGTTTGTCTTGATATCTTTTTTACTACCAATGATTTGTTTTGTAGTCATGATTTGTAAGGAAAACATTATTTGTTGTATTAGAAGATTGATGGAGTTCATTCTTTGATTAGAAGATAATGGAAAAGGGGTTCTTTCATCTGATAAAAACAATTTTTTTCTTAAAAGGGGAAGGATTTGCAGGCATGTTTGTTGCAACTGTTTGCCAAAATTTAAGGGGTAATCCATCAAGAGTATTGTTTGTGTTATCTCAAAGGAAAGGGGTTACCCTTCCACACCATATCTGGTTTCCAGTTTCAAGCTCTAGTTTGGAGAGGGTTAAAGCTTTTATGAGTAATATGTTATGGCTGCTACAATTGCACTTATGCAGGGCTTTCACATTGAGAAATTGAAGCGTGATTGATCGCTCCCAACTGACAGGCTGCTTATGTGTAGTATTAATACTGTTTATTCATTTATTGGCTCCTGTTTTCCAAGATCTTAAACAAATGCACATTTTATTCCTCAAAGGTACGATTGGTGAGAGAACTTGAGAAGAAATTCTCTGGAAAACACATTGTTGTTGTTGCTCAGGTAAATTTTTCATGCTCATCAATCACGCATAAATTTTTTATGCTACTTAAATATTAACAACTGAAAATCAAATTTTTTCTTTATATTTAATCAGTTGATTTTGCTTCTTTGTCATATGTTTATTTTGCAAGTGATGATGGTTATGTCGCCCCAGTCTTATTAAGCAGTGCTGATCGACAGAAATTACCTGATGCAAAATCAGTATCACTAAAATTATATATGGTTGAAATATTTCTGTCAAAGTTAGAAGTTCTTTAAGTTTGAATTTTCATGTTATAGAGAAGGATCCTTCCAAGACCAACAAGAAAGACAAGGAATCAGAAACAGATGAGACCAAGGAGGTGTGATACATTATTCAGGACACCCTTATTTGATGTGACCATTAGCTGGATATTTGTAGATAGATAATAGTATTGTTGTTGTCTTACAAATTCAATGGTATGATCTTTCTTAAAGCTAAAAGCAGCAGGGTGTCTTGGTCAAAATCAAGGCTTCATTGCTAATGGTGTACCAGGGTATGATTTGTTGGTAATTCTCAATTTGACCCAAAAAGAACCTTACAGAAACAGACTTGCAAGTGATGACTGATATGTCGCCCCAGTCTTATTAATCAAGTGATGATTGACTTGTATCTGATGCATGTCTGTTCCTTACTGTAACTCAAAACTCTGACAAAATTTCTTTTGTCTGCTTAAAATGGGACGAAAGACACATTGACTTTCTTCTGTTTATATATGCTGGCCTGTTCTTAATTGCAGAAATGTAATGTTTATAGTACCTCAAAGGTTACAAACTACACGTTTTATTAAAACTGTGATCTCATATGAAATATATGTTTGATTTTAGTCGAACCCTGACAACAGTTCATGATAATATTCTGGAGGACCTTGTTTTCCCAAGTGAAATTGTCGGCAAAAGGATCAGGATAAAACTTGATGGCTCTAGAATGACTAAAATGTAAGTCTTTGCTGCGTTTTGTGCTGCTTATTGCTTACTTCTATAACCTTAAATCTTTACAAAAATTAAGCAGAATCTAGAAATAGAGATAATATTATCAATAAACTTGCTATTTGAATGATTACAACAGCAGTGTATATATATGCAACATGACATTGTCTTGTGAAAAGTAATCAAAATTATAAAAAACAAAATTAAACAATCTATTTAATATCAACAAATAATTTTGACTGCTTTATTTCTGATGGCTACAGCTATTTTGTTTTACACTGGCAAAGTGGCTAATTCCAAAAAATGGTGTTTTGATATTTGAGAAGATGGTGCTTTTCCATGTTCCTCAGTGCTAGGAGTAGTTAGTTGCTGATGATGATTGAATTGTCGCCCCAGTCATATGCTCTGCATTTGATGAAGGACATGCAACTGAAGCAGATTTGGAAATCTTTAAAGTCTTGTTCTAGGCTTTTTAATTTCTTTTTTGAAATCCTTCCTTTTACATGTTTATGTCATCTAAGCTGGTGAAGTAAAGAACTGTTCATGGATTATAAAATTGAGATCATAATTTCCATTTGGCTTGCAGCCTTTAGGCTCTTTAAGTTCTTGTTAAATGTTGAAGGGAAAATGTTCAACTTTTTTGTATTCCTTGTTGTTTTTAGTCACCTTGACAAAAGCCAGCAGACAAATGTTGAACACAAGGTAGATTGTTCATTTTTTGTAGAAACTTTATTTGGTTAACTGATGTTTGTCAAATCAATTTGTTGATTCTTGATTTATTTGGTCATCTCAGCAAAGTCTGCTTAACTGTCATCTGAGCACTTGCAAAGGGAAATTGGAAAAGCTTGAAGAAAGCTGTCAACATTTGCTGTTTTGCCTAAGAAATTTCCTGCAAGGTTTATGTTGACAGTAAATTAATGTATAAATAAACAAGATTTTCAATAAAACATTGTTTTGTTTATTTGATATATTGACTATCAGATCTGTATATATTTCTTCCTTTGTTCTTCTAGATTGACACATTTGCTGCAGTGTACAAGAAGTTGACAGGCAAAGATGTACTCTTCGAATTCCCAAGCTATGAATAAATGATGTAATAAAAATCAGCCAGTGAAAGCAGTTTTTTGCATTGTCTTCCTTTCTCTTGAATTTCTCAATTTGGTTTGAATTAGGTATTTAAAGTGGTAGATCCATTATGTGCTTAGTGCAGAGTAAGTAGCAAAGTGCCCATATTGGAACCATTAACTTACAGAAAACTGTACATTCAACACAATGCAAGCACAATTGGGTGAAAGAGCTCCAAAACATCTGACTGGTTTTTTTTAAAGTTGCAGCTTATGCTTTCAAAACACTCTGATTCTGATTAGGTTTGACAAAAGTAGATCAAAAGTGTCAAAGTTTTAAGGTGCAAGGGTATTTGAATAGTTAAATATCGAAAAGTTTGGCCAATCAAAATTTGTTAATGCTGATGATGATGGAATTGTCGCCCCAGTCATATGCTCTGCATTTGATGAACGACATGCAACTGAAGCAGATTTGGAAATTTTTAAAGTCTTGTTCTAGGCTTTTTGATTTCTTTTTTGAAAGCCTTCCTTTTGCATATTAATGTCATCTAAGCTGGTGAAGTAAATATCAAGGAGTTTGGCGAGTTATACAATATCTTCAAAGCTAGTTTAAAATTCTATTTCTATGGAAGGTTCAAATGTATAAAGGCTACTGGTTTTTCAGCCTACCTTAAAACTACCATATCTTCAAAGCTAGTTTAACATTTTATTTCTATGGAAGGTTCAAATGTATAAAGTCTACTGGTTTCTCAGCCTAACTTCAAATTATAATATCTTCAAAACCAGTTTCCCATTTTTATGGAAGATTTGAATGTGATAAAGTCTACTATAAAGTTTTGCATTTTCAATGTTTCTTACTGAATGCCATGTAGTAAAGTGTTGGCTAGGGAATTCGTTGCCTTAATTAAAGAACATGTTTCTTATAGCCTGGCAAATTGATTGTCGTGTAGGAGAGCTTAGGGATTTGGTGCGTAGTGTACCCCATTGTTTCCGTGTGCTAATGGGCTAACTTTATCACAGCTGTTACGCCGCGGAAATGTGAACAGCTTAGGCCCATTTTCTGACCGCACGGTAGAAAATTACTTTTATCTTAAACGAAGCTTGCTACAAAAAAACGGTTTAGTGTTTTGAACTCACCATTTAAATTATGTTCTCATGACAAAAAAGCCAAAATGGTGCAAGTTGAATTGTCCTGTCCAATTTTATATTAGCGGGTTTATCTTGATAAATTTGCTTTTGCAAAGCTGTAGGATTTAATAGAAAACGTGTTAATAAAAATTGGCCTGAAAGGAGTGCGAATGTACTCTAAAGAAGTGCCATGAATTTATAGTTGGTAGGGTAAATTCTATGTTTAAGGTGAGGCAAATGACCACTTCTTTAAAGTTTCGTACAGATTCTGAAATGGAAGCTCTTGGGCAACTTCTCAAAGTCCAGCACCTTAATTTGCTTTACAATAAAGCTAGTCTTTGTCTGTCATGATATTTACGGGTATTCACGTAAACTGGATCACCGAAGCCTTGCAATTTGCAGGCACCTCTAAATCAATTAGAAAGAGGTAGTGTCTGCCAGCTAGTTAGGCCTAACATCATGTTCTGAAAAGTTTTCCGCAAATTAAATGATACGCTGAATTAAACGCTGAAATTTTAGTATTTACGAATGCCATTACATAGATTTCAAGAAAATTGCAAACGAGGGGTTGACAAATATTTCTTACAATTGGCATAAAATATTACTTAGAACATTATCTGAATATTACTTAGAATTTAGTAGGACATTAGAGGAGTTGTCAATTATTTCTAGTTTCTTGTTAACACTGAGATTCCGTTGAAGACCCAATTCAAGCCATAAGTTTTCGAGTGCATTGTGAAATTTGGTATGAGGTTAAAATAAAGCAAATAAATTCTCATTTGACCACAGAGGCTGACCAACACACAGCCGTTGAGTTCTTCGCGCCAAAATCTTCTCCCTTGGCGCCAAAACCATGAATGGATTCCGTTTGAATCTTCGCGCCTGTTATTGAAATCGACCGCAGATTCGTGGAGCTTCAAATGGCTTCATCAACATATGGAGCCCATTGAATTTCGACCAATCACAATCCTCGATTTTGAACATTCTTCGAATGCATTGTTTCCTCTACCCTCAAAGCACCTTTCGGTAGCCAATCAGGTTAGGTTGAAATTTACAATTTCGCGGGAGATATAAACCAACCCTGCCCCGCGAAATCATTAGCCAGAAGTCTTCTGCCAACTGTTCATCTCTGACAAACATCTCCACCTCGAAAGCTTCTTTATCTTTCGCTGCATAAAAACCAGAAGTCAAGATGTTGGGGGATATTACAAACATGATCACCAACAGTCCACTGAAAACTCAAGAAAGAATAATGGTGATGAAGGAAAATATTCGTAACAAGAAGGACATCAAACTTGAGGTAAGTATTTCTCCAGTATCCAAACTCATGTTTGGAGTTATCTAATGAATATCTAAATTTCATTATTCCAGTCATATCGTTTATAAAGCTGGAAAACAATTCTTTTAGGCCCGTTTTCTGCGCAGAACAGCAAAATGGGATTTGGAAACTTCACCGCCGTTAATAAATTTAACTTATGAACAAAAAACCTTCTCTCTCAAAAGTCTTCCCCCGCCAATGCCCATTTATGCTGAGATTATTCCGTGTCGCTGAATGCCATATGCTCATTAGAGCACGTTGGCTTAATTTTTTTGTGTGGCTGATTTTACCCGCCACCCGCCTTCTGAAATTAAGTTATGCAACGCTGCGTTAACGCGGCCGATTCTTTGACCCGGTATGTCCGCTCGCACTGCAAATTTTCTTAATATGAAACGATCTTTTTTGCAGAAACCAAAGAAACAAGCAAAATTCAGCGTTGAAGATGAACCACTGTTGAGGGACAATCCAAGAAGATTCGTTATTTTCCCAATCCAATACCACGATGTCTGGAAGTTTTACAAGAAAGCCGAAGGTAACTTTGCTTGTAATTTCATCGTAAAATTGATCAATATTAGGCTTATTTTTTGCTTTTTTATCTAGAACCTCACCGCACGAACTTCAAAGGTTTAAGAATCCGTTTCTTTGCAATTTTTTGCTATTGCACTCAGCTGATTTTTTATGGCCTAAAAATTCCAATTTTAACGCCTTGCATTCTAATTTAACAGCTTCATTTTGGACTGCGGAGGAAGTCGACTTGTCCCATGATTTACGTGATTGGGAAAAGTTAAATGTAAGTAAAAGTAGAGTCTGAATTGTTTATTTTTCAAAATCACCTCGTTGTTCAGGATTAGGCGCCATTTTCAATAATGGTTGAGCTACCTGCAGCATGTCCAATTTTTAATTAGCACGTCTCCTAATTTCAGGCAAACGAGCAGAAATTCATTTCACATGTGTTGGCATTTTTCGCAGCAAGTGATGGGATTGTTAACGAAAACTTGGTAAGCTTTTTTTAAATGGTTCTCTTAGAGTGGTATTTTTAGAAGATATTTGATGTTGGGCATAGAAGCTTTTCGGCTCTTTATTAAGAATCATACCCCAATTGTTATTTTTTAACACTATTTAATCATACATCTGTGTAAATCTCATATTTCTTAACGTTTTAATGTAATGTTCTCTTATTCTAATGAAACTTTTGTCCCCCCTAACAGGTGGAGTGTTTCAGTCAAGAGGTTCAGATTGCAGAGGCAAGGTGCTTCTATGGCTTTCAAATTGCAATTGAAAACATTCATTCTGAGATGTACAGTCTACTAATCGACACTTACATAAAGGACCCTATTGAGCAGGATCAACTGTTTAGAGCCATTGAAACCATGCCATGTGTGCAGAAGAAGGCTTATTGGGCCTTGAACTGGATTAACCCCGAGAAGGCATCTTTTGCAGAAAGGATTGTTGCTTTTGCTGCTGTTGAAGGAATCTTTTTCTCAGGATCATTTGCAGCTATCTTCTGGATCAAGAAAAGGTGGGCTGATAAATTTTTTAGCAACAATTTAACTATTTTTAGGGTTTAGTAAAGCCTACATATGATTTTGTCTATTTGCATGTTATCCAAATTATCTTGGCAGCATATATATGGAAGTTGAATATAAAAACTGGAAGGTTCATTTAAGTTGGGTTTTGATGATCTTCCATCTTTTAATCATAATATTTCCTTCTGCAGAAATCTGATGCATGGACTAACATTTTCAAATGAGCTGATCAGTCGTGATGAAGGCCTTCACTGTGATTTTGCATGCTTGATGTTCAAACACCTGAAGAACAAACCAAGTGAAAAGAAAATCAAGGGCATTATTACAGATGCAGTTGGCATTGAGAAAGAATTCTTGACAGAAGCACTTTCAGTTGATCTCATTGGAATGAATTGCGGATTAATGGCACAGTACATTGAATTTGTTGCTGATAGACTGTTGGTCGAACTTGGCTGTACAAAGGTGGGTAGTAGTTATTCAAAGATGGATATTTCCATAAACATCTAGCCTGGTTTTTGTGCATTTTGGTTTGTGCATTTTGGGTTTAATTTGATCTTTGAGCAGAAGCAGTTCCAATGCCATTTTGCATGATGTGTACAATATGCCAGCACCATGTTATTTGATTCAAGCAGTGTGCGATATTCTATTTACACATTTTGAATATGACTACCTTTTATTTCAGCATTACAATGCCACAAATCCTTTTGACTTTATGGAGAACATCTCACTGGCAGGCAAGACTAATTTCTTTGAGAGGAAAGTTGGAGAGTACCAAAAGAGTGGTGTTATGGACAAATGCAATAAATCGGACAGTTCTGCGTACACTTTTACATTAGATGATGATTTCTAGATGAAGATAGTTTTAGTAAATCTTGTTTATATTAGACTCAATATGTTTTCAAGGGGTTATGAAGCTCTACTGAAATGAAATATGAAAAAGTCATGAAATTCTTTTTGTACGCAAAATTATCAGATGGCATACAATTTCTGAATACTGGCAAGTTCAAATAAATTTCTCTTGTATCAATACTTGCGTTGAGAAATGAAACATGGCTTTTATTACTGAAGAGGAATTTGACATATTGCTTCGGGTCATGTTCTCAGGAAAATGCATTTCATGAATTCTATTTGTAAATTGTTTCATCATTTTGTATATGAAAACAGAAGTTAGTGTTGAAAGTAGAAATTGCTGTATTATTTTATCAACACCTTAAAATATGTTTTTGCTTACTTCTAATTATAGGTATCATTTTGGTTTCATAAATGTTAACAACCTTGCTTTCAATGTGAATATTGTGTATAATGTATTTTAACTTTGCATTAATATGGATTGTTTAGACTTTTGTCCTTCTTCTTCTCTGCCCTACATTTCAAGCATCAATGTCCTTTGCCATACTATTGCAAGGAAAACTAATTCAAACATGTTTCAGCTTAATTCTAATCTACTGAATTTGACTTCTTATTAAAAAGTTTGGATTGGAATTAACATCTGTTAGTGAATATAGACTTAAACCTGGCAATGTCATGCCAAAATAATTCTATTTACAATTTATAACTTTAATTGGGGGCCAAGTGCTATTTTAGCATGGTTGTAATGGAATTTTTATTTAGGCCTTACAGTTTCAACAGAGCACGCCATAGGTCATTTCCAAGGTAACGGGAATGTTTTAAGGGGGCTCTTTACAAGGTGGCTCGTTGGCTACATGTGAAGTTGCCTTACAAAAACAGCAGTGTCAACTGATTGTCCTTCCAGGTAAAATGCCCCCAAAGAAGGCATTACCCAAATCAGTTGCAAGCCAAAGTAAGCCAAAAGTAGCAACTAAATCTAACATTACATCTCAAAAGCAAGCAGGGCCTATTTCAAAAGGGAAGGGATCAACAACAAAGCAGAAATCTTCGCCGAAGAAGTCCCCTAGTAAGACCGATGCCAAGAAGACGGCACTTACAGAGAATAAAAAGCAGGCTAAAGTAGTTTGGACGAAGAAAGATCTTGCTGCGATAACACTGCAAAAGAATTTTAGGGTTCTTCTTGCCAAGAAAGAATTGCAGAATAAAAGAAATGCTCAAAGGCATTACGAAGAAGAAATAGAACGACTCGAGAGAGAGGTCAAAATTGATCTAATGATCACTTATTTTCAATTTTCCTGCAGAAAGGCCTACGTTGACAGTTAAATCATCGCTTATAGAATTTTGTGCATTGCACTTTCCCCCAATGGTTGTTTTCTCGTGGAATTTGTGTGTTTTTATTTCAAGGCATGGGTAGAGATTGTGAAGAGGGAAAGAGAAGCGGCAGAAAAGGAGAGATTAAAGGAGGAGGAAAAAAGAAGGCTGATAAAAGAAGAAGCACGACGGAAAAAGATTATCCTTGAAGCAGCATTTGATGGAGACAAGGAAATGATTAATAATGTTTTGGAGGAGGTAGTGGCAATTATCTATTTGTCAAAATCATAGAATCCAGCCTTTTGAAGAAGTCTTTTTTAATACTGAAAATTTGTTTATAACTTTGCAATTATACTCTACTAGAAGTTGATATTCAGAAAACTAACTCATCTTGAAGTGTTTATATTTTGCATTGAGGTTTTTGTAGCAAATCAATCAGCTGCTATGTAACTATTGAGTTCTTTATCTTTTGGAAATGAGATTTGAGTATATTTTTAACATGTAGCTAAGTATACACTAGCCAGGAAGTGTTTCTTTTTCATTTCTATCCTTGATTTTTAACTTAGGCAAAGAAATCTGATTTAACCAATCTGAGAGCAACTGGCCCTGCTCTGGAACTGAAAGTCTTCAGGCACCAGATAGCACTTGTGGATTGTGAGGATGCAAATGGTAATACTGCTTTGTCAGAGGCTGCTGCGGGAGGTGACGAAGGGACAATTGAGTTTCTAATTAGTAAAGGGGCTGATGTGAACACAAGGGGGGCATTCAAGAGAACCCCGTTGTACAGAGCAGCTTTCGGTGGTCACTTGGCAGCTGTGCAAGTATGTTAGACAATATCACTTAGACCATTGATGCTAAGAGTTCTAAAACTATTACCATCAACACAATATTGCTGAATGCTAAAATTTATAACATACATAATGATCAACTCCAACAATTATCTGAAAGGGCTTTCTACTTTTAAACACTTAGCCAGAAGCAGGCTGAAGTTGTCTGTTTTAATTATTAAGGAGTGGTTTTTTGATGAATTGTGATGACTAAGTTTTTAATTTCAATAAATAGTCCTTGAATATTCAGGTAATGTGATCAGTGCATTATATCATTTACCAATTACAATCTGTGATATCATGTGACTGACATGTGACTTTTAAATATAAGTGACAATTCCATGTCTTTCAAAAAGTTTCTAAAGGGCCTTCAATTGAAACAAGTCTAAGTAGAAAAGTTTATTTTTACATTTTTTTCCAAAGGTTTTATTGGAAAACGGTGCAGATGCAAGGCTATGTGCAAGTGATGGGAATTCTCCAGAACAGGTTAAATTAACAAGTTTTAGAATTGCTGAAAGAAAGAGTTGAAACGCTGCTAGCTGTTATTTAGTTTGAGATAAGTAAATGATTGAAAATATCATTTCAACACCTTCTTCTGAAGTTAACAACCACTTCTTTGTGAAAGTTATTTCTGCTAGCTTGGCAGAAATGATATTGTTACATGTAACTCTGATGTAAATTTAAGATGGTTCTCAGTTTTGGATTTAACTGTTTAGGCTTAGGCACATATTAATTTTCATTGTGAAAATAATAAGTTTTTATTAACTTCATTACAGCTTTAAATCTTTTGCTTTGTTCTTGAGACATTTTCATTAAGTTTCAGAATTATTTGTAGACATTTTCATTAAGTTAACTAGCTCCGCTAAATTCCGTGTATTTTTCAAGTATATTCATTATCTAGATTGCAGCATCCCCACATGTGACGGAAGCTATTTCAAGCTGGGATATGAAGGAGACAGAAAGATTAATGGCAAGAAACGAAAGAAGGAAGCAAGAGAGACTTGAAATTGAAAAGGAGCATCTGAAGAATCAAACCAAACTGTAAGAATGCACTATTAATGTCGACTAATCTTTGGGCTTTGAGGAAAACATATGTTGCGTGTTTAAAACTTCACAATATAATATATACACGTTGAATAATGATCAAAAGTGAACAGAATTAATAGCCATTTACGGATCGAAAAATATTAAGAGCACATGATTAGCTGTCTAGTGGCCAATCAACGTTCACTGCACACCTCCTTTTAGAAGAGCCCAAGTGAAAAGAGGAACTCTTTTCTGTCTACATAGATTGGGATGTGGCAAAAAATGAAGGCAGACTCTAAAACACATAGATGAAAAGATTATCTATCTTGCCTGTTTTTTAAAAGATTTCCATGCCTGTATATTTTAGCGCAATTTCAGTTCCCAACTGGCTTCCTACTTTGCAAACTTTTGGTAATTCTCAATCTTTTGTTTACTCCGAGGGGCGTCAGATGAAAAAGTGTTGCTGCTATCTCTTGCTCTTTGATTATCCAGGAAACCCAGCCAAATCTATATTCAAACAAGTTCTTTATCTTTTTGACACACAATGCATTCTTATTAACACGAGCTACTGATGTATCAAATGTGTTTCTAGGTTAACTGAGAAGATTGCAGAAGGTGAAAAGGTTTACAAAGTGAAGCAGAGGCAGGTTTGTTCTTTAATTGAACAGATGTCACTTTCTTGTCAACGATGTTGACTCTACAGTCCTGCATCTTTTACCAAAGGAATGTCATTTAAGCCTGGTCGAGTTGGAGTTAAAAATGTCGGAATTGCATAAGATCATCATAATGTTTAAGCTATTGATAAATAGTTTCAGCCAATTCGTTGTTCCAAGTGACATGGTTGAATATTCAGAAAAGTTATAGCAAAAACAGCATATCTCTACTGAGTGTGAGGAGTGCCATCGAGCTTTCAGCTTTTTCATGGGATGATAAACTTTTTTGCAAACCTCCCTTCAAAGCAGGGTCTTCAAAGTTTTCCCTCTCGTTGTCTTTTCAAATATGTTCAAAAGCTTCTTGTCCTTTTCATTTCCAGCTGCAGAAGGCTTATGAGGAACTCAATAAGAGAATTTTTGAGCACGATAAGTGTGCCTTGACTGATCCATCAAAGAAGGAAATCACGCTTCAGGTAGTTGTTTGTTTGAATAAGTGTCTTTTGACCTTTGATGTTTGGCCTATGCTTTTAGTGATCGACTGAATCACGATGAATCAAACATAAATCATGATTGTGATTAAGCTTGCTGCCCCTGTCTTCAGAATATGATGGAAGTGAGAGTAAATGTGCTCCAAAAGCGCTAAAGAAGACTCACTCCTTTTGGGTCTTTAGACGCCATTGTGTGATGTTTGCATTCTTTTTCTTAAGCACCCCTGGTACTCGATTTATGGGTTCCCGTTTGGCTTGCTTTCCGTTTAATTGGGTTTCATAATGATTTTTTTCGATCTTTTTTATGCGCAAAATATTCGTTCCCTTTTGTTTCTTGGAAATATCAACATATATGTAGAACCACAGAAAACTCGTATATGCAAGTGTTCTGTTGACGTAATGAATCGACAATAACACTAGCATAGTCTAACTGAAGTATTCTCTACCAAGTGATTGGTTAGTGTATAATATTCTCCATAATTTATTCAATAATTTAAAAATAATTTATCGACCAAGTGATTGGTTAGTGTATAATATTCTCAATAATTTATTTCATAATTTATCGACCAAGTGATTGGTCGGTGTATAATATTCTCCATAAATCAGTTAAATTTCATTTCTACAGGCCATACATGATGGAGAAGAGGATCTTGAAAAAGCGAAACGGGAGGAGAAGGAAGCTCGAGAACATATATCTGATGTAAGGCGACTTATCCCAACTCAAATGCTCAAAATTATCTGCTTTCCAGTGAAACTTGATTTTCTCAAATTAAGCCACTTGTTTGTATATCAAATCAATGCTCGCACTGTGTATATATCCTTTCTTCAACCCCCTCTTTACAAATGTTACAAACTACTGTGAATGGAACCTTGTGTGTCATACGTGAGTAAGAGAGAATAATAAGCAAGTTCTGTAGATTTATGATAGAGTCAGCGAGGATGCTTGTCGGCGTTGATGTATCAATTTATAAGTGAGCAATGCAGAGTTAGCAATGCAAGTCGAATCATTTTAATATGTTTTGCTTTAGCTGAAGTTGCAGTTGCGAGAAGAGATGAGCCACGACAAGGACGAAGCAGGTAACCCCCGTAATTCAAGCAAAAACTCTGCCTTGTGCGTATATAGGAGAAATGACAAGAGAGGGAATTTAGTCTTTTTGGAATTCTCCTTTATTCCACTCTCCAGATGAACAATTACCTGTATTCTTATTATAATGCATATTCATCCTCTTTGAATTTCTTCAATATCATTTTGATATATCAATCTATTGTGCAAATTCTTTCTGAGGCAATCGCTTGCAGTTTTTACATGCACAGTGACATTCAGATACAAAACTCTTTCTTCAATCTATTCAAATTCTCTATTTGTAGTAAGCTGTTTGAAGTTGGTCGTAAAAAATGATATAGCTAAACCAAAAGAGCTGTTTCTGCATTGCATAAGGCAAGATAGTACAACTTTCTTTTCGGGAAATTGGTCTGAAGAGAAAATTATTATGTTACACGTGAAGAATGAAATTATCTTATTTTGAATAGATACTTCCTGCTTTATACTTTCTAGATATATTCACAGTAAAAGGTGTCAAATGCAACTTAAAAGAGCTGGATGATGTCTTGATGAGAGATGTTGGGGACAAGATAAAAAATGATGGAAGGTATCTCGTTATTTTTTACTGTTTAACGATCATAAGGAAAGAATGAGAATGATAAACGTAAAAGGCAGGCGTTAGGATGAGCTGAACATTCTCAGGTCAGGTAAGTTTCATTTGCTCTGAGGAGGGCTACGGTTGAGGATAAATGATTGGATTTGGGTGTTGGGTACAGGAAATTATCACTTGATATTGGATAATGAAAATTTTTCACTATTCTAGAAGTGATAGGCTAGATGTGAAAAGGCCTTTGCTTTTGATGATAGAAGGACTACAAGAACAGACGATGTGTATTATTAAGATAGTTGTATCTATGCTATTTCATTTTGCAGATGGCCTCTAATTGTTGACCCATCAAACCAGACATCTGTGTTTCTAAGATACAGGGACACAAACTATGTGAATGCGTTGAGCATGAAGGAAATGGAGCCAGACTACATACGAAAAGCGCTACTTGGAGCCATAAGGTATCTTGCTTCTCAATAGACCATTGGAAGAATGAATCGAAGCATTACAGTAATTTGCTTAATGTTCTGGGGCGCATTATTATATCAGGCAGGCTGTATTGATTTATTGCGATCAGCACTAAATTGAAACTCAAAGCATTTGCTACAAATGGCAGACTTTGTATCATTTCTGCCTATCAAAGAAACACAGGATTTTAATTTTGGCAAATACATAAATAAATTATTATTTCTTAAAATAATACTTCTGCCAAAACTCCATGCTTCAAAACATTTATATTTTTAATTTCATCTCCCTTTCTGCTTTCGGGGCTGTTCCTCCATTTTAGACAGAATGTTATTACAGTCCTTTGAATTTTTGAAGGTATGGAAAGTTTCTAGTCATTGATATGATGCAAGTGGACATGTTAGAGATGTTTGAGAGCCGAATTGATGAAGTCGAGAAAGGTTTATTCAAATCTCTTCTAGACAAACAGCTGCTAAAGAATGACAGGTCAGTCACATTTACTAGCTTATCAATCGACTTACTTGTGCTTAAAACTCATTTTAATCTTTACAATTTATGTTTATTAAAGTGCATATTTTAATGTATGTTGCCAAGAACATCGCTAAATCTGTGTGCTTTGAAATAGGGAAAATCCGTCTTTATGCGAGGAAAGAGTTTTTATAAGTTTATTGAAAACATATCGTCAATTGAGTTTCGTGCCCAATTTCTTGCTCAGATTAAATGTATAAAAGACTTTATGTATATATAATGTACTATTAATGTATACAATAAGATATGAAATACATTATATAATATATTTATGTATATAAGCTAATTTTATGTATATAATTTTCTTTACGTTGTTCTTCAATTTTAAGGTTGGGTATTTTGCAAGTACACAGTACATTATCTTTCAGCTTCTAATTTTCCCATTGCATATACAGAATAGGTCTCAGAATGCTAATCGTCATTGATCCTTGGCCAGGTCTTTGTCCCTCTCCTACCCAATGACACAAGCAGTGAAGATCTGTTAATATATACCTACGTAAAAAATGTGATATTGTTTGTTATTAAACTGTCTTTTAGGTATCTTTCATTGGTTCGTGCAAGCGATGGCCCTGAATACTCAAAAGAAAAGTTCGCCCTAAGCAGAAGTGAAGGCTTCAAACTGGTGATGTTAACAAGCATGTGGCAGCCACCTGAACAATGGCTGGACTTGTTCTACCCAATCAAAGTCGTCGTTTCCTCATCGTCGTAAGTGACGTCATAGAGGAAAGCCTATAAGAACAAAATGTGCTTTAAAATAGAAACCGACAAGGCGAACCATCATGATCCAGCCTCCTTTAGGTCTTCTTTTTTCACGAAGTCGGCTAAGTATTCCCAACCATTAAGCAAATGATAGGTACAAAAAGCTTTGTGACAAGTTGACACACGAGTGGGGCAAGGGGACGAAAGATGCCAAATGTTTCGTATTATAATGGTTTACCTACCGGTATATAGCGTGTTGTTCAATGTTGGTTCCCTTACTCCTAATAGCTGAAAGCTTCTTTATGTTTTCTTATGGGAATTTTTCTTCCAATCCTTTTTCAAATCCATCTTATATTTAATGCTTGACCTCTCCAGTCCCCCCCCCCCCCCACCCCCTCCAAAGTGCTGCTTTTGTAGATTGCTTGGACTCATATGAATATATTGATTGTACATTCACTTTTTCTTTTATTCTTCTTTCAACCCCGCTTAGATTTGATGCCTTTTTGTAAATAATTCTTAGTGCTCCAATTCTCTATTTTGCTAGTTCCAAAGTTGTAGCTTCTCAATGAGTGGTTTGGCGAGATATTACCGTATATGCTAGTTTGTAGATGCGATGAAATCAATTTTAGTGAAAAACTTTCGTTTTTTTTTCCTTTCGTATTTGCTTCAAATTATAATAATAATTCTAGCAGCGTTTAGCAGCAGCGATTCGTAATTTGTTTGTAAATTTGTAGTCACGCTCTGTGAGGATGCCATATCACTTTACCCTCCCCCTGTCAAAGTAGCCTGTTGTCAATATTTTTGCATTATAATTCACGCCTGGTTGAAAATAGGGCTGGAGGGACATGTAGTTTTGAGCTGTTAAATACGTTTCTTATTGCATAGCTAGTAGATAGCTACCCTTAAGAAACAATGAAACCATCCAGTTTGCCCTTCTCAATAAAAGGCTTATGTGAGCCCTTTTTATCTCGCGTAGATATTGTTTCAGCTCGAGTATCTTATATTAAGCAAGGGTGATCAAAATTTTAGCATTGTTTTGTGTGAGTTAATTTTCCCATTTTAAGTTATTTTTCAGATCTCTTAAATGAGATGTTCAAATGGTGCACTGTTTTCTTGCCTCAGAAAAGCCAGCCCTTTTGACCGAAATATTTTGCTACTAAACTGTCCTTTTTCTCGTAAATCTTTTAAATAACAAGCGACGGTTATCAGAAGATGTATTCGAAAGGTCTGGTAAAACCTTATTTAATTCAGTGGGTTTTAACGGATCATATGGCCATATTGGGCCATTTGCAAATGGGGCCTTGTGAAAAACATACCCTGTCTTCCGGCGGAATTAACCCATTGAATTTACCGCGAAACATGAGATCGAGGTCGTGTAAATATACCTCGTTCCCGCTCTAGAAAAGAGTGACACGAATCACGGGAGAAGTTTGTGGGATTTCTTTTGGGAAGAATTCAACCATCGGTATGATTTTTTTTAAGTCTGAAGCCAGGTGTTATATGTCATTGATCATAAATCCTAAATGTATCGACACTTATCATTCACCTCTTTGTATTTCATTTTCTTTGGGTCGCAACGTATTCTACCCTCTAAAGTCAGATGCTCATTTTATTTAGATTTTTCCATTTTACTCTCATGCTAATACAAAGAGACACTTCTTGTGTGGAGGACCTTTTGCCGAGATAAACTGTGCAAGGAAATAAGCACCTCCTCTTTTAAAATTGTTCATTGTGCATGTTTTCTTGAGATACGATGATAAATTGTTACCACCTAGGCATGTTTTTCGGTATGCATATCTATATAGTAATTACGTTCATCCAACCAGAAGAATGCTTAATTGTTGGTGCTTGAAAATGATCATTTAGAATTTATTGACTGTACGAGGGCTAATACCTTCCATTAAAGAAGATACAATTAAGTCAAATAAATAAGCTACTTCAAAATTTTTATTAGGCCACAAAACATCAGGAGCTCATAAATCCATTGTTCTCCACCTTCATCAATTAAGACCCATTTTCCGAAAAACGCTTGGCAAATTTTTAAAGTTCGTTATTTACCTGCCTGCTCTATCATCTTTTCTTGCAATATCAAATCATGTTATTTTTAAAATTTAAAGGCTTATTGAACATTGCTCAAAGTCTATTTGCACTTACTTGGCAGAAATATTAATGGAAATATTGATTTGCCTGATTCACTTTTTTCGGCTATTAGCCATGTTTGCAAAAATCTTTTTGAATGTCATTTTTTATCCGTTGTTTGAAAGCGCTATTGCATGCTTGAAATTTTGAACACAATCCACAAAATATGAAGGCATTTTCCAAATGTTCACCACCTTATCTTCAGAACTTGTCTGTCTTAACTCTTTTTTACATTTGCTCAATCATTACAAAAAAGGTTGTAGCCAAGAAACCATATTTGTTATGACTTAAACCACATCATCCTTTTTTGTTATGACTTTTGATATGGTTTATGCTCTATTCATAGGAGCCATGGCAAAGCAGATACTAGTCACTGGGGGTGCTGGTTACGTGGGGAGTCATGTTTTGGTAGAATTGCTTCAGTGTGGATATGAATGTGTTGTAGTTGACAATTTGGTCAATGCACACACAGGTGAATTTACTTACGTTATTATACACACCAACAATTTTCACTCACAATTTTCACATTATACACACCAACATTTTACAAAATTCATGATAAGCCTTTGGTGGCATAATACTTTGCATGCATGCAGAAAAATAAAATCACCATTGTTGCCTGTTTCTTGGACTATGAATGTTGGATATGGAATAGTAGAAAGGAGAAACATGTTCCCACGAGTTTTTTCAGTTTAAAATCAAATTATATTGTAGGTTAAGATTGGACAGGATTTTAACAAAAGATCATTTGATGAATTATCAACATACTCTCAGAAAAAGAAATTAATTAGAAAGCTATTGACATGATGAAAAAGAAGTGAGACCAAAGAAATATTTTGCAGAAAGCATAGCAAGAGTCAAAGAATTATCAGGGAAGTGCATCAAATTCCAACAAGTCAACCTGTTAGATAAAGATGGTCTAGACAAGTTATTTGATCAGGTAAAGTGTACAGAATGGAAGCATAAGTGTCCAAAAATATATATTTATGTGATGTTTTCTAGACACAGTTGAGGATTCACAAAAGATCAAATATGGAACATTAATTATATTTTCAGTACATATATATATTTTATTGTATTTTATGAAAACTGGTGGCCTTGCTTATTCATTGTTACCTCAAATGTTCAACACAAAATAACATGAAATAGCATGATTAAAAAAACATAGCAGAAGGGATTTTTATTTTTCATTTGCCCTTTTTACAGCACTCATTTTATGCTGTGGTTCACTGTGCTGGCTTAAAGGCAGTCGGGGAATCAGTCGAAATTCCACTGGAGTATTATCATAACAATGTTACTGGAACTATTTACCTGTTACAGGTTTGTCATTGCAAGTTTTTCCATCTTTGTTTCACAGTAATGTTATGTCAGCAGCAAGCATACATGTCAAGAATACTCTGAGTTGTTAGAATGCATAGTTGATTCACTAGAAGAAGATTAATTGGTTTTTATTATATCAACTTAAAAATTTTTCTTCTCTTTTTACCAGTAACTTTCTTGTTATTTCTTTGTTATTCTCATTTCAGTAACTTTTTATCAAATTCTTTTTCTTCTCCAGCTTAACTTGTTTCAATCCAATTTTTTAACATTTATTGAACACCATCATGGCCTGCATGTCTTGTGAAGTCCTCTAAAATAATTTAATTGTTAATATTTTTGTATCTGATTTCATATTCCTACTTTCTTACCCAATAGTGCATGCAGAAGTATAATGTCTTCAATCTGGTGTTTTCGTCATCTGCAACTGTTTATGGAAAATCGCAGTACCTCCCATTAGATGAGAATCACCCAACTGGTATAGGTATTACCAATCCATATGGACAGACAAAATTTTTCATAGAGCAGATTATCAAAGATGTAGCAGCAACAAATAAGGTACTTTCAATGCCACAATTTTTTTTTCTTAGTTGCCTGCCTTTGCTGTTATGTATGTCAGTTTAACAATTTATTCATCACTAATAATAATAATTATCACTTGGGAAGGTGAAACAAGCAGCTTTTAAAAGAATTTGCATAGGTATATTTTGATGCTGTTTTTCTAGTGAACCCAGTGAACCAATGTTTTGTACTGTGAAGCCTTAAAGGTGAAATGCAATGACAATAACTTTCATATTAATAGACAAGATAGGTCTCCTTATCATCAAGTAGTCTGTTTACAAATCTATGCTATGAAAGTCCCATTCTATGGAGACATTAATAGTTTTACCTTTCACTTCGACTCCTCCTAGAAAGAGTGTGATTTGAAGGCTGATTGGCCACAACACATCAAACCATTCCCTTTTTCTTGTAAACCCACATGTGGGTATTTATCAGTAATTTGGTTTTCATTTTTTGTACTTTTGGCCATTTTGGGACAGTTGCAGAATTTGCCTGAGTTAGAAAAAAAAGGTTTTCGAAAGTTATGTTTGCACTTTTGTGTGTTTTTCAAATCAATTGTCAAGAAAACTGTGTAAGTTCTTGCTTATTTTTCCTCCTGTGAAAGATCTATTATCTTACAGGCATGGAATACAATTCTTCTACGTTACTTCAACCCAGTGGGTGCCCATAAGTCTGGAAGGATTGGGGAGGACCCCCAGGTTAGCAACGTTAATGTATTTTTGTGGAATTGTATACAAATAAACACCAATGAACGTAGTCTCTTGACATAGTGGAAAGATTATATTCGAAAATATGCTAATTAATTAAGAAGTATGCTAACTTATGCCACAATCTGCAAAAATATGCACAGTATCTGGAAAAACCACTAGTGAATGAATTCATGTCGACATATACACAAATACAATGAGATTTGAATAAGTGCAGATAACAGATAAGGCAGAACGGTAGACTTTGTTATTTTGAAGAAATTTTGATTTGAATGTCTCTTTGATTGAAATAATGTTGAATACTGTTCGCTCACTGCAATAATCAGCCTTGCTTGCCGGTCATGCGTTGCTTTTTTTGTCAAGCGTCAAAAACAGTTTGCCTTTCAATAAATGCAAAGACAACTTTGCGTTCGAAGGGATTAAGTTCTTCTGAAAAGACAACCTCCAGCAACAGGTGGATCATCAAAACATGAAATTGTTTTGCCCTTTAGATGTTTCCTAGGTATCAAGGTGATACTGAAAACAAATTGTACGAAATTTGATGATTTATAGATATGGACATTTGATTGTATTTAGTTAGAATGAATGGTAAAAGGAAGTTTAATGTATTTAATAATGCTGAAGAAAAGGCTAGCATTTCTTATGACATGCTTATAAATCAACATTCAAACATGCACGGCATTTTGCAGTAATTGCAAAATTAATTTTTTGAGCCACTGCAAAACTGTATGTTTTTCAAATTTATCGTGGACCACTGTTGATGTTTGCTAAAGGTTTATTCCAAGGATTTTTCAATGTGACGGAGTAATGTCGACTGATGATTTTGCAATGAAAATTTCTGAACTTGCTAAATTTATTGAACCTTCTGCTGATATCAAAAGTATCCTTTCGTTATCGTCAAGAAATTGTTCTTCCACTGAAGGGGATACCGAATAACTTGATGCCTTTTATCAACCAAGTCGCTGTTGGCAGAAGGCCACACCTGAATGTCTTCGGCAATGATTATGAAACCAAAGATGGAACAGGTATGTATAACAAACATTTTTAAGAAAATTTTTTTGTCGAAACATCAAGTCATTTATTCAAGCTAGAGTGACTGAACCATTACGTGTAGATGCATGATCAGGTATGTGTAGTCGTGTATTTTGAACTTGGGCCACTTGCTAACGCTGTCCTTGTTAAGTGTTTTAATTGTCAGAAAGCACTCCAAAAGCTGCGACTTCTCCTATTTCAAATGTCATTAGCATATAGGGCATTGTAAACTGAAGATAACGTGTAAAAACTCCGGCTATTCCGGAACAACAGAACAGTTGTGTCCATGTAGAGTCCATAAAAGACATTTTTCAGGATTAATAGGTTACTAAGAACGTGAGGAGATACAATAGTTGAGTAATTAGCCTTTTGATTATAATTATTGTTATCGTTTTTGTCGAAATCCATGCAACTTCAAAAGCTGCACGATGTTCTTTTAAAAGTATAACAAAACAGAGGATTACGGAACTTGTTTCACATGAAAGAACATGTTTTCTTGAAAATGAACTGAAAACGCTGGATCTAGTAATCTGTTTATGGCTTCCCCGATGATTTCAAAGACATTTTTTTCCTTTAAGGGGGTTAAAACCTTTTGACATGGTTGCTAAATACTTTTATATCTGGTTTGTCGGAGTCTGGCTGCGTTTTAGTCTTGTGGCTTCGGCATCTGCTTCCAAAGAATAAGATTCCTCATCTCTGGTGAATGTGTTGATCTCCATGAAGACGAGTCGTACAGTGTCTCTTGGCCAAACGGAAATAATACAACAACAACAGCAACCTGCCTGTTATTCATACGGTAGCATGCTTCTCCACTAAGGAAAACAGGCCATTGAAAATCTAATAGTATTTTCTGCGATTATGACTACATCAAGCATTCCTGGAGACACACTTTGTGGGGAATCTCATAAGATCGTAGTTAAGGCCCTGTTACCTGAATAAAATTCCTAGTGACACTAAAGAAAACTCACTTTCGTTGGTTATGGTGATTATTATGCTCACAGAATGACATTCTTACGTGAGACAACCTCAACCCTGTTTCTCTCTCTCTCTCTCGCTAAAATTTACTGATAGTTGCGCTCAATTTGTACAATTTTCTAAATTTCCCTGGTCATGGAAACCGGGTCAAAACAACAACAAACATTACGTAATTTTCTAAAGCTAAAATAGACCTACATACAAATCAAAACAAAGCAATCGATATTGCGTCAGACAAGCAATTTTAAGCGTTGACTGCAAAACAAAGAATCCATTGTTAACGACAGCCTGCATTAGGTCTGATAATGTCCCTGACGAAATACATCCTTTCAGCGATTACCTAATTTTTAAGATGCTTTGCGTCGCAGCTTTCTCCAATTTGAACAAGGACCTTAATCTTTGCCTGACCGCTTAGGATGACTTCACTAAGCAAGGTTTCCGCTACCATCCAGAAGCTAGACATTCTTCGAGCCAAAACGTGCATTCCTTTTGATAATTTTTTAAACTGTTTTAAAGTGAAAGTTAAAAGAATGGTTCATTATTTATGAATGCTAGAGGTGCTAAAGGTGGGCTGGGATTAGAGAACTAAAAGGGTGGGGTGGTTTGTGAATCTACCCTAGATATCATGAATATGCTAAGGTTGACAAAATCGTTCATTCACTCCACCTCTCGTAAGATCCTCAGTGTTGGTGGACAATTGTTCGTTGGAACCTCTTGCTAAGATCCCATCGCTGTATTAGGCTGCATTTTACCATCTGACCTACAACCTATGCATTTCGAATACTAGCTGACTATAAGAGACTTATGTCCAGTCACGTCGAACTCGATAGGGGTGAAGCTTCATATAATATCTCAAGCATCAAGATTCAGGCAGTATTGATGAAACAGTTTTCCTTCTCTAGGTGTGAGGGACTATATACATGTGGTTGATCTGGCACTTGGACACGTGTCCGCTGTTAGAAAGCTGGAGGAGAACTGTGGCTTCAAAGTGAGTTTTTTCATTATTTTTTGCTCAACATATTCAAACAAGCTTTCTTTCCGCGCAGGTGCTCAATAGATACACCGGATGAATAGTACGCAACTTGTGTCAACAGAAAGAGTCGGTGTCGAGTTTTGATTGGTCAAGCTAAGAGCCAATCAAATGCGCAGTTTGTTTTCATAGATTGCGACTTCGGAAACCGCAGCATGTTGATGAATTTTATAATGAGAACAACGACGAATGAATATCCATTATTGTGAGATGTCACAACTTCTTGGCAAGAATCAATTAATTAGACATATCCAGTATATAACAATCAATTAATTACGCATATCCAGTATATAAGACAAGTCAGCATATCCAGCAGGTGACACAAACGTTTCGAATCCATCCAGAGTCACCTTCAGTGTAAATTAACGGGTGAGAAAAACAACAAATACATCAGTTCAACAAAGGGAATCGAAAATCATGTGATAAAGCAATCAATACGTAAACGAATGTTTGTTTTCATTATTGAACCTGAACAAGGAGCCAGGATCTTATCTCGTTGAGAGAGCTCGATGCTCTTACCGATCCGCCTGTTACTTTTTACCATTTGCAAATATTGATCCTAATTTGAATCTTCTTGGTTTAAGAAATGTAACAAGAATCTTGAATCCGATATAATCATCGGTTTTTTCTAACAGATTTATAACTTGGAAGTGGCATGGTTATCTGTGTTAGAAATGGCAACAGCAATGAGAAGGCTAGTGGCAAAAAGTTTGTAACTATTTACGTTTTATTAAGGACTGTTCTGTTGTCATTTTTTTCAGAGCATTTAGATTTCGTAGGCCATTATTGGTCATTTAAGTTTCATTTAGAAACTAATTGACGTAAAACTATACAGGGGCATGGCTTGTCGAATGTCATATGCGTGGAGTATGAGACGCTTGCAATGAGTTGCGATAGAATAATCACTTATCACTCAACCATTTCCTTGGTGTAGATGACATCGAGTCAAAAAATGATTAGAGCGCTTTAAAATAAACTGTTTTAGAATTCTAAACTATTCAGACATGAGGTAGGATTCAATTCCATAATTACTTTGATTGGAATTCCTTCCAAGACAACTAAGTTGGCTGAATATCTTACCTAACGCTCTTTACTTGTGATCTGAATCAAAGATAATTGCTTAAGCCTGCCTGGCCATTAATGGGATATAAAAGTGCTTTCGTCGCTCATTAATTCTGATATGATTTTGAGAGGTGCCTAGCACTTTGAAATCATTTGGCCGTACTTTCGAGTGAGTTTCTAGGTCAACTAAAATTGCTCGAAATGCCAGAAACAACGTCGATTTCCATAATGATGTCTTAGAGAAGGTATTCGTTAACTTTGAATGATCAAGCATTTTCATACACACTTTTTGTCACACACCTAACATAATACAAGGTGTTATGATGAGGAGCGAAATAGACGTTGTTGACATTAACACCAGACCTGGGCGAGAAGTCTGCCCCACTTTGGTCCATTGTCATCCAGAGATCCAATCAGTGTTGAAACATAACGCGACAGTGTTATCAGAGATGAAAATTCCCTACACTTTTTTAATTTGATTGGTTTTGCATGACAGATAAACCGATGACCGGTATTTCCTGGATCACCGCTTTTAGTTTTTGCACCAGATGACTTCAAGTGGGTTCGTTTGAGATTAGGCCAATCAACGTTTCTTTCCTGTACGAGAGAAAGAAGGAGTAAACAACTTACTTCAAGCACCTATCTCGATTTGACACCCGCATCATTTATGATTTATCAAGCCACTTATAGATAACCTCAAGTTTTATCCGGGTTCATTTATACAATGTCGCGCAGACCAGGTTTTCAAGTATTCCAAACTCTTTTGTCAATGTTTTTAATACTCCTGCAAATGAAAGAAATGTACGACGCCTTTGTTGGCTCTATGCAGTCTCCCATGGCTCCTGTCAACCCTGGGCCATTCTATTGTAGTTGTTTATGAGTTCTTTTCTGCTCCGCAGATTCCCCACAAGATCGTTCCCCGCAGGGCTGGTGACCTACCTGCAATTTATGCTGACTCGTCGCTCGCACTCAATGAGCTTGGATGGAAAACAACACGTGGTCTCGACGAGATGTGTGAGTTCACGCTTGTCTTCTTGTTATATAACGTAACGATTTCAACGTGACTCTTTGAACCCTTTATTCTAGTTTTGAAATGCAAGTGGAACATATGTATTTGATCGCTCTGTTCATAGAAAGCTCTCCAAAGGGAGCACTTCTATGAGAAGCTACAGGCATAACGAGATTGAGAGGGAAGCCAGTGAACTTTGCTTACCTGGCTGTGTAGCTCATCTATGCTTTCCAAGAAGGCAACTGTTAATATAGTAATAAAGTCTTGTTTTAAAAAAGTTCAAATTCCAAGTCACGGCATGTGATCTTCTATTCATCCTGGCCTTGATAAAAGTAATTCACTTGACTCGGATTTGCATTCTTTTGACTTTTGATATAGTAGGCTCCTGACATCTCTACGCTGTTTATCTTGTGTTGTGCTGTTGCTCTGCAAGGCTCGCTTCTGGGTCCTTTTCTTCTTATTGAAATGAATTGACTGGTTGCTTTAAAGGATTTCCCTACCTAAAGTGATTTTTCTTTCTCATATTGAGCAGGCGAGGATAGTTGGCGATGGCAAAGTAACAATCCAATGGGATACTCAAAGAGCGAATAGTTTTGTGAACAAGAAGACGAGAGAGATAAACAGACAAATATTGGTATAAACACAGATTAATTAACGCCGATATAATAAAAAGAATTTTCAATGATATGTTTTTGCTGAATTACTGACTCGTTAGAGACCAATTGGGTAAAATTATGCTTGTGCTGCAAGTAAATATTAGATTTAATTACAATTTTGAGGGGAAGACGGCATATTGTCTGATATCACTCTTCTTCGCGTTGTGTTGATGGTAGAATACGAGCGTTGTGTTGATTGGATGAATCAAAGTATCGTCGTATGGAAGCTCAATATTGCCGTAGGCTTGACACGTCACCGTTATCGGTACCATTGAAGTGGGTACATCAGAAATCTTGATGACATTGTCCCTTAATTTTTGTCTTGTTGATATTAATTTTCGTTCTCTTTGCAAACTTTTTCTTCAGCATATGAAGCCAAGTTTGGGCAAAAAAACACTTAATAAACAGACAACCTTCTTTTTTAAACGACTTTTCTTGGTCCCAAAGAGCCTTTATTTTAGTTTTCCAAGTAGCATTTCCAGACTCCTATTACGTTTGTCATAGCATGTCATTATTTTGATCGAAGACTACAGGAGACCAGCTCCATTTCAAATTGTACTCAAATGGATATAGCCAGGCCTCCTGCTCACAATGTACCGTTGGAACTGATCCAAAATAGAACAACCATAGTCTAAACAATATCCAACAAAAACACCATGTGGAAGGTCAAATACCTTCCTTGAACTTGAGAATATGGAAATTGTGTTTGCGTGTCTCGAAACCTCTTTGTTAGCAGGCTCTCGACGTTAAATCACCGATAAAAACAACTGTAGTAATGATTAAGAGGACTGTATTAATATAAACAACATTGAACTTGAATACACGATTACAATGAGTTAAGATATGACACTTAGAGCCTTGCAGGTCTCATGCAAAGGACAACGACTGAGCATATATTGAATTCGACGTGATTTGACTTACTTCGAGAATTTGTCTGACATATATTGTTGCGCCTCTTCTGGCCCGTGGGCCTGTTGTCTACCTACTCTAAGGTTGCAACCCTCTATTTATACGGGTTTCTATTCCGACAAAAAGAGACTTAGCTAAGTAGAGCACAAAGTGGACGTTACCTAACTAGGCCATAAAATTTCCAAAAATAAGGTGTAATAGAAATAAACTCTTCCTACGGTAGTAAAAAGTATACAAAGTTTACAAATCCATTTTACGTAAACAACTTGATATATCGTGATCAATATAGTTAGCAATGAATAAATCAGATCATTTGAGTATACAGAAAGAAGTGTTAAGCTTGTTTGCAGCAAAAAGTCATAAAAAACCCGAATTTTGTAACATTTCGCTGTTTTCTGCTATTGTAACTAGAGAATAGCATGTTGATAACCTGTCACTCGTTTAGAGGATTTTGACTGAGTGATAAGTTAAACAGCAAAGTAATGTCAAATACAAAATGGGTGTGGCACAAAATGAGCTTATGTCCGGCCTTTCTACAGTCAACTTCTTCATCAAATAATAGGATTCAATGTTTCAAGCACGTTAGGAAATTGTAGTCAAAGCTATCGCAAGAATTTCGTTTTGTGATGGCGATAAAGACTCTCATTGGGATTTCAACCACCAGATCTGTGGTTGCTCAAAAAAAACTTCATAGAACCACGTTGGACCGGGGTATATTGATCCATTGCTTGAAATCACAATCGATGTTTTCGTTTGTCCAAGGCTGTCCGCTAGCAACAATTCTTGCATCATTCTTTGCCTCTGGATTCTCGTTTTTGTTTCCAGTGAGCAAGTTGAGGAACAATATGTCTGGGTTCAATCTCGTCATGCGCCGATCAGCCAGGACTGTGTCTGACTCGGTGGTACCTTTCTTGATGATGATTTTCTTTGCCAGCTTTTTAACAACACTCTCTATATCACCAAAAGATTTCTCTTCACCCATTACGGAAGGAAAGCGTTTTTGCGCATATTTTGGTGCACAATGGTAACGAAATCAACTATCTCACTGACGGACTCAAGGCTTTAATATATTACACATTACAAATTATTCAGATATTGAAATATGAATAATTCTATTATAGGTTAAAGGGAATTGAAGCATATATCAAGCACTTTCTAGTACAGAGCCTGCGTCACATTGTAACTGTGCACGTGAATTAGATTCAAAGGCAAATCGCGTGCAATCTACAGTGGAAGTGACGACGTGAAATGGTAGATGGATACTTTTGGTTGGTTGATATTTGATTGACAGTTCGAGCTACTTAAATATGCTTCAATTCCCTTTAATAGATCTGTGTTTTGTTTTTTTTGTTTTTGTCTTTTTATTGTTAACCTAGCCGCACCTAGTGCGAAAACTGGTGCACATCCATTGAGGTACATAATGGAAGCAGGTAGTATAAAGATCTGACCAAAGAGATGGGTATCCACGGATCTTTGGTAACCAGCTATCCCACCTCGCTCTTCCCTCGAATCTGGCTGGAACTCTGATCGCCTAGTCTTAAACATTTATTACCTTTATCTGTGTGGGTTAGCCTCACTCTTTGGGTCATCGTTTCAAACTCAACTCTGATCGAAGGGCCAGGATCGCGTTGATTATCTTTTTTAATTGTATTATCTATATGTGCCAATTATAATGCAGACGACAGTCGGAGGAAAATTCAATTTGACATTTCAAAAAAATGTTGAGCTCTGGCAATGGTGCCCCCGTTTCATCCAAGCATTTGGAACAAGACGGGAACTTGGATCAAAGGCGGGTGTGTTTGGAACAAAAGTTTATGTTTATTTTCTTTCATTGTGGTTATGAGAAGAGACGTCCGATGACTTTTGTGGGCTAAATGAAACAAGCAACCTGAACTGGAATGAAAAGGATCCCAACAGAATTGCGGTAGCGATTGTAGCATTGACAAGCGAGATCTACCTTCCGAATACAATGTGGATTGAGGCATTCTTGTCATGCTTGATCGAGCACTAATCAGCATCGCCTTTAACAAAGCCATTGTTTCAAAGTTGAAATCGCCCGGTGGCTAGCATGTACATTGCAAGCATCAGACCGTCCATTAGACGCCCAATTTCGAATCCTAAGACTGAATTGACAATTTTAAACAATTTGTCTGTTTTCCATAATGCTTTATCGTATTATTTTGCTGTAATTCGAAAGTAAATCATGTGTTTCTGAAGTTTTACAATCTATTTTTGGCTGTTTTGTTGGGACCTCAAAGGGCTGCACTATAATTCTATCATTTCATCTGACTCTATATTGTGCAATGTTGCTCAGGGGGGTTGCCCTGATTCCGGCCTATATATACGGCGCAGCGTAGATAGAATTTCTCTTGCAGTTTGTCGTTGGCAGTGCTTGGGTACCTATTGGAAGTGGATAAAGGTTTTTGTTACTTCTTCAGAAAAGGTTCGTTGGCCATCTAACAATAACTTTTAGATCAGATCAAGACTTATCGTCCAGTCGATTTTTTAGGTTGATAGAAATCTCTTTTCCCCTTTTGTGGCCCTTTATCAATATGATTGTCAAAGTTTGTATAATCGATCTGGCTTCCTCCTCAGATCTCTAAATTTTACGTTAGCTATGTAGCCTATCATTTGACCGAGGTCACATTTTTTACCTTACCCGTGGGTGTTTAAATCGACCCGCACGAAGGAAACCTTTGGTTGTCGTCTTTTGCCTAACTGAGGTGTGAAAATTTGCACTAAATCTGTTTTCTTTTTATCAGATAACATAGTGACCTTTAAATCGGCAATAATCTCCCCTTTTCGGCTTTATCTTGGATACATTAAATGATATCCTGTAAAGTATTTTTCTAAGGCAACATTTAATGGTAGCAGGGCGAATGTTTTGAGTTTTCTCCTTCAGACGGCATGCTGCGCTGGCCGGCCTACTCGTCCCGCCGAAGTTAGTTGTTGTACATCCCAAATCTTGTCGCACATTTGGCTTATACCTTACGAAGCCTACTAAGGAACTATTTAGTTTATTATCTTCTCAGTTTTTGTGTTAATAAATCCTATTTCCGCAGTAAGAAGGCCTCAAACAGGACCCGGTTCACTTTTAGAGTTAGGGGTCCGGTAGATTGGTGTTTAGATAAGAGGCTTCTAGAACACGCCCGGATAACAATCATTAAAGCACAAATAAAGTAAATTTCGTTCATTTCGGATAAATAGTGAATGAAAAAGATAATTCAAGTATCTCGTGCGAAGTCATCCATTTTTTGTCACCAATACTGGGACCATTTTCATACACCCTTCCTACGCTGTGAAATTTATCCTACCTAACACAGCGTACCTCCTGGGATAATGTGATCATGTTGTGGTCGAAATTCGGCATACCGGTGTTTATCCATAAGCTTTTTATACGCATCGCGAAGGCAGCTCTCTAAGTAACAGAAAGATATTCATTTTCAAGCTCATTGTATTATGGTATCTCCTATTGTATATGGCAACCAGCTGGGGGCGTTGGCTTCCCCGAGACCTCCGCAGCGCCAAGTGGCCAGAGCCAAGCGTGGAGTGTCACAAGACCCCTTTTTCGTATAATGCGCTCTGCAAGTGAAAAAAGTTGATGTTCTACCCGTTTTACACGCTGAATAGCTTGTAGAGTAAGTGGGCTTATAAAACTAGTCACTTATTTACCAACCAAGGCACAAAAATATCAGCTGTTTGTTAAATTTGACTTGGTTCATCTCTTGCAAATTGTCTGAAAACATTTGTTTCTTTGCACACCTTTGCTTTCTCAGCACCTTAGGAAGCAAACAGTTAATGCGAGAGATGCATTGTTCAATCAAAATGACTTAATCAAATCAATGAGAACTTTGCTTCAAAAATAAAGTTGCAGAGTTCTAGAAAACCTTGCCCACGAGAAGTGTTTATATCTACAGCTTTGATCAGTTGACTAGTTCTGTGGAAGCAGTGGGCAATCAAACCTATTTTAAGCTGATATGGCGCTCCCAGAATTCATTCTTGAACCTGATATGACACTGGTGATCGTTGTAAGTTTACCACTATGGTGTTGTGTTTAAATCGTTTGTGGTTCCCTCGCCATTTCAGGACTGTTTCATATATGCACTTGCTTCAATTAGATAAGGAATGAAAAGACCGTTTTGATTTGCCAAGCATATTTTCAGCCCTCAGTATAATTCACAAGATAGCAAATATTCTCTGTTTTTCAATCAAAGGAGTTTTAGTATCCTTATGTCTGTCTGAATACTGTGATGTCTCCACATAAAACAGACTTGGGTCTTGACATTTTGAAAGCACCATGGATGTACTACAGAGGAATCTGCCTTTGCGGTTTTAATCAGACAAACTAATCACATTATGTCCAGCACTTCAGGTTAGATACCCATGTTCTAGTGAATAAAAACCTCAGAGTTTCCGCAATTCTTGTGGGCATGTTGTTGCCTTTCATCAGAAGTAAGTGCATGTATGAAACAATTGTTTTTTGTGTCTCTACATCTCCTGCTCACAGTAATTTTTCGCCAGAGAGTTCTGTTACAAAACAGGCATTGAACCAAGAATCAAATTTAAAAGTTTTCCTTCTAGCTAGCCACATTTCTCCTCCCACCTTGCCTGCCTTCAAAATTTTCTATTCCTTTAGAGCTCTTTTTGTGCAAACCTGAATTTATGTCAGTCTTAGAACAAGAAATGGCACAGCCTCCAACAAGTTGTTGGCCAAAGAGCTGCATCAGGATTGGTGTGACATGGGATACGGGTAATTTTTTGTTATTTGACAAAATATCATTGGGTTACCACAAGAAAAAGGTTACTTTTAGATTTGCACAAGTGAGTAGACAGACTAAAGAGAAATGAAGTTGAGAGGGCTGATGTTATCTGGTGGCACAAGGTCAAAAATGCTCTAAAAGACCTTAGAACAGCCTTGGTTGCACCACTTATAAAAAGCCTGGATCTATATCCTGCTGGCTTTCGCTGATGGACAGACCGGTTGATGGACAGATTTCGAAGTCAAAATCTACAACAACTTTGTGCTTTTAGAAAGCCTTGGCAGACTTAACTTGTCATTGCTTTTAATAGGGTGCATTAATCTTTTCAAATAATCTGCAGAGGAAGCAAATTAGCTGTTGGTAATTCCAAGGAAACTGTTGGTATATTCCTCTTGCGACAACCTGGCACAGTCCTATGCCTTTTGGCCCTTCTTGGAAGCATTAATGGTTGCCTTTTATATTACTACATATGCTTTGCGTTGCAAGTCATACCCCTATGCATCTTTTAGGGTATTTTGCTGCCAGAAGAGGCAATATCCTGGGACAGTGCAGGCATGAAATCACTTTTCATGGTTTTTACGTTTTCCTTTCATTGTCAGTCTGGGTGTGCCTTTTCTACCCACATAAAGCAAAACTTAAGCAAATATTTTCAAGAGAATTGAAAAATGACCTAAATTCCATGTTAACATCAAAGTTAAACACCACCAGGGACGTAACCGGAGAGTGAGAACCCATTGTCTTCTTTTACAAAAAATGGGTTTTTCTTGTGCAAAAAGCTTATTTTTGATGATAAAATCATTTGGAACAGAAACATTACCTTCAGAATCTTGGCTACGTCCCTGTACTTCAACCATATTCCCTCGCTCATTATTCATTCAGCTATTCATTCTGTCAGTCAGTCAGTAGCTGTCTTGAAAAATTTTTACTGCCATAAATTTCATTCAAGCTTAGGCAGGTGATAACCTCCTTCTTTTTCTAAACTAAAACACAACAGTCTCATTTAAGTCAATTCCAGTTTTCAATGACAGGAATGACTTCACCCCCTTAATTCTGGTGAAAAGATGTCCGTAAACCTCTCTGCTAATCCCTTGACTCCTTACCAGTTCCTGTGCATAGATTTTTGTTAGATATCTTGTTTACATGCAAAAAGTTTTGGGAATGATCTAGCCTATTCTAAAAGCTAAGCATGTAAAGAGTAAATGTTTTCAGGAACTTGAATTGCAAGGGCAACTAAAATTTAAAATAGGTTTAAAGGACCAAGCTTTAGTGCATTAATGGTTGAGGGTAAGCACAGACTATGATGCAGACCAATAATTTCTAGAGGATTGTATACAAAGTTATATTTAAAATTCAAGCTGTTTTTAACATTAGGGTAAATGATTTCAAATTCACTTTTATCATTCAAAAACTTTCTAAACTCAAAATGCATGATTATTGCGTAATTTGGTCCAGCATCTCACTAAAAACATTTATCATCTATCTTGAAATAACCTCCTTATGAGAAAAATGTTTTGTGTTTTAGATTAACTCATCATGAGCTGTTACAACAATTACGAGAAGGCATCAGATAATTATGACCTTGGACGATATCCATCAGGGGCAGATGTTCAGATTGCCATGCTGCAGGGTTATTTAAAGAAACCCTTAGAACAGGTCAGTTTTTGTATTGATGCTTCAAGAGATTCACAAGGAGTTTCTGATGAGCAGTGACAACCTCAATTTATGGAACAGTGACAACTAGGAATACTATGTTCATTTCATTTCTGTCCTACAATTTAAGAATTTATCATTGATGAAAAGATGAAAACTGAATTTGGTCGTAAAATTTTTTCTGTGACTGCTGTGCATGTTTACAACAACATTCCTATTCCAGCAATAAAATTAGACGCTAGGGTTTTATTCAGAACGCAAGCACATGATCGCTACCTTAATTTAATCCTTTTAGTCTGTATATTTCCTTACGCACAGGACCCTAATGATAACAGTACGCTTGTCATACTGATAGGCTATTCCTGTAAAACATTCGTTTATTATTATTATTGTTATTAAACCAGGCTAGCCAATTGCAAATTACCTTGTAATAATGAAATTTGTGATTGTAGTTTAAGTTGAATTGAAAATGAAATGTTTCCATTATTATTATTATGCAGATCTACTGCTAAGACGCTTTGGTAACTGGAGACAGCTACTCAATTTAGCATGCTAATAATCTGATATTTTTGGTTTCCAAAGCAAGTATTTTTAACATTAAAAACATTCAATACATAGTTCAAAAGTATTAAATTATGTGGCTGAGAAGTTTATTGTTTTGGTTGTTTGTTTGTATTCCAGGTCCACCTTCTGGATGCTGGGTGTGGTACTGGCAACTACAGCAAGGTCCTGTTAGAAGCTGGCGTGGGTAAAATCAACATGATTGATGGCTCTGAAGGGATGTTGAAGCAGTCACGTGCCAAGTTGCAGAAATACATCGAGTCGAAGAAGATTTTGGACATAGAAAAGCATTTTCTGCCCACTCTACCATTTGAAGATAACAAGTTTGACCTGGTTATGTTCATGCAGGTAATGTTATTCACCATCATTCAATGAGAAATTGTTTACACGACCCATTTTTCGTTGTTAATGCTTACTTAAGAGTAGTGCTTATCCAAGGCTTTTACGTTCAGAAATTGACGCGCATTCATTGATGGAGCTTAGATGCATTTTTCATTCTTTGTTAAGTCTCATGTAGAAATCTGTAGCTCTCTTGATGATTTTTATCGTTCATGTTTACTCCAGAGAGAGCTTTGAACCATCAAATTATCGTTTAGAGTACCATGCAAGACATGGAGACTTCGGTCAGAATGTATGTTGTTTACGGTGGATTTTCAATGTGTTTTCAACCTACAATTTTGAACAAGAACAAAAAAAGGCTTGCCAGTTTACACACAGGCTTGGAAGTTCACTGCGACGATTCGCTAGAACAAACATCTGTTTAGTAGAGGATTAGCCAATTTTAGCAATGAAGCACAAAGATTGTCAGCATTCGAAAATCGCTTTGTACGAGAATATAATCACTATACGCGCAATCGATAGATCTGTCTTAGGAATTGGCTAGCCATTGGAGTACCAGCCTCAGATTTAACCATGATAGATTGCTCCTTTCAAACCCCTGCATAGTCTGTGGGATTTAAAATGGAGTTATATCCTTTCTTTGCAAATTTGCTGGCGTGTACGGAGGATTAATTGCTGAACAAACACCTGTTCAACGCCACCACCAAATCACACCAAATATCAATACACGTGACCCTTGATATGTCCTTTGACCCCTTTGAACTATATCTTTTGACCTGTGAACCTTATCACTACACCAGCAGTAAAGGGCCGCCTGGTCGCTATGCCGTGTAAAGTATGTTATTTGAACTGTTGGATCACTACAAGGCAAAATTGTACTAGCCAGCTCTACTGCTGATATAATCCTAGGGTTCACAGGTCAAAAGAAACATCAAGGGTCAAGTGTCTTGATAAGTAATGTGACAGTATAGATAACCACAAACCTTTGTCAGGTTCTCCACCACATCGACACACAATGCGACAGCGGCGTACTCAGCTACCCAAACGCCGTTAAGTCAATTCAAGAGGCTCTGCGAGTGTTGAAGCCGGGGGGTGTGCTCATGATCGACATGCACTCGGAAGAACAAGCTGCCAAAGGCTATTGGTTCTATTCCCTGATACCAAAGGCGACTGCAAAATTTAAGCGCAAAGTCATTCCAGAAGGAATGATGTTTGAAGAACTAAGGAAAGCAGGTTTGTTTCGTGGCTTCAGTTTCACACCTGAAGTTTCCTTTTTTATTTATCAGAGTTGAAACTGTTGTTGTTGTGGCACACCTTTGCCTAATTTCATAGCTTTACTCATCTCATTTTTGAGATAAGAACTTTCATTTTGTGTCCGATTTGCATGCCTTTAGCCCATAAGACGAAGTCACAGCTTTGAAGTAACGTACTTGTAAATTCCACGTTAAAAGAGACTATATATCTTAACCTCTATCGCTTTTAGGAGTTAATGAAGGTCCGGTTGAATATGATCAAATAATGTCCCACTTTAACCCGCCATTACCCACAAGGACCTGATTTTATCATTCAGTTAACGATCTTATCAAGACCCAATTAAATAAAAGCCGAATCAATGTGACAATTCCTAGTGTAATTTGGTTGCAATGAGTTCAACCTAGTCAAGCGGTCTTTTTAAATTGTATTTTTTCAGCTAGTTGTATTGCACATATAAGTTAAATTGGTCCTTTTATAAAGCAGCTGCCTACATGCATAACCAACAGAAAAGGATTTTGCACCTGTAATTAACAGTCCAAGAATCAGTGGTATATGAAATCAAAGGCCCAATCTTCACTAGGCGGAAAATTGTCGAGGCGGAAAAATTTCCTGCGATCTAATTGGCTAATTGAAATTGTCGCGGCGCAAAATGCCGACTAGCGAAAAGTAGAAAGTGATCCTACTTTTCGCGGCGCGACAATTTTCCGCCTAGTGGAGATTGGGCTTAAAGTATTAATAAACATCCTGATGCTAGCGTGACGTCACACCTAAGGACATCTTGGTGCCATTTGTTTACATCTTTTCACGCTTCGCAGGTTACACCAACGTGTCATTCATCTCGAGGCCTGACAGTTGCCTAATCCTGAAAGAGCAGTACTCAAATATCGAGGGTCCACTAAGCCCGGAATGGAGGTGCATTGATTCCATTTGGGGCCTAGTTGATGACGAGGAGCTGAAGGAGGCCACTGCCAAAGTGGAAAAGATGAAAGCGGACGGAACATTGCAGCAATACTATGAGGAAACTGATGCCACTCGCAGGCGAATAGGTCAGAGCATCACTATTTTTGCGCAGAAGCCTGCGGAGGCGCCTCACAGTAATGGCGTAAATATTGCAAACGGACTTGCTACTAATGGGGTTTGAAGTTTAAAATTATAGTCATAATTTTAGCTTTATATTATGTTTTATTGAATTCACGTATATTATCGAGTGAGTTCTGCTTTCCAAATACAATATAAGACAATCAGTAATCTCCCATCCATTGTTGTGTTGTTTGGAGCATTTTTTAGCCAGAGAAAACACTATAGTAACTGCTTTATTATTCACGTTGCTGTTATGTTGCTACCATTTCATCTATTTTTCAAGGCCCAAGAATTTTTTATTCCCTAAAAATGTTCTTAGTTTGTTATATGTGGCAACATTGAAATGAAGACATGTCGCTCCTACAAAGTGAAGGCATCCCGCCCCTTCGAGTTAAACTGTCATTATTGGAACCCCTCCCCCTTCTCCCCCTAATTTTGCACTTTTGTAGACCTTCTTATTTTTGTGAATTTAGGCCTTAGGTTATTTAGCCAATTCATGCATATACTTTTCATCTTGCCTTGGAATTAACAATTTCAATGCGTTATTCAGACTTGTCTTTCTATTATCCTTCTCAAACGTCGTGATTTGATTCCAAGCAAACAGTCCGCACTTCATGGCTTCATGGCCACAACAATCTTCTCTTCAAATATGACTGTTTGAAGCAACGTTATTTACCAGCCGAAACAACTTGCATTCAGAAAGCGCGTTGCAATTTTGCCGAGAAAAGTGCCAGGACGTTGTAGCTGGTTAAAAATGTTTATTGTCCGCGACTAAAGTTTTTAGGCCCACTTCCTAACGTCCCTAAGGTATCCCTGATAGAAAAAGATCTAGGCGAATTTTGTTTACTATGAAACAACCTTTTTAACTGAGTATGAGATATAGCGTCCCCTGCTGGGTTGAAGAAGCGTTGGTTTGAAAATTATTATAAAAAGTTTTAGGCATAGCCGAATATTTTTTCACGTGTTTGAAGATTTATGCTACCCGCACTCTCTATGATTCTTCGTAAAAAATCCTGTAGCTTATGGTACAAATAAATAATTTGACGGCATGGGAAGCCAAAATGCTTTTTTCCCCAAACAACACAGGAAACTGTTTTGTTTTCGTCCATCAGTAAGTGTTGCTGTTTTGAACAATCTGTGTTTAATTGGATGTAAAGATCAACTCTGAATCGGACCGGAGAGAAGCCCATCGTGAATATAAAGTTAGGCTTATTCTTAACCACGAATAATTAATCTCCTCACGTGGTCAAGATTTCCCATGTTTTCAAACGATGCCATTACGTTAACATAGAAATGCAGGTCTTTTGAGTTGAAACATATTTAAAATGTTCATATCCATGTAAATGCATGAACACTCAATGAACAACTCGAGTGTTCCGCAAGGCTCTCCCATTGGTCCCATGCTCCTCAATACTCGGCGCTCTGAATTGTTCTTTTGGAATTGAAAAGCAGGAGTTAAGACGGGCAATGTATCAAATGAGCTAAGGTAACTCAGTCCAAGGTATCACATAAAGGAGCCAACACAAGTACAGCACCAAAGGCGGCCTAAGGAGGCGAATCAATGTTCAACCAATGAAATGACTTATGGCGTCTGGACACAAAAGCTTTGGTGTAGTCCTTGAAATTGTTCTACCTTCAAATAGCTCTTTTTTGGTGTGATGCCTGAAATTGTTCTACCTTAAAATAGCTCTCTTTTGGTGTAGTCCTTGAAATTCTTCTACCTTCAAATAGCTGTCTTTTGGTTTAGTCCTTGAAGTTCTTCTACCTTCAAATAGCTGTCTTTTGGTGTAGTCCTTGAAGTTCTTCTACCTTCAAATAGCTGTCTTTTGGTGTGTTGCCTGAAATTGTTCTACCTTGAAGTAGCTGTCTATCAAAGGCCTTGGTCCTGTAGATTAAATACTCCTGAACAGGTTTGCAGGTTGATTCTGCTACCTCGCGTGCGCTTTGGTTATTAACGAGCCTTCTAATCCAGTTAGATGAACAAATTTCCGCGATCACGCAAGGCCTTTTCATGAATTTTTCATTCGGCCTAACCATTATCATCACTTCTCAAGGAGATGGCATTAGAAAATTATCAAAAAGTAAGACCTCTAGGCAGCCCTGGGCGTTGAATTAGTCCTAACGCTGCCCGCGACAAAATCATCTCAAAGACAGCCTTGTCAAGGTCACATTGGAATCACTTTTCAAGACATCAACTGGTGCTTCAATTACCAGTTCATATCATTGGGTATCGTGTTTCTGTTTGTCGCACATCCTCAAGAAGTATGACTTCAAATACACGTCGACATCTCACGTCTGATTAGTCTAATTAGCCACTTCTACGCTGAAATCGAGTTGCCAGGAGTTTGGCTGCAGCAACTGTTTCCCTTCGACCAAGTCCAGGAATAACTTAGCCGCCATTATGCTGAGACCGCCCTCAAAGTACTCGGTATGACCTTTTGTATTTTTACCATAGTTACAATATGCTTACAATATCACTCCATAGGTATTTTAAGAAGATACCTTTACGGACATAATCGATAACTTCTTTTACAACGTTACTGTTCAGTTTGCTGAAATACCCCCACGTCCAATTAATGAAGCTGCAATCATTAGGTGATGGTCCGAGCAGCCCAGACAGAATTCCATCCGGTTCTCTGTCTGTACCACGAACAGCCCATTTGAAACCGTACCGAGTATTCTCGTTTAAATAGCAAGCATGATCACACTCATCTCAGTACGGTTCTGAAATGGAACCGGTTTATTGTAACGGAAAGGCGAACCGTATAGATTTTTACTGTTTCAAAGTGAGACGGCTTTTTGCTAACAGTTGGCCCTACTGCACTCACTCTGGGCCGGTTCTTAATTCATGCAGGCCGGTCTCTTGTAAGCTATACCTAGTCTTCCACACACTCAGTTAATACGTGGTTTTGTGATATGAGTCAATGCCATCTGCACTACAGTGCCCCATCCCCAGATCCGTAGAAATGATATAGCTATTTGAGGAGGGGCAATGTATAGCCGTTATTGAAAGCAACTGGAAAAAGGTCTCTTTCAAAACTATTGCCGAAACAAGCAATGGTAGCAGAAAGTTGTTTTATGCAAATAAATTAAAGTGTATAGCTTATAGAAATATTAAGCAAGCCAATTTGAAGGTGACTTTTTGGTTTTATATAATCTCATAATGTGTGAAGCAATTGATACCTATTTGCAAAGCTCTTGAATGTTTGATGTTGAAAGTATCATGTTTATAAATGAAAAAGTATCATGTTTATAAATGCAAAAGTTATGATAAGTAAGTTGAAACGTAAGTAGGCAAGTAGGTTTACGTATTTCAAGTTTCATTGGTTCACTGTTGAGAATTTGATAGTAACACTCAGCTCACATCTTCATTGAGCATTTTTATTGAGCAAATCTTTTAATTACCAAGTCAAAGACTAGATCTCCACCGATCCATTAGTTCTGACATTGAAAAGATAGATGCAAAATATACCCTAAGAAGGCCAGTTCTCCAATGGTCGCATTAAACGTGAACTTCAGAATGACAGCAACAACAGCAGCAACAGTCATCACTCTCCAAATTCGACGAGCGCAAGAGGCTCTGCTTACACTTCGACCAGGCAAGCAGCAATCTTTATTTTCCAGGTCATATAGTTATCGCCTCTGCCACGCGCGAAAGCTAGGCTCTTCATTTTCAGGTGTCAGGCTGCGCTAATAGTCAATTGTGATTGTTGTTGACCTCAAAGTGTGTTCATTAAAGCACAAAATGATTCCTTACGCGACAGTTTCAATTGGATATTCTAAATTATTACCTCTCCTGGGGAACATTGAATTTTTAAAGAAAAAGTAAAACAAACTGCTTTATCAATTAATCATTAAGTTGTACTTATTTCAGGTTAATTGCTGCGTATGCATGCAAACTAATTAATGTTTTCATGAATAACGTTGAAGCCAAAATATAAGCCTGTGGCTAAAAGATTCAGACAGCTTGAGATATAGCCCACAAAATCTTCCTTTCCTTTGTAATCCAATCACTGCATTCTTTCCTCTTTCACGAAACAATTCAAAAGCAGTACTTGACTTTATTTGAAAGAAATGTTAATCCACTAGCTAGAGTTATTTTATCGTACCTAAATTTTATTTCAAGGTGTCCACTTGACTTTGTCAAAAATTTATCTCATTGGTTGCTAGAATGCAAAAGTTTCTGTTAAGTTTCAAAGGCGCTTGTTTGCTTTCAAAACATTAAACTCGAGATACTATTGCCGACTAAGAAACGCTGAAACCCGTATTTAGATGCTTGCGATTTCATGGCGACTTGCAAAGCTTGTCCTTGCGTTCCTTATTTTGGAAGCAGATACGCTATTGTCAGCTTCTTCAGTTGACTTAGCAGCTCAGGTAAAAGATAGCGGGTTCTTTTCGGGCAAATGGATTGAACCCCTTTTTGCAGCAAAGAAGGATCTATGGTAACAGAGCGAGATAATGGTGAAGTCTCCAGATTTACATTATTCTTTGATACTTAGCATTCTCTTTTTCAATGGTAATTTTTTGTTTTCTTAAACTTCGAAATTGCACATCATCGTTGATATGGAAGGTCAACCTTTCTTGCTTGAATCAGAATTTGTTTTATAATGCTTTGGGAATGAGAATGTCAAAAGCAGGCACTTTTGCATCTCTTTTGATGCTAATGAAAAAATTAAATTTCATTGCTAACCGAGTTTTGCTTTACTTGTTCCATTGAAGTAAAATTTAATAGCAACCCCTTCTATTTTATACATCAGTTCAGTCTCTTGCCAGCCAGATTTTCTTGGTCCAAGATTTGGTTATCTGAATGTTGTTATTTATCGGACTTTTTCTCCGAAGTACCCATTATATTTCTGAAGTTCTTACGAATCCCTGAGACATTGAGAATAAATATATAATCACACATTCCGTTGTATTTACAACATTGTGTACATCAAATAGTGAAAAAAAGTTAGTTTCTCAGGCTTCGTTTGACTGTTCTTCGCCACAACACTCGATCCTGCACCGCTCTTTCAGCTTCATTCCATCCATCTAACTGCATATCTTTAAAGTCTTTGGTCATTGTTTGTGTTATCCATATGTACTTTTTGAGAATAAACAAGAATTAATTTAGAGCTGACAAATTTGGTACCTCGTTTTCACTATGAGGCTTGTTAGCCGCCATGGCAACCGTCCAAGAGAGAATCAAATGATCACGGTTGCTTCTATGAACTCTGCGAACTTTTTGATGTCACTTTGAAAGTCCTCTTGAAAAACTTAATTAAAATGGGAAAGAAGAAAGGAAAGGAGCAAGAGGCTCCTCCAAAAGACGAGGTAACATTGCGCTTTTGTAGCTTGCAAAACGTCTCTATTGGCCTGGTCCGAGCAAAACCTTGCTTGAAATGCTCGTACAAATCTATCATAAAGTACCCTGAAGCCTTCTAAGTATGCAAGTTCGACGTTGTAGTTGAACCCCAATGCATTGGAAAACAAGATTCAGTCTAGAATTCAAATGACGTTAGAATTTTTTTAGTGATTTTGTTCTGACAAAACCTGTTGGCACACGAAAACTTTTTAGTGAAGGTCGAACAACTCGGCTTCATTTTTATATGTTTGGTCTTTTAGTTTGACCCACTGGACCTTACAACAAAGAAAGCACAAACGGTGGTTCTGATGCTTGCTTCGCCAGAGGAAGGGGTTCTTCAAAGAGCATGTGAAGCCATTTTCAAGTTTTCTGAAAAATGTAGGTGTCTGCAAGGTTTTATTTACAGCTGAACATTAAGGTATACAAAAAAGATAATGGTATTAGGTAAACTCTCATACTTGATCTTTAAAGCTGCATAGAATATTGTAACCAAGCTTTGCATGCTTTAACTTAAAAATGATATATTTATATACGGTATGATAAGTAGTTTGGTTCTTATCTACTGCTGACATGCCCTTTTGAGACCAAAAAAAATCTCGATTATGAAAAGCTGTTGTGTGAATTTCTCTGTTCTTTTCCATAGGCGATGAGAATAAAGAGCAACTTTTGAGCCTTGGAGCACTTGATTATTTGCTAAAGCTCATTCTGCATGAAGACAGGGTTGTGAAGCGGAATGCTGCAATGGCGATTGGGTCCATGGCAACTAACAGTGAGAAATGCTTGCTGCTACTTCTCAATTTGCCAATTTTCTTTAACATGTCTTCTACTTTGTAATTGCCACATTGCTCCTTTAGCCTTGGAGCATTGAAGGTTTGCCTGTTGTGGGGTCATTGCTCCTTTAGCCTTCAGCAAAATGGCTCAGTTTGTAACCTGAGTATATGCAGGTATCCTGATTGCTCCTTCCATCTTTAATCATATCCAGCATAAAAGTATCAGTTCATACTTTTTCTTTGTATAGCAATGAAGTCATTCTTCTATATTTGCTTTCAGATCTCTAGAAACCATCTTGCATTTCTTCTACATTTCTTTTGATTGACCTTTACAGTGGCTAATTTCTTTTGGGGGCAAATATTGACAAAGGCTTATAGTAGGCAGTAGTGTTCACGGGAGAAGGAGTATTTTTATTAATGAATGATGGCAGCAAACTTGATTAAAACCATCCACCAAAAGTTGAAGCCCTTTTCTAGCACTAGCATCCTTTTTTCCAACTTTCAAATGGGTAACAATGCCCCTTCGTTCAACATTTGTAGCTAGACAGCTATGAAATTGACATATCTACATTTTCAGGCACCGTGAGGAAGACACTTAGAACCCTAGACTGTATCCCATCATTGATAGCCTTGCTTGGCCCTGAAGGTAAATGCTTTTTGCTGATTTTTTATTTCTGTTTCACTCTTTGGTCTGAATATATAAGAAGATTTTTTATCACTTGATTACTTCCCAAAACATTGCTACACAGTGTTTGTGTCATGAATAAAAAATAAATAATAAAAAGGAATCTATTCAGATAAAGTGTCTTGCCATGTGGAGAAGGGGTCTTGCCAAAGTATTTTCATTAATTTACTTAAACTTTCATTTAGATGGTTATTTACCATTTTCATCATAAGAGATCATGCATTCCTTACTTCTTTGAGTACCAAGCTTCAGCTTATAAATATGAACTTAATTTATTTTTCAGAGGATGTTTTGTGCCATGAATTCAGCAGTCTTGCAATGGCATCTATGGCAGGTGATTGCTGACTATTCAATCAGAATTTTTTAGATACCAGTCTATTTGATTAAGTGACCTCAAGGCCACAACAGTATCAGTATCAGTAAAAGAAACAGATGCAACACAGGTTGTGAGCATCATTCAGCCATTGATGCACCTTGAACTTCAGTTGCAGAAGACAGCAAACATCAGAGGGAGGAACTACCAGATGGTCAAAAGTGGTTGATCAAGTCTTTGAATCGATTGAGCATTATGCCCTACTCTAAAGATGACATTTGGCATAGTCATGGTCAAAATGTTTGGGCTTACTGAGTTGATAGATTTCCTACTTCAGGGATAACTTTAACTTGTAAGATAACTTTAGGAAAGAATCTTTAATGGTTTATTTTTTGAGTCCATATATTTGCGTATTAAACTTTTTAATGGGAAAGCATTATAATGAATGATCTTTTCTTTTGCAGAGGAATTTGCTAGCAAGGTTGAAATTTTTGAGAAAGGAGGCCTTGAGCCACTTATCAATTTGCTGTCAACCACAGACTGTGATGTACAGGTATGTTTTAATAGAATGCGATGAACATCAGTGTGTTAACTGCTGTTTAAATTTGTGTTTTGTTTTAATGTTCTGAAAATTTGATACAGCTACCCACTTCTGTTTGGGTTATCAAAGTCTCAGTGTCCTTTTAGACAAGTTGTTCCTAGTTTAAGGATAGTTTTGATATCAATCAATGTGCTTTGTTCTCTAATCATTTGGGCAGAGCTGCCTTAAACTGCTAGTGCTTCATTAGATAGGTGGAGAAACATGAATGAATGGCTGCCAAAGAAAGCGAATGTTGAAACGTTTAAATAGTCGAATCTTCTGATTTATGTAATGCTATTTTTTAACAATAGACCACATGCAGAGCATTAATCATTTTTTGTAAAGAAATCTTTTCGTTGCCATAGAAAAACTCGATTCAAGCAATAGCCTTGTTGCTGCAAGACTTCCAAACACGTGCTGCATTCCAAGAACTCAACGGTAGGGTCCTTCACTTTAAATGCCCCCTTGTTATACATTTGTCAATTATAATTAGGATAGTTGTGATGCAATGTGAGGTTTCTCTTATCACACTGAAAGCGTGAACTCAAAATCAAAATGTTTTCACTGATGTAAAAGGACTTTGTTGCACCAAGTATTTGAGATCTTCCTTCACATTTGCCTTTTTGGCTTTTTGACGTTTCTAGTTTTTAAGAATGCTTTCATTATTAAGCATTGTCCTTTACAATCATTTTATATGGCTTTAAAATGTTGCTATTTATTGCAAATTAATCTCAATACTTTGTTCCTTTGCTCTGTGCCTGCGAAAGGGGAGGATTGATGGGGTAAGCCCCCAAGGTCTACCCCTCATCAGGAGTTTGGTAAAAATGCACTTTTGCTACGAAATACTAGCCTGGAAGTTGTTGTTTTGCAAAGTTGTTCGACCGTCTAAACAGCCACTTGGTGACGACTACTCCATTATTCACTGAGCATTCAGCACTTATCAAATTCTTCAGCAATTCTCCATTCGTCTTTGCACGCTTCTATACAGACATAATTTCTTGCAGGAATCGAACCGATTTTGAAGTTGCTTGATTCAGATTATCCAGTGATCCAAGAGCTTACCCTGGTTTGCCTGAACAGGGCTTCAATGGATAGTGAGTATCTTTTTGGACATTGTAATCTTTCTGTTCTCAAAGCTAGAGCTGTCAAGCAAACGATTGGATATCAATGGTCATGGTATTATATAATGTCAGACGTGACAACTAGATTGACAATTTTTTAAAAATGACAGTCCAGTCAACAAGGACAGACAACTAGCTACAGTTTCTTGAAAATTCAATTTAAACTCGCATATATCCTAGCTATGTACAAATCATTGCCCCTAAAGCTATTGAAAAATTATGCTCTATATCCAACGTGGTACAGGTTAATGAAGAAAGCGCTTTTCTTTATTCTAGATACGCTTTGGCTTGGTTTTATCCTTAACCTTGTATTCTTATTCTTTTTTGCTGTCATTTGCCTTTCAACCGCAAAGAAAGCTTACACAGTTTACCGAGATGCTTATCCCTCTATTTTTTTGTAGCTGAAAACAGAACTGCCATTAGGGATCTTGGAGGACTGGACAAGTTAGTTGACATTATCGGCAAAAAGGTGGGACATTTGACATTCGTTTAATCAAAAGATTATGAACTGTGTTCTATTTAATTTTTCCATCGTTCATTATTGGTTAGTAGATGATGACGTCATTTTGGTAGCTTGCTCTCTATGTGATATCTTCGAAAGTAGAAGTTTTCCTTTATTTGGGCAAGCATGAAAAATTGAAGTCATTAGTAAAGACATGCTCAGTAAACAGCCTTTTCCTCATTATTGAAATTGACGTTAACTATTAATTGTTTTCATGACTTAACGTTTCTCTGTGCTGACTAACAATTGCAGGAGTTTGAAGATCTTCACGTGCTGTGTTTACAAGTTTTGTCCAATTGTCTGAGGGACTTCGAAACAGTCCAGGTTAGTTTCTAAGCGTTTCTCATTTTGATGCAAATGTCTTTTTTCACCGTGCTATATTCTCTGTATTCTTTCGTAACATATGTCTTTTCAGATCTTACCCGTTTCTTTCATTATCTGCATTCTTGTTTCTTTATTAGGTTAGTACTTTTTTCTAGGATTGGAAGTGATCTAGTGACTTGATTTTAATTTTTGATAGGCATAGGATTTTTTGATTGCTTTTAATTGTATAGCTGCATTTGGAATTGGTTAATGATCTTGAATTTCAACCAATCAATGCACACGATGGGCCCTCTTTTCTTACGTCTCCTCTTCTATTCCCATTAAAGACTTTTACCATCATTACTTTAGGTTTTCCATTTAATTTTATCACAGCTTTTATGCTTTTCCTTTCCAGCTCATACAAAGCACCGGTGTCTTCACTAAGCTTTTAGCTTTCATCGCAGAATCCACAAACACAGAAGTGCAGAAGTTCGCAGTAAGAAATGATTTACAGTATGATATATCCAAAGAGCAATTAGCTGAGATTTGGTTTATTTAAAAAAATGGAAACTTTGGCAAAATAGAAAGTCTGAATTGCCACAATTCAGAAATCTTGTTGATTACTAAAAATAATTGTTTTGTATTGCTGTTATTGTTATTAAGGCATCTAATTGATGATGATCCTTCTTCGTAGGCCACTGTCATTGCGGGGTGTTCCAAAAGTGGTAAGTCTTGGCTCTCCTTTGTCAGCTAGGCGTCTTAAGCTCCTCTATTTGACCTCCCAAGCAGTTCCACCAATTTTCTTCTTCAAGAATATGGAGCAATATCGATGGGCGGGTACGAAAAGAGAAGTATTAGGCCTTGACCTGAATTTAAGTGATTGATCGACTGGGTTGGTTGATTGGCTTGGGTGATTTGTTGATCGGGGTGTTTGATCGACTGAGATGGTTGATCGACTGAGATGGTTGATCGACTTTGCTGATTGATCAATGGGATGGTACATTGTTTCTATCGATAGCTTCGTTGATTAAATCATTCAGTTCACCGATACCTCCCTAAATGGCGAGTATAAGAACCTGCTAAACTTTCACCCTATCGACATTAACTCGACCCACAATGAGCATTTTACTTACCATAATGTAGAATAGAACTGTACAGCACTCGTTTACATAACTTGGCTTCGATGAGACGCTTACCCTACGCGTCTCATTAAAGCTAACAATCACCCACCTAGCCAAGTTTCCTTGTTGCTACCTTCTATCTTGCTATCTATCTCCCATAGAGGACAACCGGCGCATTTTCCATGAACAGGAGACAGAGAAGACATTGATTACGCTGTTAACTGGAGAGGTATCCATCAGCTACTTGAATCACATGCGACTCTAACGTATTCAGCCTCTCTGTATCTGTAAGCGGCTGCTTTTCTAAGAGATTTACAATTTTTTAATCTTTAATTAAACGTTGTGGACTGACTACACAATCTGTATTGTAGCTTAACTCAAACCCTGATTGATGGTGGAGTTGCGAAAAATTCCAATAGGTGCAATTAGGGCTGCTTCACATTAGCCCAATTAATGTTATATGAATAAAATTTCAGAGTGCAGATGTCAGTATGGCCTCTGCGAAGGCGCTGGCTGCAATGTCTGAGAATCTGAGCAGCAGAGATTTCATTGGGAAGCTTGGTATGTGTTGCAAGTCACGTGCATGTACAACGTGACTTTAATTCTCTGGTTGCGGTTGCAATTGTTCCTTCATTCTTAGTGGTTGCAAATATCATATAATGTTTCACAACTGGTTTTAAACCAGTGCCGTTGGAACGAAATTCATGGGGGATTGCTGCCCATTGTATTCCTTCTCATTCAAATTGGGCAAAGGGGACGGGGGTTCCGACGAGCCTGCGAATTATCAACTGTCTTCCAGTCTATATTTAAGCGAACTTTGTCCTCAGTTCAAGGAGATTCCACATCACACGTTATATAACATAACTAGTTAAAGGCCACTCCAGCCAAAATTTTTTATGTGAACAGTTGCTTTGTGGTACAAAACGTCTAAGTACTTTTAAGTATGCGAAAACTAGTTCCGCTTTTTCTAGCCATTGAAAAATTTTTATTTTTGATTACGATGTAATCTGGCCTCTTGAACACGGATCTGCTATTATTTTCTTCATATCTCTTACGGTTTTGTAGTTATAAGCGTTTGCAAATTGTTCATTGAGTTGAATTGTTTAAGTCATTTACTCTTGCAGAGGGGATTCCAACACTGATAGGCATGCTGAAGACCGATTCGGCAGACCTGAAGGAGGCCATTGCTCTGGCACTGGCCAACCTCAGCTCTGGGAATGCCAACAACTGCGTGTGAGTTGCCTCTTATCGCTGAAAATCATACCAGCATCATATGTCTGTATCTGAATCACGTGTCTGTATCATTCAAATCAAGTCAAAGATGGCAGTGAATCGAGGGCAATCGAATCGTGAATCAGCTGATTATTAATCTGTGAATCGCATGTCGGATTTGTGGTCTAAGATTCGCCTTTTGCGATTAGCATCAAATTTATCACATCTGTTAGCTTCAAATGGTATCTTCCAAGAACAAATAAATTTGTTCCTTATATCCTGTCAGTCTGGAATAAATAAACAACCTCCCGACGTGTATAGAAGCAACCTTGCAACATCACTTTCAAAGGCTTTGTTCGTGTTACGAGCACGAGCATATGACCCTCAAGTGAGACCTACATTCATTTTAATGGTAGCAAGAGATGGTGCTTTTAAGAAGGTCGCTAATTGTCTCCTTTTTCAGGGAAATCGTCGATAAAGGTGGTTTGGACGCCCTTATTAAGCTGCTGCCAGATAATAAACCGTCCTTGCAGGGCCACGCTGCAGTTTGTTTGACAAACCTGGCCCAAGATGGTGAGGCTTCCTCGATACTCACTAGCAATTCTTCCTACCCTCCTTTTCCTTACTTCCTCTTCCTTACTTTCCGTCCTACCTTCCTTTCTCTTCGTACCCTTTCCTTTTCCTATCTCCATCCATCTATTGATTCATCCCACCAATCGAATTTAACCCCCAAACCAACCTCAAATCCATTCCATCCATCGAGTCAAAACCAATGCAATTCAGTCCAATTCAATTCAGTCAAATCCAAATTCAGTCCAATTCAATTCAGTCCAATCCATGCATCCTTTCAATCCGCCCATCTGTTCATCCACCTAATCCAACCTAAGCTCCATTCATCCATCCAATCCAATTCTGCCCAATCAAATTAAGTCGAGTTCATTCTAATCCAATCCATCATCCAATTCATCCAATCAATCTATCCATCCATCTTTCCATCCACCGATTTATTTATCAATCTACTAATTTATCAAACAATTAGCTGTATAATCAATACCTTTATCTTTCAGTTACATGAAATTTAATCTTTTTAGATTCCTGGAGGTCTGACATGCTCAGGCTAGGCGTGATCTCTAGTCTTATCATAACAATGCAATCGGAGTAAGTTAATCCTTCTCTTCTGTTTTTGCCCAATTATTTCCACGACCAGGGGAGACAATAGTATTAGCCGTGTTCCGTTTACTGCTAATGGAAGGTCAAAGTTCGTAGAGCTTTTAAAGTATCTAGTAAGCCCCATTCTTTAATGAGGCACTTGAAAATTAGGCCTAGTTTTACTGCATTGCTGAATCTCCGGCCTTGGAACTCGTTAGGAATTTTGCTTGCATGATGAATAATGAAAATACATTCCTCAATTAACTAAAAAGAAGAGTAAATTTGAAGGTCAGTTCTCCCAGAAAAGCGTTAGGTAGCTGGCATCCTGAAATGTTTTCTTTGCCTTATCTTGTGTGATCTTCTTTCAATAGTGACACGGATGTCCAAAATAAGTCTTGTCATCTTCTCTCCGCTTTACTCTGTGACAACGATGCAAGGCAAGAGGTATACCGCTGTTATCTTGGCTGCCATGTTCTTAATGTTCTATGGGTTTTAGTTTCCGTAACGACTGATTGTCGTGTTGCCACGATGCAGAACTTTATATAGTTTCAGAGTATCATTACTTTTTACAAAATTAGTTGTCTCAACAGTGTACTATACCTGCGTTTACCCTATTCCATGCTTTAGAAATGCGAAAAGTCGCACCCTCTGCATCAAAGAGTTTTCGTAAATAACATGGTCAAAGTCATTTCAGTAGAAATCGCTGAAATCTAAGCTATCTCTTCTTAAATCGTTAAAACCTACAGTGTCCATTAGGATCATTTGAGAAATCAGCCAATCATCGACTTTTCGATTAATCCTCAGCTGTTCAATGAAGGTGGCCTACCTCATCTTATAAACTTGCTGAAATCAAATCATGAAAGTGTTCGCCGCAATGCATCATGGGCAATGACGCTCTGTTGCGTTGACAACGAGTTATCCGCTGAGGTTACGAAGTTAGGGTAAGAGCTTTGGATTATCAAGATAACATGTTAAGGTTTCGAGTTTTTTTCTTGGAAATTCTCCATTATTTGGTAAAAATTGATTAAAGTTTATTAAAATGTGTAAAACATTCATGTCTAGAGTTATAACATTAGTTATAGAGTCTATTCTTGTAAACAGAACTTTAAAAGTTCTTGTGAGTTTTTTTTGATTCAACTAATTAACAAATGAAATGTATAGAGAGTGAGTTAGATGTATAAGAATTCAAAAAAATGTAAATGACTTAAAGAAATATATTGGTAGCTGAATTAAAAGTGGGATGACCGTAGTGGTAAAAATGCTATTGATGCTGGAGTATTGGCAACAGAATATTCGGATGAACAAGAATTACCTAAGCAAAACCGTTTAAATAACACGACGCTGTGTTGCAATGAACCTTTCGAATGACTGTAGCTTGAATATATTAATATCTTAGAATACCTTGCTCCCTTGTGATTTTAGTGGACTGTCAGTGTTGCAAGATCTCAACCAATCGAATTCAAGGAAATCACCATTTACCGAGGCTGCACTGGAACGAGTCTTAGACAGTAACCTGTCTGCAAAGTACAGCCTAACTGGAGTTCTAAAGCCAGACAACATTATAACGGACGGCTTCTATGACATGGGAAGGGTAATGCCTTTCACGTGAATATTAATCTTCGCAGGGTCATCGAAGGATAAGGCTTTTCTTGATAATCATAAGATTTTCTCAAACATATTTTTATGTCATCAAGTGGATTTTTTTGCTTAAGACAGTGAAGTTTTTAAAACATAGCCAAGAAAACGACTAAAAGAAGATTAATGTATCGAGGAACAGTATCCTTTGCGATTAGGTTGGCTTTCTGAAAAAGAAGATCCGTTCCGGGAGTAGAGAACGTTTTGGACAGTTCTGAGACTGGCTTAGACTGTAATACAGTTAAAAATATATTTGAGTCGCAGAAAGTCCATAGAGATATGTGAATTACCACAGTACTTTTTTCATGTGAGCCACGGTCATGTTGTTGAATGGAGAGTGAGGTCGCCATTATCTGTTTTTTTTGGCGCCAGCTGCCTGAGAAGATCCTCCAAATAAGTGAAATGCTTTTGCTCTTAGGTGAAAGAGGGAAGTGACATCCCGTCTCTAGAGAGTCTCAGCAAAGAGGGCGTGGACCAACGCAGACCGGTTTTCCTTGTCAATGTTGCAAAGCACAAAACCAAGTGAGACATCAGTGTTTACAGATCTGAAGTCTAGTCCTCAAATCAAATCATCATTCATTATTAATAATATATAAGTCATTGTTTTGACAATGCACTAGCAGTATATTCAGAGAACTGATAAACAGCCCACTGATGGGTGATCAATGCAACCCAAATAAACTGATCCACTGGTGGCTAGTGTGAGGAAGCTCCAGGTTATCGGACTTTGAACCGACGACTGGTCTAAGTAGTGAAATCGCTGTGCTTATACTTCTTCGCGGTGTAAATCAGCAATTTTGTTGTTTTCCTTCTATTTCCATACCTTATCGTGCACTATTTCCCTTTCAGCAATGATAACAATAATTATAATCCAAAAGTAATCCCGCGAATTGAAGTCCAGCAAACAGTTCCGGACAAAGCGAGCCCAATGAAACCCACGAAATCCCGCGTCGATGCGCGTTCGTAAGTCTTCTTCGCATTTTTGTGTGTCGGGTAATTATGATGGCCTCTTTTCTTGCTTTTTTATGTTGTAATTTCAGAGGCACCATAGTGGTTGCATTATGTGTAGGATCGGTAACTTGAGTTGTCCCATTTCTGTCACTTGTCACTTAGGTATTACCACAGGAACATCTTGGGGCTCTGTTATTAGGGGCCATTTCGCTGTTGGCACGCAGCATTTCTCGTAAGCTAAAGACTTGACTTGTATACATTGCTAAGAACACCTATTAATATTCTTAACTCTACGTACATATTTAATCAATCTCTCCAATGTTTTTGACAGTAAAAGTAGGATGAAGGATGAAAAGACAACTAGCGATGAAACTCAGCAGAAAACAGCAAGAGAATTCACAGCAAGCTGAATCGTTACACGTGAAGAAAAAAACCTCGATTCAATGGCATCCTCCGTTTGATGAGAAGCTATCGAAGCATATTGAACATTGCAAAACGACAAAGAAATTTTCCTGGAAACGACGAGAAATCAAATCGAGGCTCTAGCTAAGTATGTTTAACATTCATCACTCTTTTCAACAAGAACAACTACAAGTTAATGTTTGGCAACCAATAGTTGTGCTGTAGTTTCTATTAAAATCATTATTTTACTGTCCATGACGGTGTTTTCTGCTTAAACAATTTAATAATGGTGCAAAGTATTAAATAAGTGATGGATTTTCAGTCATTCAACTGCACCATAGAAAGTCTCATTGCCTTCTTGGAAAATGTTTGTTTGGCATAACAGATGCCTTCCAGTAATCAAATTCATGGAAGACAAATTTAAGCGATCAAGCATGAAAAGAAAATTTCGAAGAAGAGGATTTGTGCAAATGTTGTTATACTTTTCCAAAACTCTTTTTAAAGTTCTAAGCAGCAATGTTCTGTAGCAGTGGCAAATAAGCTATTATATTGTCCTACTTGAAAATGGCGATGCATTTTTCCCAATAGTTTGAGTAATCAAAGTTTCCCCGCTCGTTTGTACATCTCTAATTTTTGTTTCAAGGTTTGTCAGTTCAAAGATGGGTGGGCCTATTTTGAAAGACGAAGTTGCGAAGTTCAGTTTCGAACTGCCAATCAGCCAGTTGAAGCTGGACTTGAATTCCAACGTGATTCCAATTGGAGAAGTGCAATCTGGGATATATTACCATCGAGCCTTGCTTTTTAAGGTACGAAGTTTTGATGATTGCCAATAACGCTCTGTTTTATAGTATTGATCAGGTGGATATTCAGAACCTGTTGTGAAGTTAGTATATTTTCGCAGCCCACGCCATTATGGGGGATTCCTACTCGCCCCAGTATTCTAACGTGTTATATTCACGCCCTATATTGTAAGGTCAGGTCTTGGTAGTAGTTAAGTTATGATGAAGACACGATATAAGCTTATGATGGGCTAACAAGTTACGTTATAGTTGTACATAGTGACGTTTTGTATATATTTAAAGCAAAATTCGACGATATGGAGTTTCATTTACGCCTACGCTCTACCGACGCGATGTTCAAGACAGAACCATAAGTGATAATTTTAAAGTAAACATTTATTCATGCCGTGGATTTATTCATGTTTATAGCAAGTAACTGCTGATACCTTTTGATTTCATTGATATTTTTTAAAGAATAGTCTGAAGTTGGATACCTTGATTTTATTATTTTCAAAAGATGTAGGTTAATGATAGCTTTTCATCTTTTGACTCAGACCATTGCGGACAGAATTGGCCTTTCCTGTTCCTTGGTTCGTGGGGAATATGGCAGGGCGTGGAACGAAGTTAGGTTATGCAACCCAGAACAGGTATATCACGTGCACTTGTTCTCAATTTCTAATTTGCTTACATGCCCTTGGGCTTGATCACGTGCACTTGTTCTCAATTTCCAATTTGCTTACATGCCCTTGGGCTTGATCACGTGCTCGGGTTCTCGATTCCTAATTTGCTTACATGCCCTCGGGCTTGATCACGTGCCCTTATCTAGTGGGTTCACCACCACTTATTGTTGTTGGTTAACAAAGTAACTAATACTAAGCTATGTGACAGTGAATATGTAGATCAGAGGGAGGTAGTTAATTTTGTGGCCATGCCTAACTATAGTGGGCAACTACTACTCTGAATTCAATAACCCATTACAGTGGCATGCGGCTGGGCCTATCTATTGAAGAAATCTAACATTTGCCTTTGTGTTTTATCGCACCGCACGTTTACATGGTGCCTAAATATGCATTCAGAATCAAGTGAACAACGAACAATTCCAAAATCCTATCTTTGATATCAACCACTAACTTTTATTTGAAAGCCACGGGAATTGGGGGAAGATTAGCTGCTTCCATCTTTGATGATTTTAGGAAGTCTTCAATTCAGTATAAAGGAAAAGTGCAATTTCCCATAGGAACTCACAAGCTGTTGATAATCTACCTTTATTGCCATTTCCTTATGACTTTCAACAGTGACGTAGAAGCTGGAGTGCCAGGGGGTGGGCATAGAAGCCCCAAATATTGGTGAACCATACAAAAGTTCCCCTTGCAAGTCAAAAATGGAATTGGCCATTTGTCCCTTTCTTGTCTGCCGCCCCCCCCCCATTTTCATGATTCTAACGTCCCTTAAAATTTAAATTGCTTCAATGACTTCTCTTCATTTCAGGCTGGTGGTTTACGTTACCCCCCGGATACATTTATTGTCGATTTGATGCATAGCCCAGGGACGCTGTTTCCCCAAGGCACCCCAGGGGCTGTTTCATACCAAAGAATTTAAAGACATTGGGGGCAGTAATACCAAAAATATGCAGGCCCTTATTTTTGTTAATGTAAATAGTTGCCTTTGGTTTGTAATGTGAAAATGTAGTTTTGTATCATATGAAAAGTCCCTCTTGTTTATTTCGTCTTGCGATTTATGCATATTTACTTCAGCTGCAATCTTATATATTGTGAGGATTGAGTAAATTGTGCTTGTTATACTTTTGTCAATCTCTTTGTATTTTACTCTCATTGCCTCTAAGTAACGACACATGCTAAGGCAGGTCCACATAAGCTATTTTGCTGCCAAAACTGGATAGAATAAATTATGTATATATGTGTGCTTCTGAAGGGACTTTTGAAAACTTAGAATCGTGTTCGAGGAAACTTAAGACAAATTTTTGATAAATTTTTATAACTCATAGCAATCCAATATGGAACTGAATTTGGCTTTGCTGTGCTTTGAATTTGCCTTGAAATGAACGATAAATTTGAAAAATTCCGTTGAGCCTCTAAAGAAATCAGAATTTCACAGATGCCGAGGGTTAATAAATCTAGAAAACAAAATGAGTCTTGCAGAGAAGTAATCAAAACATGAAAACTGGACTTACTTCACAATCAAGTTGCAAACGGTTGATTATAAACAAGCAATGGATACCGAAATCTGACAGAACAAGGAAGTGATCATATCTACTTTTGCTGCTTTTTCAAACAGCCACTGGCTTCAGAGAAGAGGTTCTTTTTAAAATCGTCTTCGTAACAACGTTTTGATCGTAACAAACTTTTAAAAACAGCTTCTGCCGTCAATTTAGGTTCAGTAGAAAATTAGCTCATTAAGTGTCATGGAATGCATCTCGAGGAGCCTGGGTTACCAGATTCACAATATGTAAATTGATACATAGGGGGTCTGGTACCCAGGGTAGAAGAGCCCTGGCTATTTACTCTGAAGTTCTTAATTGTAGGGAGGGGTATAACAAGGAGGGGGTTAGAATCATTTTTAGAAAAACCCTAAAATGGGAGGTTTTCACGCTTGGGGTGCTTTTGCTAACCCAGAAGGGGCCTGCATCTAAGAAAATGTCGAAAAGAAATTACAGGATATCAAATTCTCCATGTAGAATAAACTTTTTTTCAACGAAAAATCTTCAAAAAAACCTGAAAAAATACGATTCGAATAGTTAGTATAATGCAAGGCACCACCTTGAGGCATAACGATTCAAATCGAAAATAACTTGAAGAATAATCTTGACTAACAAACAATTTCCAAACAAGGGCCCTGCAGATAACTTCGGTCCAAGAGTTCCTAAAACTGCCACTGATGATAACCCTCAAAGAAACTTTGTGTAAGATGAGCTTTAACCTGGACTTAAAGTAAGATAACACGAATAGAGAATCTGAATTTAATACGGTTCATTATTAGCATCTTGATTTCTCTAACGTTTTCCATAACTCGTGTTTTGGAAAACATAACGTGGACAGGTGCATTTTCCCGCCTTTTATGCACTTCAGAGATCTGGAACACAGATCACGTGACCAAGAGTACTCGATTGAAAGAGAGAAGACGTTAATGGCGAGCGGGAAAGTCGAAAACATGGTATGTCAAAGTTGCAGATTTCCTTTATTTCCATGCCTGTCATAAATTGATGGTATCAGAGTAAGAGAAACCGCCTCTCCCTTTGATATGACAGCATTTTTATCTAACTGTCGCACTGAAGTCTTAAGATTTTCATTTTGGCCTGTGTCTGCTAGGAGACCATGGCCGATGAAGAGAAAAAAGCAACGGAACCTTTAACCGTGGAAAATGACGAAAAAGAAGAAGATGAGGGAGAGTCTAGCGAAGAAGAATTAGGTATCTTTTGATAAGCTTCACCTTCAATTAAAATTGCAGATTTGATCATCAGTTTATTTGAACAGTAGTAGCTTTTATGCATCGTGGCCTAATTCTTTTTGTTAGTTAGAGTGGAAAATATGCAGAAGGAAAGCGCTGACATAGCCAAGACTTCATGTATTATTCATAGGCTAATGCTCAAGAAAGAGCACAGGAGTGTTTACATTAGAAAATGTTTCTTGAATCATGTAATCATGACTAGATTTTTGATCAGTATTTTTAATTCAATTAAGAAATTAGATGTTTAATTCGCTTTCTGTGTTCTTATGAAGATAATAAAAACTGACTAACAGTTTAATACTAAATTTTAAACCCATTTCCTCCAAAAATCAAACTTGGATCACAGGTAATGAAGACAGACATGCTGCAGAAATGCTGTTTTTATCATTCTTTGTTTGCATTACTGTAGGTCTTCTGGAAAGGCCAGTTGAAATCCTTGAGACAAGGAGAGAGAGGAAAAAAGTTCAGAGACTTTCACTAGAAACTGAAACTAGGTCACCAAGGAGAGAGGAAATTGATTATACGAAGGTAGAAAATGTAGATTTTCTTACATTCTTTGTGCAATCGATAATGAGTTTGAAAAATGCTTCGCATAAGTTGATTGCAAAAGTAATGTTATTGTAGATTTTGTGTAATGGCAAAAATGCAATTTTTGTTGAATGTCTAAAATCATCAGTATCACTCTACCATTCTTCATTCAAAATTTTTAGAATTTGTATGGAACAAAAAACTGTGAAAGGGGGTGTAAGCAAATATTGTGAAATGCCAAGAAGCTGATAAAATAGGAACCCAGTTAATAGTGGGTTTTGAGAAGAGCTCATAATTGACTATGCGTTCATAAACAAACAGTGTCATTTTTTTGGTTTTAGGGGAAAGGACTCAAGCTCGGTGATATTGAAGCAGGTAAGACTTGTGTTTGTGTTTGAAAGGCAGAAAATCAATGCACAGAATTTATTATCATTTATCAATCTAAAATTTTGTAAAGTTTTCAATCATGTGCTCATGGACAAAGCTACATACCTCATAATAGCAGAGCTCCTTTTTGAATTTTTATCAATAACTGATAAAAAATTTTAGTTCGTCTATAGTTTAAGGTGGTTTTGGGTAAACCTCTAGCTAATCCCATTATTATATTTAAGGAACAAGTATCCCATTTACACCTCTTTCAATTTTCACTTTCATTTTCAAGCATCAAAGCCTTTATTGATCATTTTTTCAAATAAGTGAAGTTTGAGCTGGATAGGACATTGGCTTCAGAGTTGAAACCTTTACACAAACTTTTGTTCAAGAGAAGTGGAAAGGTATGTTATTTAATCAATTTATAAAACATTATCTAAGCCATCAAAGATGATTCCTAGAATGAATTGAATCTTAAGAATTGTTTACCAACTTTAAACTTTTTTAAGTGCTGTTATTCCTGTTCAATTTGTAGTCATTTAAAAGTATTTAGTTATTTGTAAGACCTTCAAAAGAACCCAATCTCATATATTGTATAGGTTTTTGTATATTTTTTTATAGCTCACAATATTCATTGTCCACTGTAGGTAGTTAATTATTAATCTCTGATGAATTGTCTGACAATCTTTTTTGTTTTGAAGACATCAACAATAAAGAAGAACATAAGATCATTCTGTGGTTTTCCATTTGAAAAAGTAAGATAGAGTTTTCTTTTCCAATTTTTTTTGCAATAGATGTCTATTTCCTAAGTAATATTATCGCATCTATTTCTTGAAGAATTACATTTATTACCAATGTTACACATTCAAGCCAAAACTGTCTCTGTGAACTTGCATTACATCATTCATTGGTATATTTTCCATTTGAAGACCATAAAGATTCAATTTTAAGGTCTTAGAGATTCACTCAGAAACATCTTCATGATTACTTGATTTCTATGGTACTGTAGCAATAACTTAAAAGGATGTTGGTGAAGGTTATTGTCAAATATTTTTAAAATGATTAAAGAGTTGCTTGGTAAGTGCATTGAACAAGGAACTTCTAGTACCAGCCTAGAACATCCAATTATACAAACATATATCAACATTAGTTTTTTTGGCTTTCTTTTCTCACCTTCTGTTGTTCTAACTATCTTTTTCATGTATGTTAGTTTATTCTTCATCCATTGAACTGCAGGACACAAAACAATATGCTGACTTGGAATGGGCAATGGAAAAGTATGTGAATTTTTATGCACAACATTATGGTCAGCATTAGCAAGTGTTTGAATTTTTTAAATTTGATCTCAGTAAAACTATTTTTCATTAAACTTGAAAAACAGTGATTAAACCATTAACTGATGCATTGTTCTTCAATTTAGGTTTACAAACGTTGGCCTTAAAAGACTTTGTGAAATTTTTGCACTGGATTTAAAAGGAAAGAGGGTGTGTTTATTTCTATCTTAATTTCACCCAAACCATAATTTTATATTTTTCATTGATTATAAATACATATATATATATGTATATTAAATTTGTATTTTTAGTGTTGATAATTTACTCCCCATCACAAAGATTTGCAGTCTGTGCTAAATGTTATTTATAATGCCAGATTTTTTTATAATTTTAAGATTACATTCTAGTGTTTTGACTTGATGTGAATTATTTGCTTCAGTCTCTTACAATTTTGAAATGTTTTAGATGTTGATTTTGCTTTCAATGTGCTCAAGCTATGAAAGAATTGGTGCCTTTTTCTTTGTTAGTTTATTTATTTTGTATGCTTTTGGATCACAGGATGAACTGAAAAGTAAAGTTCTCGAATTCTTGATGGAGCCATTTGAAACGAAGAAGGTTTGTCAATCACCTTGCAGATTTTTTATTTCTTATTTATTGTTGGATTCACTGGTTTATTCATTGCCTAAGTTAATTTCATTGTCAAAACTTTGGGATAAACGGTTTTCATGTAGTAATTTTTCTGATTCCCAATCTGCACCCATCCAAGTACAGTCTTGAAAAATAAAGTTGCACTTTTTGAAGTTGTTCAGCATTGCAAGTAAGTTTAGCCCCCCTTCCCCCAGAAAAGAATTGGAATACCAGTCTTTGTAATATGAAAATAGGCTATGTGCTGCATTTCGCACGCCTTGGTTACTTAGCGCGTGCGATGCTTTTTATCGGTTGTTTCTCATACCTGTTGTCAAGAACTGGGTGCTGCTTTTAAGGAGACCTTTTGTGTTATAAACTGAACGGAAACTTATAAATCTTCGAAACATAAGCAATTTTAAAAAAATTTTGTAGCAAATTCTTTGTTTTGTGCGTGCGATGATCAGCACACCTTGGACAATTGGCGCGATCGCACGCCTCATATTACAAAGACTGGAATACATAGGGATCTGCTTTATTGGCCTATTGTTGGCGACTGATGAGCAATGCTTTAGCCTTCATTCATGCAGATATAATATTTGTGTTTTGTAAATGTTATTTAAATAACTGTTGTCAATAGTGAGCCTACAATTACAGTACTACTGGTACTTGTCTTCATTGAAAACTCATCTGCAAGTGTAGTTGTGACCTTTTTTTACTAATTTCCCAGAAGAACTGTGCTTGCATATTTCTTATTATCCTCTTGATTATGAAATAGTGTACAAGTCTTTTTTCCTTTATAGAAAATTCCAATAAAGGGTGAGTTTATCTTCAATGTATTTCCATAGTCTATTTGCTCAATGTAGTCTTGCGTATATAAAATGTTCTCCTGCAATACCAATGACAGAGCAGCCAGCTTCGAATCTTGCTTTTTCTGTGCACTCGATTAGGAAGCTTTGCCATATCACAGATTCAGTAGTTCAAAGTCTGCTCTAAATGGAGCTTTAGTTTAGCCAACAATGAGTATTTTGAATTGCGAAATTTTTGCAACTATGACTGCGTTTTGACTTGTTGTGATTTTTAGAATTTCTTCTTTGTTTTTTTTAGAAGTAAAGAAGAAAGAGGATAAGCCAAAGAAGGTAGAAAATTTTTGTTGCTTCTGTAGAAGGAGCACGAGTTTTTGTGTCATCTATTAACCTCGGTAAAGTTTGGACGAAGTACGTGTTTTGACACTACAATGAAAGCATGTGATTTTCAGAAAATAAACCATAATTGTTGCCGTAGTTCTCATTGTAAATTTGTTAAATATATATATTTATAACTCGATGCTTAACTATGAAAAAATAAGATATGTTCTTTTGTGTAGCAAACTAGCTTTCGAAACAATGAAAGTGTTGACTGGTTAGATTGTAGTTTTCTGTTGTTTCTTCTTCAGAAGAAGTCCGAATCCTCGGGAGAGAAGGCTCCAAAAAAGAAGAAGTCCAAAGAAACGGTAGAAGAAGATGGCGAAGAAGAAGAGGAATCGGGAGAAGAAGGAGAAAATGAGAAAGAGGAGGTTAATAAGGTAGTTAATTGTTTCATATAGAAAACAAATAGAAAACACTTTTTAACTTGTATGGCGTTGAACTGGTTATTATGACGTGAGATGCATGTGCAAGAAAGGCCTGGTAGAAGCCAGGTCAGCCTTGGTGCCGCGATGAGTTTTATTGTCGGTCCTTGTTGTGAAATCTTGTGTCAGTCAAGATATGTGTTATGCTACCAGGGACTTTGTCGTCAGCCTTCGGTTTTTTCCCTTAGCTTCAATTTCAATTGTTTATTTCTGTCATTTTTTAAACAGGGTAAAAAGAAAGAGGCCAAAGCCAAGCCAAAAAAGACTAAAGCCACGTTATCAAGCTACCGGCCCCATCGAAGAAGCGAAAAGAGAAGTCGGAATCCACAAAGAAGGACAAGTCGCCTAAGAAAGGTAAATATAACACATTTGATTGCAGTAGCCAGGTTTATGAAAGTGTGACGCGCAAAGGTAGTATGCATGAAAAGTATCCTTGAAGTGGTGATACCGTAAATCCTCGAATTGGCCCCACTTCGAATAAGCCCCAACCCTAGAACTACAAATTTTCAATAACCCCCCTCGAAAAAGCCCCCCTCGATTTGTTGATTTTAGACTCCTGAGGTTGTCTTTGGCATTATAGTGAATTACCAGAAAAATTAATATTTTTGTTAATAATTTAATCAAATGTTCATAAAGAAATTCCGACTAAAATATAATATCAGAACTACAAATTTTCAATAAGCCCCCCCCCCCTCGAATAAGCCCCCATCCAAAAATATCAAAAATAAATAAGCCCCCAGAGGGGCTAAATCGAGGATTTACAGTAGTATCAGGACACAAGTGGTTGACTCTTCTTTTGATCTTGTTTGAGCATTTTGCGTGTTTCGTTAGACAGTGCAGGAATCGTTTGACAGGCTGATCACCAGCCTTTGCTACAACCACGTTGATGCCTGAAACTGTTTATAAACTTCAGGTAAAAAGGAACAGACAGAAGACTCAGGGGACGACGAACCATTGTCCAAAAGAACGAAACATGCTGGACCAACAGTGAGTATATGAAAAGGGTCTCTCGGTGGATGGCTTAATCATCTGCAGCTCAATCGCATGCCTTAATCATGAGAATCACATCCATCGATCTATTTGATCCGGATTGCGATTGATCAAGATAAGTCCAAGCAGCTGGCAATGTCTTATTATCTTCCTGCTTCCTTGATTCTTTGATTGTGTTATGAATCATAATCAAAGCTCATCAATGTTGGTATCATTTCTACACTCCCTGTCTTTTCTTGTTTGGATCTCGACCCTCTCTCTAACCCCTGATGTCATTTTAATCTAAGGATAATAGTCATTGTGGTATAATCTTAACAATGCAATAATCTTAACATACAAGATAAGCATTCGGGTAAATTGGGTTTTAACTCAATATGCTTAAGATTTTCTCAATTTTGAGCCTGAAATCATGCTTAGAATATGCTTGATTACAAGACTCATTTCACGGTCTGAAATTCCTTTTGATATGAACATGCTGTTTTCTATCACTTAACCACATTTTTGCGTGATATTATTTCTTACATTTTATTTTCATATTATGAGGGAAAAAATTCTTAAGCTGGTCAATATGCTAAGTATATGCTTTTTGTAAGCATATGAGCTTAAGTATGCTTATAAACTATATGCCTAAAAAGAATATAGCTTATTACACAACTCGTCTACGAAGCGAGGCTTCAGGCTTTTGTCAGCTACTCTAGGTGCATTTTGTGGGTTATACAGATCGAAGCTTTGTTCACGCACTACATCAACTTCGTTTCAACAGGATGATGACCTCACCGGTGTCGTCAGAGAGCTGCTGGACGGAGCTGACTTAGAGACAGTCACCATGAAGATGATATGCAAACAGGTGCGGTCGGGTGACAAGTCCCAAACGGGCCCCAAGCCGTCCCATTGTCTTTTGAGACAGCTTAGGCCCAACTCTTTGGAATCTAAGAATATCTGTCAATGTGTTTTTTCTGTTATCAAGTTGACATGATCGTTCAAGGAAGTATTTTTTGGTCGTTCTCTTGGAGACGACTTTGTTGCCTCGAGGATCTCTGATAACCATCCGTTGCTTTGTATCTCATTATTTATTCGTGCCTACATCAAAATAGACTGCCTCTCCTTGGTCCACCAAATTGATGGCCTGTCTTTGGGTGCCATACACACTGTTCATATCGCGAATTCCTCCCCATTCGACTCGATGGTAATCGCGTCATCTTTTTCGTCAGGTTTTCGACAGATTCCCCGACCATGACCTGACAGAAAAGAAGTCCTTCATCAAGGAAATTGTGAAGCAGGTCAGCATTTCATTTTCCTATTTTATTTCGTTATTCAAAAAAATAGTTTCTTTTATTTATTAATCTTGAACCAACACGAATATAAAGCATAGATTTGTTAATCGGGATTATCAGTGAAGAGATTCTTCTACAATTAATTTTTAAAGGGTCTTAGTTTGGAAGAAAATGATAAAAAAAAGTTTCTTCCGAGATCAGACAATAGTTGATGTATTAAATTTTTTCTAAATGTTTTCTTAAATGCAAGTTTATAGACTTTCATGATTACCACGGAGAGCCTTCGTAAGAAGTTCATTGTCTGGCACAAGTTCCCTGTTTTGAATTTTATTCCCAGAAGTTTCATTAATTACCCCCTAACTCAGCAGGTATTAGATACAAAAAGGGTGAGAATAGCTCTCGGCTACGGGGGTGTCCACTTTAAGCCTGCAAGGGTAAAAGTTGCCCTCATAGCTTCAATCCTAAGAAAGACTCTAGTCTCGAAGGAAATATTCACCTGAAATAAACTCCATAAAATCGAATAGCTGCTTATGACCTTCCGTTTTTGGTTTTTGATGTCATCAAGAGAGCCCCTATGCCCGTCTTTTTTGTTTTGACACATGAATCACTTCTCGATGTAAAGCACCCCTTCTGACAATGTGAAAATCTTGCAGGTAATATCGTGACCAAGTTGCTATACCAACGGATTTCATGTACATTAAGCTGCTTCTAAGGCCGTCGCAGCTTCCAGGCAGCACGCTCTGTCGAAACAAATGCAGAAGATGCATTAAGTATCTATTTATAGACAGCTGCTTTGCAACGTAAATAGCATGTATGTAGATATTTCCACATATTTTTCTGCTCTTGTCTAGTGCCATCTTAGCGTATTTTAAACAAAGATGTAGAAATAAGTAATGCCTTTCAAGGTTTACTTTTATTGTGCTTTTATCAAATCTTTTTTGACTTTATTTTATTTCTTTTAAACTTTGCCTGAATAATCTTATATTTTAATGTCCATTTTATATGCTTGGGATCTGATTAAATAAAATGTGAACAATAAATCTTTTTTTCTGCACAAGAATTCTTTGTATTTACATTTATTTTAAAGTATTTTATAAATAACCTTGAAGCATAGTTCACTTATTTCTATAATAAAAATGGCCCTTCAGAGCAGCCCACTCCATTCGCTGCGTTCAAAGCTTCTCTTTAGAAATAATGATGCAATTGTAAATGTACCCTACTTCACGTCATTAATTTTCATTAGCCTACAATTACGTTAAAGGGCAGTTTCACGTTAAAGCTTTGATTTTATCGATTAATTGTTCCATTACTCTTTATGGTACAAATGCCTTTTTGCACAATGGGCCTTTTTCGAAATAAACCTCGTTTGAAGTAAAGTTGAAAGAGAGACTGAGATGTTTTGGAGTTACAACTTCTCCATGTTTATTGAACTGTTTCGCAAAAGGGATGATGGAAGCAGATTGGAAATGGGTATTCTCAAATATCATTTGTGAGTATTTAAGTGCGAAAGTTGACAATTTGGAAAATGGTATGTGCCTTGAAAATGATAACGAATTGGATGGGCCTAAGACGAAGATGATTTTCTACAGAGGTTTGTTGGAGCAAGATAAAGATTTGGGTTGCTTTCTGGAAATGTATTCGGATTCTAATTATCCAAAGTTTCCATTATATAAAACAATTTGTAGTGAGATTTTGAAATGGATTGAAAGTAACGTATGCCCTTTCACCTCGAAGTTTACCATGTCTCTGCTTGCGGACGACTTTTCACGAGAGAGAAGAAATGTGCTTCTACAAAAATGTCAGCCGGTGATAGATGCAATGAAGCTTGTAATAGGTGCTGCGAATAAAGAAAAGAATGATTTAGATGAAATTGCTATTGAAATGTGTGAAGTCTCAAAGAAATATGCAGATTGTAAGGACAGATTGTCTGAACTGTTGGATATTTTGCAAGAGAGGGGAATCATGGATTTATTAGGTGTCAGAGATACCCCTGGGAGTATAGTTGCACCCCTGCCTTCCTTTGGAAAACTATTGCAGTCTTTTACCTCCAAACAAAATATAAAATCAAATCTGACAGTTGGTGCCAGGGCTTTGTCAAAACATTGCCACAGATGTAGGGATGAGTGGTGGGGCTTATGCACTGGTAAAGAGGCAGAGAAGAATAGTCATGCCTCAAAGTTCTCGGGAGGATTTTAAGAGACTGTGTATGGATCAACATTCATTTGCTGCCACATGATCTCCATGTCATTGAGCTTAGGTATGGTATTCTGGTTTCTTTTTATGGATTGTTAGTAAAGGGAAATGTTTGCAAGGCATCTGTATTTTATCTTTTAACATTTTCATTTCAAATTTGATTTTTGCTCTTGGTATGCTTGTGTGCTCCAAGAGTGGGCAAGGGAGCAACTGATTGTTATTCAGGTATAAAACTTTGCATGGTCAAAATTTTAAAGAGAACCTTCGATTATGGGGCCAATGGTGCAATCAAGTCAACAATTGCTGCAATAACCTGCAAATTCAGCCTCTTTGCCATCTTAGAACTTTTTGAAAACAATCACTGGTCTAAAGCCAATCAAATCTAGTTGATGTGTTGTGAAAATTGGTTTTTGTGAATTCCTCAAATGTTTCAAATGCTGTAAGTTGGCTGTATATTACTTTTATTAACAAACCAAATGTGCTATTCAAACCATAAAATCATTTATGCAATGTTTCTTTTAAAAGCTCTACAATAGATAAGTTTTTTTATTCTAATCTTTCATTGATTCAATTCGGAAAATTCCCTCTGTGGCCCCAGGCCACATGCTCTTGGCTACCCAGAAGGGGCCCTATACTTAAGAACAAATTGAAAAAGGAAATTTACATTGAGGCTTTTGGTTGCTGAATTGCTTCAGGGTCTATATAAAAATTTCAGCCTGGAATTCACATTAAAAATGTTAAGTGGTTTTTTATTTCAAACTGCTTTTAAATTGGGGGTAGGGATAATTGCCCCCTTTCCCCAATTGACTGCCCCTGCTTTCTCATGTTTTTCCAACTCCACGTCAGATGCAGTGAGGGATATGGAGCAAGATGGACAGCTGATGGATCAAGTTTCAGGGGGTTTCTAGAACCCCAAATGGAAGATGGTCATTCAGTGGGGTGGAGACATTGACAAGGTTTGCTATATTATTTCAATTGTATCAAAAAAAAAGGTACAATTATTGACAGATTGACAGTTTTAAGGAATGATAAGGCTTGTGTGAAATGTTCTGAATGTTTATCAAAGGAGTAGCAGATGAAAGGAAAAGAGGATAAAGAACAGAACGCACTCATTTTAGTTGACGTTTTGACTGATGGCAAGCAGAAAGGGCACCATGGGAAAGATGCCATATGTCTTGTTGATTTGATTTTGCTATTACAATAATAATTTGCACAATTGGTTCTGTCCTACTTTAAAACACTCACCACGTGACATCTGAAAATGATAAAGTTACAGCCCTGCTGATTTCAAGATGGTTGAACCTGTTTGAAGAAAAGGGGAAATGTATGTTGATGACCTCCCCTCCCCCTCATCACAACCCCCACCCCCCTATGAAGGTATCGACCATCAACATTGCATATTTTGAAAATTCTGCAGAACATACCCGAATTTGAGAATTTTATTCAACAAAGGCAAGCCGAGGGACCGAAGCATATGTTTCCGCGCTGATAAAATATTGAATTTAACGTTTTCAAGAGTGACAAAGGCGCATCGTCAAATAATAGGACCTCTTTGTTATTTCCCTGTTTCAATGTTTGATACAGTGATTTAGATAAAGTGAATTAGAGCTAGCTAAACTGAGTTCATGTCTGATAATGTCTATGGTTTCGTGGTAATAAAACAGCTGTGTAAATAGAGTTACTTGCCGACCGAAAGGCAACCAAAGAACGCTCGCTGTCAGTTCAAAGAAACTAATAATTCGATGTTAGTAGGTATTTCGGCTCGATGCGTTTAATCATTGTGAATGCTTTTTCTAGACTGCAGTGATTTGGACAGAGACGAAGTAGAAAGTCAAACGTCATAGAGAAAATGGGGTAAGTCTTGGTTAATATCACTTTAATGGTATATATTATGATTTTAGTTTACTAATATCCGCAATTTTAGAATGCAGTTATAAGAATGCTGGAGTTTACAATAATAGTTATTGGAAGTGTTTCGTAGCTGAAGCATGAACGATCCATAACTTCACTTTATTTGGATAATTTCTGGTTAGAGAGGAATTAGAGTCAAAAAGAACATTTAACGGAGCAGCCTTTTAATTGAATTTCTACTTTACATATTGTTTGATAAAAATAATAAATTTAATTTTGGAAATTAGCATAGAATTGTCAGAGAACTGGGCCTCTTTCCATCGAAATTTCCAAGGAGGCCTATTTTAGGTTTGCAGCCTCCCTGCCTTAACCCGATTTTACGCGCGCCCCAAGGTTTGGGTGTAATTTTTCTACGTATTGCGGCTTCATCTTTCGGCGTAAATTGGCGACTTCACTCTTTTCCTTATTAGCAAATAATTGGCTGCTTTGAGATTGCAGATTTGAGACCGTATCCTTGCGGATTGCAGCTTGCTAGGCTGGTTAGGTAGAGCACACGTGTTCCCCCGATCGTAATCATATGACCATCAACTATAAGTCATAATATAACGCATTAGTTATATTCTTCTGTAAACAGCTGTAACCAATCCAAGAGGTCTACATAAATAACAGTAACAAGAATCTAGAAAGCTAATTCATGGCTTAATTCAGAAGAATATTGTTTTTATAGTATTATTTTACAAAGAACCAGGAGCATTAAAAGTTGATACAGAGATTTTATAAGCTGTTCTTATAGGAAAGCTAGTCTTTTTGCTAAGCAAAATCGTTGAGTGATTTTGTACTAGATTGAGCATTGCTGAAGAATAAGGGTAATTTTTGTTTGTTGCAAAAAATGAGAATTGAGGTGTCAAAATTCCCCTCGGCTGTTTTAACCATAAGAACTATTTAGCTGGCATATATGATATTAGTTATTGAATTTTTTTATTACCATGGTTGTATCTTTAAAAACATGAATGAAGAAGTTAGCTTTTATAAGAAATGTTGATAACTCAACTCGGCTAAAGAAGTGCTAATACAGAGTCTTCAAACTGTGCTTGTTCATGTGCGTTTTGCGTTTGTCTCCTGCATTGATTTCTACCATTAATAAACGTGTGTGCGGCAGTTAGTGGATCGATACTGGCCAACATTCACATATTCGTGTTGACATCGAGATAGTTACATAACGAGCGAGGCATTTTCTAGACCAGTCTTCAATGTGCTGTTAGCCAAACCAGTCGCTCACAATATACAGAACGAGGCCTTTACACAGGTATACGTGCAAATACTTGCTTCAATTCAGTGCAATCGTAATTCAAATTGAGCAGAGACTGCGCAATTGATTTCTGGTTGTTTTGCTCTGTATATTGTTGCAGTGCTTTACCTCGCCATACTGGTAGGCTAACGACCAAGATCAAATAATTTGAAAGCAAGAGAAAGTAGGAAGTCGGAGAAAGTAGTTGCAAATGTTGTGATGCAAATAATATCACGATTCATGAAGATAAAGGGGCAATGTTACAGGTAGAAGACATATCATAGTACAGTGTACGAAGGTTCTAATAAAGCCACCTTACTCGATCGACGACACCCTTCCTTGAAAACGCGATAAACTTAAGAGCCGAATACAACGAATAGAACTAATTTGGACTGACGTTAGACCAAGGTTGACAAGAGCACCAGGGATACCATGAAGGGCCAACCCTCTGCCTAGTATGATGTTTATCTATTGTGCAGTGGAATGGCCTTCAAAGCCAGACCAGGCATCAATGAAACGATGTTTATGCTTATCAACTCAGTATTTTATTCATTATTAAAGCCAGTTCTTCTTCAAAAAGTGCTTACACATCAAATTTGTATTATCTACCACATAATTCACACAGGCTCTCCTTAAAGTATGTGGGAGGAATTATTATATGAATGCTAATATTTTTCTGAATATCATTTTTTAGAATTACCGCGTTTAACGATTGAGGGCAATATGCAAGTTTTTATTTGCATAGTTTTTACAATCTCCAAAGCCCCTTGAAAGTTAGTTGAAAAAGCTTCTACAACAGTTTCTTTAAAACTTATGCGTTTGTTTCCTGTTAGATTGCGTCACATCCTCCTCCTTCTGTGCGCAAGCTACTGTAGTCGGACTGGCATTTCACAAAGCAGCTCCACTGCCACGCAGAGGACAGGATGGTTCGCCGTGAAGCTTGCCGGGCGCCAACGCAGAGACAACATCATTGAATATTCGTTGGACGTTTCCAGCACCCAATGTGCGCACCAGTGTCTTAAGCTACCCGACTGTAGCGGATTCACCTTTGGACGTGAGACAGACTACATCACCACGGAATGCTATGTTCATCGAGGCCAGGAAATTTCTTTTACCATTCAATATCCTGGTTTTAACTACTATGAGCTCAGGCAGGTACCAAAAACGAGGCCAGGGCTTTGATTGGACCCGTAGAAGGGAGGCACATTTTGACATCCACAGATGTTTTTTGGCTATGCCTTGATGTTGTTTGTTGCTTTGGCCAATATTTACAGTATCCAGCTTTTTGGCCTAAATTTGTAATTTTCAACGTAATGCCTACAGTTTAAATGGCTGGCCATGTATTCCTTGTTATACTTTTACATGTGCATGGTTTTCTTAATCAAAGTTGCGTGTTTCGTTCCACTAATGGGAACAAGTACCGCTGACGCATTTTATTAAGAATAATTAATCCAGCTGAGATTGTTTTATTTCAAAATGTGAATGTATAAATACGAAGCTGTCAAAATTACAATACATACAATGCATATGAAAAGGTGCATAGCCTGATTTACTACTTCGATTCCATGTGATTTTGAAGTGGTTATTGTGAGCTTTCCGTTGCCCCCTGGTCCCCTAAACAGGGTCTTTTTGAGGGTGGAAGCGACTGGTCTATGCTCTGTGATTTCTCCAACTTCTTTTCAAGTGCAATTAATTTCAGTGCTCCATCTACCAAAGTCTCGACTATTTGCACTTCAGTTAGGCCTAAACGGTCTCCATTGTATATTTCCACCCAACCCGTCTGTGCTCGCATAGGCTGCTGGGAAAGTTGGAATCGCAGCCTAAGACGCCTCATAATCTCCACCAGTTTGCCGTTCTTCGACAAATGCTGTAAGCGCATGCTTATGCAGACCTTTAGGCCTGTACCAATCACACTTGGATACCACAACAGAAATCCGTAATCTTTGTGCGATGCAAATTTCAAATCTTCGTCAAGCATTCGCTCTTCCAGTTCCGCGTGAAAACTGCAGAATCTCGCGAATGCTTGTCCAACATCCGCGCTCTGCTGCCTGTAAAATAGCCTCAGGTGGTCATCTCTGTTCACAGAAGCGTAAATGCCTGGATAACTACTCACGAAGATCCCGCGTGCGTCTGGCCAGTCCCGCGTTATTCCTGCGATCACGTATACAGGGGCAGTTGGTTTTTCAACCCAGTAAGATGGCGCGCCGGCTGAAAAATTCCTCTGTATTTCGTTGTTCTCCCTCCCAATTCGATAATATTCACCGCTAAAATCCACCCCATTTCTTTCTGTGATGTTTTCAAACACACTTCTCAGCCTGTTCTCAATGTCTCTGCGCTCTGCACGATTGCAAGACGGAAGAAATCGGTAACCATCTAGCGATCGGCCCGCCGTAAACGAAACACCCTCGACATAGTTCGAATCTAAGTTCGAGCAACGTTTCGAAAGTTTCGACGGGTCGAAACATCGCCAATGTTGATGCACCCCTCTCATGAATCCGTTGTGTTTTTCGGTGAGAATAGGGTCGATAAAGTCTTGGAAAGTGTCGTAACATTCTGCATCTCCGGCAACGAACCCACAGTTCGGAAAGTTCGGCACGTCAATACCGCTTTGAATCAGCTGATCGAAACTCCAGCCCAATTGCGTTTCGATACTCCAGTATTCCTCGTAAATTTCGGGTGTTATATACTTTGCCATCAGTGTACGGTTATCCTGGGTGCAGGGGTAGTTTTCCATGATCTCAAAGTGCAAGTAATCTTTGGTTGAATCGCAATCGACTGTCTCATTATCCGACACAGAGCCAACGAGTGCCGTAATATCGCTAAAAGTCGTAACATCCCTACAGCCCATCGAAGCTTCATTGAAAAGCAACTGGCCGAATTTTCGCCGCTCCATTTCCGCGTCAACTCTCTTAGTTCTTTTGACTCTATTCAGCAATGCATAGGAGGCATAGCCAATTGCGAATCCCCCGAAGCAACCAAGTATTCCCGCTCGAACATTTTTGTCTAGGTTCTCCATTCTTGCAAATGAATTAATTACAAGCCATAGGATCGAAGGCCTAGGCCATTTAAATATCCTTGAAGTTATTTGACGTCACCCAAAGCTTACTTATTTGACGCCAGATTCACTGGAGATCTTCACAAGGGCCTGAGAATCCTTTCGGATCAACTCTTTTTTCAGATATTATATTAATCTGAAAATATGAAACAACTGCTGTATGAAATTACTGTCATAGGCCAAACAGCATGAGGATTCAAGTGCAAAGTGGTCGAATGAGGTTATACTTTGGATCGGAATTGGGACCGCTTCAGACTCTAACTGTATGACTTAAGTTCGATTGTACATCTATGCATAATGAGACCTAGAAATTCGTTTAAAAAGAACTTATAAATATTAAAATAACGAAAGATTAATAAAGTGTAGCGAATAAACAATGGATTGCGGAAGTAAGCCCCCGAAATGTTCGCTGCAAGGACTACACCTTCTTGTCAACATACAACAGTCTCTTTAGTAAGCCCCCAATGATATTGTTCACAATAGCCTCGGAATGACAAATGTCTCGTTTTAAAACCAAGAATGACGTCATATACAGCAGCTTATTTGGTGTACAATATGTATGTAATGATGAATGTGGCCAACTGTAAACACTTACACAATTCCTGATGAGCTACAAAACAGTGATCTTTTAAAAGGAGCAGTGGTGTTGGACCTTTTGTAGAGGTCAGTGGTACAAAACCAGAAGTCACGAGGCCATAATGTATTAGTTCCGTTAAAAGTCTATCGAACTCTTTAAAGCCCAGACATCTTCATTTGTGAAGAAAATTTGAAGTAATGACCATAGCAATAATGACCATGAATACAGGTAGATGAATGCATAACAGCTTCAATTTTGCAAGAGAAAAGTTTCTGCAGAGCTGTAATGTTTTCAAATAATTTGATTCAACACCATCGTCACTCCTTATAACTAAATATATGTTTGGTCTCCATCTCCGGAAAAACTCTCTTTTTACACTTTCTAGCCAAGTCAGATTTGATTTGTTTTTTTTTAATTAAGGTAGGACTAAATGTTAAATGCAAAATACTAAATACCAAATACAAAATACTACATAAATTCATTGTTTAACTTTTAAATAAAGATTTTCGTTTCCTTTAAAGAGAATCGCCCTCAGAAGAGATCCTTGTGAAGCAGTTCAAGTTATTTGACATTTTGAAGCAAAACGTGTTATTCAATCAATTTCTGCTAGAAAGCTCAGTATAGCGAGGCATTGTTTCTAGATTCCGTGAGGTCATTTCCTGGTGAGTCATTGCCACGGTGCAACAAGCATGTGGGTTGGGTTGGTGGATAAGCGCACGAATATCATGGATGTTACTGATTGATCATTAATCATCTGATCAACCAATCAGTCAGTTACGTTTTTGCCATTGACCTTAAGAATTGACGGATTTGACCGAATGTAAATTAAAAAGAGAATTATAAAGAATAAAGCTGAGTTTGTTTTCAATACAGAAAGAATTCTGACAAAACGTTGAAAGTCAGGTGCCCCTTGGTTATACGAACTTTGAATTAAAAAAACAAGTCTTCTAATTGAATCTTAAGTAAACAACACATCTTAGTGTCAACTAATAAACAACATGAATCAGGCCACGCCCCGATGAGCAATAAACCAACTACCCAACAGGGCAATGCCCAATGCTTGTTTTTACAAGACATCAATTGTTTGCCTGATTGTCGATTCATTGTCTTGGTGTTAGTACACGAGGCATCGTGGTTTTACTACCTGCTACTCGAATGGTAAGCATGATGCAATACCACGTGCAAATCGTTCTACGGTCTACCTCAATCTTTCTACTCTATGGCATGCTGCTTCGTTCATTTCAAATATTCAGTCAAGTTGTATTCTACCTCAAAGATTCTTGAGTGTTTTGATTAAATGTTTAACATCATTTAGCATCCTCATAATCTATTGTGTCGATTTGACCTATATAATTCTCTTTTTTTTTAAACAGACATCTGATCAAAAGTAATGCCTGATATTTCTTTTAAAGTTTAAAAGAAAATAAAGAATCTCGAGTGCAAAGTTATTTTCCAGCGATTAATTATCAATATTATTTCATACTTTCTAGAATATATGCTCAATTCGAGTCAAGTATATGTACACTTCTCTGGTAATAAGATTATTAGTGGCATACACTTATTCAGATATATCATTCGCTTTCTATATTACACAAAACACTCATTATTTGTGTCGTTGATAAGAAACAGAAATAATATTTTAGATTATGAAGTTGTTCAAGCTTTTTTTCATGGTCCTTGAATTCGTTTAAGTGAATTTCACAAACTGAAAGAAAATTTTTAAACACGGAAATTGAGAAAAATTCTTCCTTTTCCAGACGATTCGTTTTAGCAATTACTTCCAGGCTGTCACCAAAGCCACATGCAGCAAGTTTAACTGAACTCAGGTCAAAAAGCCAGTTGTTGTAACCACGTGAATAATTGTCTTTTGATCTTTCCGATAACCGTGCAAAAAACTAATTTTTATTGAGAGTTCGAGCATTCAGATCTGATGAAATTTGTCTGATAGCTCATTAGACCGAGCTAGCTTTAAATGTTTCTACAAAAATTAGTTCTGTTTTAGATGTGAATGAATTTCACAGTAGAAACAGCGCTTGAAATCCACTTTTCTTCTTGTCCTTTTTAAAATAAAATCTTTTCGCTTTGACAACTCTTTTCGTACACTTGCTAGAATATATTAGCAGGCCTCTCTATTCGAAATTATATTCACAGAAGCAAGATGCAGAAATTAAGTATTCTCCCTAATAGTTGCCTTGCATGAACATAATTAAACCATATAAACTTATTTTGAATTACATTTCAAGTTATTATTTCATTTTAGAATTACTTCGTTATTTCATCTACCAAGTTAAAGCTTACAAAGCTAAGATACTGTAAAATAAATGGTGTTTATCCTTTATCATATCCTACGTTTTAATTTTATTCCTATATATCTACTACATAGTTAAATTTTATGGCATATATGATAACACATATATGTATGTTTTTTCATGGTAAAAAGTTACCTATTCATCGATGAAAATTAACATGTTTGACAGCGAAAAACTTAACATTGTGGACTTACATTAAATATCACATTAAGACAAGATGGTATGCAACAATTGATTCAAAATCGGTCATTAGAGGAATCATATTGAAATCGTTCGGGGGACTTCAGCTTTGCATAGCAAGCTATAAAGTTATTCTAGCAGCTGTTGAAGAAAGTAAACTGCTTTGTAAAAATGTCATATAGCAAACTTGCAATACATGAGACACTCGATGACTCTTCCCCTCGCACGTACTAAAATTAACCACAGTGAACAAACTGTATATAGCCAACCACGGCTGACCACTGATTATAGGCCAAGCCAAGTTATTGATAACTACAGGCATCTTTTTGAACGAGCATTTCCTACTTGCGGTACCTGTCGATGATGGTCAGCTACAACGGATATGTTGGGGGCCAACGCTCAAACGATTAATGCGTTCTTGTCTGGGCTTGCTGGAAGCCTTGCCTCTGGGGGCTGCGGTGCTGTAGGGGTGTTTGTCCCACGTTCTGGCACAAACAGGGATTTCATAAAATGTTAAGTGTGGGATGAGAATTACTAAAGAAGGAACCAGGGAGAAGAGAATTAGTGTCCCTGCGAGACTCAAAAGTGCCTCTTCCAAATGGCTATTTGCTTCTTTTCTTATATGCCCCCCCCCCATTTTTAGATGCTTCCTTCTTCCTTCTCTTAGCTCTATTTAGCCTAATAGAGCTTTTACGGTACCTTGGTTCGCAAAAGAACTCGATCAAGTAAAAGGCTTTTGACGCTTAGAAACTCTTTATTCAAATGAACTGCACTGAGACTTCTTATGCGATTTAATTATGCAGATGATCTCTGTATTATGAATTAACAGATGATTTTATAAACAAATGATTTCAGAATATTGTTATAATTTTTTCATGGACAAATATTAGGAACATAATGATTAGCAAAATTAGCTTCATATTACCCTACCGGTTCAATTACGCAGAGCAAAAATTGCGGCCAAGCAGCTAACGCAGGTAGGGCCAATAAAGGTACCAGGCTTTTGGCCGGGGGCGCCAACCAAAAACAAAAGTTTATAATAATGGTGATTTTCAAATTTCCCATGATTCAGCTGAATTTCGTCAACTCGCTACCTTTGTTAAGCTCAAGACAGACTGACTCTTGTCCACCCACTCAAAAATCTATGGACATCGACCCCAAACTCTTCTCGTCTTTGGCAAAAGGGGATCGAGGTAGGACCCTACGAAGGCCCTTCCTTACTTGTGCATCGTATTTCATTTGATCATGAACTCTAATTTCTAGGCCTAAACTGGTTTCAAAGATTTGTAAAATTCGAAGCTTTTCATTGGTCGCCGGTTTATTTTGAAAGGCTTCGCGTTCCAATATCCGGAGATGGCAGCTTCGTGATAACTTCTTGCGAAGCGAAGCGGAGCTAACTAGGAGAGGAAATCCGCCATTTAGCTGCAAATGAGTTGCCATCGCACTTTCGCTGACTAGTAATCACCTGCGAAAGAGGTCCGTGAGACGGAACAAAAGGAGCGCCTCTCCAGAAGAAGGCCTGGATTTGAGGTTGCTATGTGTTGAAATCCCTCCCATATGCCTTCTCGACTGCGCGAATGAATAGGCCGCGCGTGCCCCAACCAAGCGGTTTACAGCTTGTTACGGCTCTGCGGGGGCGAGATGAGCTGTTTATCACCAGAGTCGAGATCTTTGCAAAGGTGCATTGCAAAAATAGCCGAAGTGATAGTGCACGTGAACCACTTAAAGTTAAAGGTTAAATATCATTGCTTTCTTGCATGGAATCAGGGATGTTGCTTGTGGGGTCATTGAGTAGCGTGCGATTCAAAAATGCCATAGTATTGTCCCATGAGAGGGTAAGAGGGCATAGAGGGTAAGACATGAAGGTGAGCCTATGTTGGAACATTATTATTGGAACATCATGGAACATTAAGGCTGAAATTGTCTTTTTTACATGAAGTTCTCTTGTGGCTCGAACACTTGATTACAAAATATTTTTACTTGCATTTTCTTGCGGAAAATTTTTTTGGCAATAAAGATTTTAAGAAAAGAGCTTGCATTTTTTCCACTTTTAGTCTTTCCTTACTATTATGCAGGGCAAATCACCGCGACCCATCCTATGAAAAACATATAGCGACACCCCTTATGTGAGAAGTAAAGCTTGAAGCTGCGAGTGACCTTTGATTTTCAAGTGTGGAACAATGCACTTTGCAGTTAAGAGTATGTGACGACAAATCATAGTGTATTCTTTTCAGCACGTGCCTGGAAGTTCTTTCCGACTTCACGAGGATAACACCATTGATTAATTATTAAAACAAACCGCTGTGTTGGGTATGGTTTGTTTGATTTGTGGATTTTAGCAGGGGGGACCACTGATATATACAAGGCTGTATTGATCAGCATTTGAAGGCAATAAACACTTTTTAAATTGGATATTCTTATAAAAAAGCATGTAGCGATGTGAAAAATGGCCATTTCCACGTTGGATATTTTTCCAGTAGCAAAGCTTGAAGGCTGTGAATACATCAATGTCTTCTGATACCCCAAACATCAAATATACAAAATTAGAGTTTTGACTTCTAAAATATCACCTTTACTCCAAGACGTATTCCTCCACTTTGTCTGGAAAAGAATGAAATATTAGACCCAAGTTGAGAGCTTGTAGAAATTAATGGTGGAAAACAACGCCTAAGCAGAAATTAACGAGACGAAGCGACCTGATCGTGAGAATTTTCAGAGAAACAGCTTCACTCTAGGGTCGCATCCAGAATATCTATATGATGATTTATTCACGGCCGCTACTTTAAAAACTTACTTCGTAAACATTTGCTCTCTTTTTGCAGAAAAAACTATGTTCATATTCAAATTTTAGCAAAAAATCAACAAAAGAGCTCCGTTCAGATCCTTGTCTCTGGCAGCTGAAATAACCTTGTCTTTCAGATCCTTGTCTCAGATCCTTGTCTCAGATCCTTGTCAGCACTGCAAGGCTCCTAGGAGACTCCCTTCTAGTACTAGCCAAGAGTCTCCCAACAATTCCAAGATTTCTTTAACTCGAAATTTGAAGTGGTCGAGTAATGACGTCACCAAATCCCCATCGAGCGTGAGTGCGTCTGGAGACCCATGGGCCTACCATGTTCACGCATCCTTAAAAACACAGACCACTATAAATAAACGAGACTTATATTTGGTTTTCGCTCGATGAATACCAAGCTGTAAAACATTCCCACGAGCTCTCTTATTTTGTTTACTTTTTCTTAACCTTTTCGCAGACAAATGGAAATTTGATCGCAATAAAATTTCGTCAAGCAACGTTGGATGGTCGAGGTCAAAGGCGATGACGTAACTTTCAAGGAGAGAGTACATTGTTGCAACGGGGAGTTATTTGATACTATATTTAGGGCTTATCGCAGGATTTTGATCCTTAATTCTATTCTGCGAAGTATGGGGGCTTGCGTTTCGTGATGCTAAAAACGGCTGTTCCCTTAGATAAAAATAGATAAATATGCTAATAGCCTTTCTTTTTTCATGAATTGGACCTGGTCTTAGTTTACAATGCAAACATTTATAAATGATATGGTGACGCTGACGACTATTTCTGTGATTAGAGGTACAGGTCTAGATAATTTATGGGGTCCCTAGTCGCGAGTGACAAACGAGAACCCTTTTCGATAATTGCTCCCTTGTTTGTCTCTCAATGTCAATTCCTACACGCGTTTTACATTTACCAGGCTAAGGCATAAAGAGCAGAAAGAATTCAAGTAGCAAAATTTTGTACAGAAAGCGATGTGTGGGTGGCACCAGGATCAAAAGGCCTTAAACTTAAAATGGAGCCTCAAAAATCTTTCCCCTAATTTGTGAATTCCTGACAAGCCTCAAAGTGAATTTATTGTTTGTTTGCAATGTATAATTTTAAGTTGGCATCAACAAAGGAGCTGTCTAAAATGAGAATAATTCTCCGGGCAGTCAGCAAACACTGGTTATCCACTTCCTTTTGTGTTGGACAAAGCCGCTGTGTTTAGAGACGTTAATTAGAGAGGAAGACCCCCCTACCTGCGCGAGGACGATAGCCAGTGTGTTTACCAGCTGAAGACAAGCAGTCCCCCTGGTGCGACCGAAACCTGTTATTCAACTCAGCAACAAGTGAACTACAGCAAAAAAGCACACAACTGCATGTGAACAGAACACAGCCAGTTGGATACTGCACATGCAAAAACGTGGCCATGTTTTTTGGAATGTGTATTTAAAAAGAGTTCTTTTAATCCTGTATATCAGAGCAACTAATTCGGAGGATTCGTTTGAGAAGCAGACAGAACAAGAAGGCAGAAGGAAGGGTAAATAATTTGAGCTTATTATAATACTCATGACTTTTTAAATACTGTTGTGTTGCTTTTTATTTGAGCGTCCTATTTACAGTTTCACTTCCCTGAATCATGAATAAAAACACAGAAAGACCAGTTGTAGTCGGATAAGCTCAGCTTCCATTAACAACTATAATACTCGCCTATTCAAAGCTTTTTTATCACTGCGACCAGATCAGCTTCGTTTGTACTTGATACAAGCATACATGGTTGCAGGTCTAAACGATGCTGCATTCCTTTGAAAACATTCATTGACTGCACATCCACAGCATTAATAGTCCTCAGGCATATCTCCAGTTATCTCTCTCTAATTGCTTGGAAGCTTAACAGAAAAGCTTTACACCCGCATGTGTCTTAGCTAGCATCAAAACAATTGCAAAAATAATCAAAGATCCGTGTTTACACTTCAAGGTAATGCAAAAATTCTGATGGAATATTCTGTGCATCTGCCGCTATCTTTAGTTTTTCACACACTGTCTTTTTGAACTGACCATGATGCTGATGCCCATCGGTTTTGAGAATTCTAAGCAGACAACTTTCAAAACTTTTCTCCACAAAACAACATTTAATCATATATACTCCAAAGTTGAATTTCAATAAAATTCAAAGAGACTCAAAATAGAATTCTACACTTGATTTGGTTAATAAAATTTATTGTGATTGAAATTCAAATTTTTAAACTGTTGTCGAAGGCTAAATTCCTCCAGCTTTCTACCTCCAAATATTAGAAACATATCCTTTCTTCTGGATCTCATCAACCAGAGACAACGCAAACCAATATTTCCTCCAATTTGGCCCTGGAAACCTCAATTTCCTTTGCAGATGGCAGATAATTCTTAATATTACCTTTAGTGGCAATTTCTGACCATTGGTTGACCCAGAAACATACGGCAGGCGTATTGTTGAACAAAAATAGGAAGATTCCTTTCATGCTAGGCAGAATAAAGGCAGCTTTATTTAAGCGGAAATAATATTTTTAAAACTTTTGTTGACCAATTTGTTCTGGCAAAGCGAGGCTGTTTGGCGAGGCTCTGTTGCTGCAATGATTACGAGGCTGCGATCGATTCAAGGCCTGTGGCTCAAACAGAAATACAAACAGTAATCTTGCACAAATTTTAAGAACAACCATTGAATCGTATTTTCCAACATTCCCGTGGCTTCATGCAGCCATTTTGTGTACCCCTGCCAAATTCCAGTCAACCAAGATCCCACCATTGCTTTTGCGGCCTATCTCCATTCCAAGCTTGTCTTTTCAATGCTCATTCCCAAATTCTCGCAATTGAAACAAGAAATTGCTTGGCGGTGTGAAGCCCTGTTAGTTTGCAGATTGCAGACTGAGTTCACAAACAAAGCGAAGACAATGTCACGAGAAACCAGCGATACAGGCCTTGAATTCGCATCGTTTATGCGTTTCGTCTTTTAAAACTATACAAACACGGCTAATGCATTCAAATTCTCTTCTACCGTATAATCCAAACCTTGGGCTTTCGCTTCCCTGCCAAAAGGCCATCACGGGGCTCGCTCCTTGGGTCTCGGGTTTCAATCTCTTACAAAACGAGCGTCGTTTGTTTCAAATTTTAAAGGATCGACTTTCATCTTCGCTGCTGCTTCAATTAGCTTTTGTGTCTTGTTTGTTTCAAGGGACAGGTAAAGATATTACACGGTCGCCATTCAAGCAGAGTTGCCTAGGCCCAGTGGAAAGGCTTGCACATCATCGCTCGAACTGCGAAACGAATGGTATGAAATTTTTTTCTTCTTAATTCTTTATCGTGTTGGCTCATCAAGTTATAGTATTTCCCTCCAAAACGCAACCGCAGCTGCAACTATCGATAAGGTTACAGTACGGGCAGTGGTTATATCGGAGCTGTAGGCTGAGACCGCGGTGTTTTGGTCGATTACGTCACATTAGGAGCCATGCCTTGGAGCCTTGCAGTGGCTTGCCCGAAGTGAGGTTTCATCGCCACCTTCGCCGCATTTTGATGTTTACAGCTTGCGAAGCGCTCGGCCTTTTCGATCAAAATTGTCGGTGATTGAAATTAAGGGCATCTGTGGACTTTCGTTTGATTTTTCGTTTGTGTCTAATATCAAGTAAGACTCGGTGATTGGTGAGAATTTTTCGGAAAATAAGGATAGATAAAATGGAATGCTTCAATCGTTTTGAATGGATAAATTTTTCACACGCTTCATAAACGAGGCTGCGGTGATTTCCAACTGCTTGCTATCTCATGTAATAATTCTCTTCATCATCAAGTCGTCGCAGAAGACGAAGCACATCTTGCTACCACCTTTCTCCACAAACGTCCCTACTTTCCATCTAATTTCCAAGCTCGCCAAAATTTCCCAGCTCGCCAATAATTCTCTTAGGTGGATTGAAATATATGAAGAAATTATGTAGCCACACTTTTACGAATCAAACAATTTTTATTTGCTTTGACCACGTTTCTCTAATTCCTAACCACTATTTCCAAGTCAAATTCCACAGATTCTATTTGGATTAGGACGTTCAAGCGAAGTTCCCGAGCACTGAATAGAAATGTAGTCATTTTTGTTCTTAAATTGTCTTCTGCGCATTGATTCATAGAAGTACATCTCGAAGGAAATTTCCTCTGTTGATACAAAATCACACCCTTTTGTGTTCTTTCAATGGAAGTAAAACACGAATTTAGAGTCTGTTTACCAAACAGTCACGTGTTGTCAAGTCGAAGTCAATTTCCAAGTGCCTTATGGGACTGGGCGTGTGGTGGTCGTAAATGACGTCATAAACGATACTCTCCTTTTTCTCCTTCGGCTGTTATTCTCTAGGGCGAAGAACAATTCTGATGGTTATGGTCGATTTTTTCTTTTCGTTTGGATTGTTATCTTTTGCTTTCCGAGGCGTTAAATTAGCTATGAATTTCATTTATCCTCTTAAACAATAAACAAATCACACAGTTTTCAAATATTTTTGTTTCCATTATGCTAAAACCAAAGAAAGCCGACGTGATATCCCTATTGCAGCGGCCTCTTGCAATTTTCAAATCACTCGCTGGAGATTTATCAAAAAGTTAGGACGGTTATACCTTGTATAGGCCCATTGTGTAGACTGGAAAGGCACTTCGCCGTTTTAACGTTGAGCTCAAAGCGTACACATTGGATACTCGCATCAGGCCTAACTGTTTTACCTCAAGTGCCAGAAAATGCGAAGTGTGTAGTGAACTATCTGATGACGATAATTTAGGCTGGTTTGCGCGCATCAGTGCTTCAATATCACAAAGCTTGGCAGCAAGTAAGGATTGTTGAAGGTGAGGTAAAATTTTCCTTGACGTTTTTAATCGAAATCCTGATCACACCAGAGGACTTTGTCAAACTGGACTGATGTTTCTGTGTTCAATCACTGAATTGCTTGAAAACGTTATCTAATGTTATCTAGCATATATTGGAAGTTTTAGTAATGAATAGGAAGTTTTTAACAGCCACTAAACGCAGCATCGGTGTCCTTTTGGAGTGTCCCTTTGAGCTGTTCCTGCAGGGAATTTGTGTCGGCGGGTGGTTTTTATGCTCCCTTTTCCCCCTTGAAAAACGAAATGGCGCTTGATTTCCATGTCATGACAAAGAATGTTGAACAAAATTTAAAATTCTATTCCGTCACTGATAATCTGTTTAATAGGACAGGGCTTTCTATCAAAGTAACGGTCGACATAAGTTATCCGGGTTTTGAATTGTAATTGGCTTACAATGACCCACTGAATGCAAAGGATTTGGGTATTTTCGAATAGAGAGCATAATTCTCTGACAATAGGGGATAATATTCTAAAAGACCATTCGACACTGCTAGTTTCCCTGTGCTCATTTTGGGTGCCGCCTGGCTCAAGCTCTTTCTCCGTTCTCTGAAGTTGACTATCATAGGAGTAGTATGTGCGAGCAGGCGCCCGTATTAGAAAAGGCAAGTGCTGGGGCCTGTGGTTGGTGCACTAAAAGTAATCTATTTCTTTCTTCACAACCACTGAGCCACAACTGCCCCAGAGCTGCAAAGAGAGGACAGTGTGCAACGGGGCTTCTGGTGCTTGGTAGCCGTAGGATCTGCAAACTCTCTATTTATTCATTCAGGTAGCATTTAGTTAAATGTCGTCTTTTTCGGCTTTGTGAAAGCTTTTCAAACCTTCCGTGTCATATGTCTTGATATGTTATATGATGTTAAAGTGACCCAACAGCCACACTAAATGGGTACATTTGTTAATTGGAGCAGGAATGTTTGTTGGGTGATTGGGGTTTTCTGTTTGGTATTTCAAACCTGCCAATCAAAGATGCAAGATCTGCAGTCAATAGACATATGCCACATTTAGCTTCAAATCTCTTCCTCCATCTTGGCCACTGCTATAGTTTTTGGGCAACACAGCATTCAGTAAAGTTGTTTTCAAAATAAGCAGCATCGTTTTTAAGCGTGCTTTATTCCATGAAAAGCATCTGCTAATATTCCTATCGTCTACAGAGCCACTGATATTACAATGGACAAATCAGGGCTTCAAAGAAAATACGACTTGTAGTGCTCTTATCAGCAAGGTATTTTATAATTCCTAGAGTTTAGAATTCCAGACATATTGTTTGAAGCGCAATGCAGTTTGTTGAGTAGTTTTGATAGTGAAGGAGTTTTCATTCATAAAAGAAATGAGCATCTATGTGGCAGCGAAAACACTGATTTCTATTGTCACATGACTCTTAACAACAGCAACACAATAAAGCGATCCTTCTGATCTTGTAAACGTCTGATTGGTAATTGGAAGCCCAGGGACTCGCTGTCTGTTGATGCATTCGAATACCACGTGGCTTTTTGGGGATGCACCTGCGCTGCAATTCGAAGGGACGTTCGCACAGCTGAGAATGGCTTCGTTGTTTTATTGTTGATGCAGATCACAGACAGGGCTTGATTGATGAATGTTCTCAGACTGAAAGAATCTTGAGATCGACAAACACGTGGTAAAATACGGCTTGCAAGTGCTCCTTGCAAACAGCATTGCAAGGCATCTCTATCCTGAATTTCGGTGGTTAGATTTTCGTTGCTGGATTTGGTATCAGAAGTCGCTAAAGCAATTTCGAGGTAATGTTCAAATGGTATTCGTATTGTTGCGTTCTCGCGTCGAATTGTCCTGGTGCTTCTTGTCTATCACCTTTCTAATGGAGGGGATGATACTGCCTTTTCCAAGGCGATCATTTGATCTTCATAAATGCCAGTTTTTCTTCAATTGAAGCTTCAAAAGGCTAGATCGTGCATATATTGTTTGTAACTTCCTTTAGGCTGCTTGTGGGCATGCCTTGCGGTGTCATCAACGTTGTTCGTACGAAATGCGTATTGAAGAAGGTCTTTTTGCAAGCATAACGCACCTTGGCATCTTCTAGCATTCGGCTGTTTAAGACCAATAGTGATTGCCTACTGCTTTAGACGTTTATGTATGGCCACTTAAGAGCTAATACTAGTATATTCCGCCACGAAACATTTGTTTGATGATCGGAGCCTGCAACTGCTCACCACAACAAAGCATTCTATCCTCTTACCTTCTCACACCAAGTGGTATGCTTAAACCTTCTCGCACGTTTAAACCCCAATTCGAAAGCTCTTTTTCCAATATCTTAGGGGTAAGCTTCTAATATTGGTAAGGATTCAATAGCTCGTGCAGACGAACCGGGGGCAACATAATAGGGGAGTGATTTTGATCCACCAAAATGCACCTCTAATCGCCTCTAAGTCTTTTCAGTACTCGTAACTCCTTGTGTTTAGACGCGATTTAAATTTGGCGTATTATGAGAAATCGGAATCAGCCTATGCAAATCGAAACTCTTTGCTTGGATTAGCAGTTTCAATCAATAATCATTGAGAGTTTTTACAAGGGCTCGCTTTCATCCCTCCTATTTGAAAGGACCGGTGCGGTGCCGCAGTTGTTACCCCGCAGGGGCTTTGAATCTCAGCTGAAGGATTACGGCGTATAACACGCTCCTATCTCAAAGTTTCTCTTTATTCCACGCAAAGCTGTCCTTCGGGGCCTCTGATTCTCTCGGCTCCGGCTGGAAATGTTCCCTTAATTCTAGAGAACCCAGGTTGCAGCGTTAGCGGTACCAGTGCGCAGAGCCTCGGCTAGTTGCAATTGGCACATTTGATATTGGCTGGAACATTCTAAAGTCGTGCTATCTAGGGGTACCTGCCTTTATTCCGGGTCATGATATGTTATTGCTCATTTCACATGATAAAATAACGTTTTGTTTCCATATGATAACTACAATCCCGGTCAAAAATCGTTGAGAATTTACAAGAGCAGTCTATGTTTCCTCATTTCTTTGAAGAATGACTCCCTCTCCATCCCCCAGCTCAATGTTAAATGCATGTTTTTGAAACTCGCATTATTAGACTTTTCAACATAGATTGAGGGGGAAAGATATATTTGAATTTACTGAGGCAACACATGGCTCGAACATTTGAAAAGTCGCATTTTATCCGAAAGGCTTGTCCATGATTGCATGATTTGATGCTTTATCGTCCCCTGACTTTCTTCTCTTGATTTCGGCAATTTCTCCCAAAAGTTCACCGAAAATTTTGTGCCAGAAATGAAACTGGTTCATAGGGTGCAAAAGCAAGTGGCCCTCGAGCGTGGTCGGTCAAAGCATTCTGTTTACATCTAAATGTATTTCTGAATCAAAGAAGGTATTATAGGAAAGGAAGGCTTTGCAGACTAGACGTTTTAAACGGCGATTTTGTATTGCTCTTGGTTCTGTGAAAAGGGCTTTATTATCAGTAGTCTTGTGGTAGGTCTTGCGAAAGTAGGAAGGTGTAAGGCGGCAATGCTCAAATCTTGGAAACAGTAGATTGGTAGCTTTTCGTTGCTAGGCAGTGAATCGAGCGACCAACAATGGGTCTTTGCATCAAGAATTGCATTTCCTGCCCATTAGCGCTGCCTTGATGCAGTTGGTGTCTCCATTGTTTCCAGCAATAAACGGAAACGTGTTTCGTCTGTTCCAGGCAGCTATCGATTGATTCAGCATCGCCTGTCTGCATTGAAGCCTAATTGCTTGGCAAAGTCTGCATAGCTGCCTCCGGGAAATACTTGATAGGAAACGGGACAGAGTTGGTCTCGTATGGAAGCGTCGAACCTGCGCAAACAGGGGCGACAGGCTGGTCTTTGTGTTGGCACCGATTTGTTTGGAGTTGGAATGAATCAGACTTCCACTATTTTAGCGCTGGTTAGCAAATACTCGAGAATGGCTTAAGTCGTGTTTGTTTGACTTTGCAAATAGACTCCGTTGCCTTGTTTATATCTGGCATTGAAGAAGTAATAGTGTGTCCACTGATACGTGCGTCCTCTGTTCGTTCTTGCAACAAGCTGCGTGGCGTACGCGAGGCAGAGATTGTCTTGGCTGTCGAGCTGTGTCCAGTTGATGTTGGTAAGTGCAGTGTGTTGCTTATAGAACGGTCAATCTTCATACATACATACATACATACATACGCTTGTATGTTAGCTATGAATGTTTCCATTTTGTCTTGGTTCAATCACACTCTGTTAATCTCCTGAAGTTCGTTCTGATTTCGTCGCGATAGACGCCTTTGTTGGTCCTTCACTTTTTATGAATTTGGATGCACTCGTGAGATGAGTTAAATTTACATTATATGGTATAGGTTTTAACATTTATTTTTTATATTTGTACCTTTTATTCATTTACATGCCACTTAATAATGCTTTTGCAGTGTTTCATGGCACCATGCCACTCTGACAGAATTTTACCAACGTGCTCTTTCTGTATTATTCATATGCAACGGCTCCCATCTTTCTTTTTTGCTTTCTTAACTTCATCATTTTCTTTCCTTTTTCCACACGTCTCAGGCCCTCTACAACCCAATGACATAAATCATTTCTCCGTTCACTCCCCTTTGATCGAATCTCCATGATCAACAATGCATAAAGTCATTGGTGCTTGATTCCCATATTTCACATTAAAAAGTCAAAAGGGCTTCAGTTTGGGGCACTCTCTCTCCCTCCCCACTATCCTAATAGGGAAATGGCCATGGATCGAAATTGCCCCCTTTTCAAATACAAGAATGCAATATTCTTTGAAATCCTTGCTATCGGTTATAATGATTTCCTCTTCGAGTGTAGTTTGTATGCCAACCAGATTTAAGCATTTCTCTCAGACAATGACATTGATACGCCAGTGCATCTATTTGATTTACGGTCGATGCCAGCTGCCTTTTGAAGACTCGCGCCCCTCCGTAGTGAATATTAAACCATTTTGCATAAATATGAGAAGACAAAACATTTTTCATATTATTGTTTTATGCATGATCAATAAAACCTTGGCTTGCAGTACCAAGAAAAACAAATCAATTTGACACGCGTGCAATTCGCTTCAAATTGGAAACGAATCGCGTTTTTACCAGACACATTTGCTTGTACTATAAACATTCCTTTGAAATTTGTCCTATATTTACCCAAGTTTTTGTGACGCGGTGTACTTTAAGGCGTTGCTGATTTGACCTCTGTGCTGATTTGACCTCTGTGCTGATTTGACCTCTGTGCTGATTTGACCTCTGTGCTTCGTGTCACGGCCAAAAGCCAATACAATCGCTGATCAGATTTTCCTTTTAAGAACTTATCATCTGATCAGCCGTATTAATTTTAAGGCCGAGAAAGAACCAAGGAATTACAAAATGGCTAATTTGCTAAATTTTAATTTCCTACATCCTCATCATTCATTTCCTCAGTTTGAACATCAAAAAACAATTTGCTAAGAATTAATTCAGTTCTTGCCAGCTCTATTTGACCATTTCCCTGCTGATTAAGTAAAACAACAGAAATATTAGGAACAATTTATGGATATCAAACAAATAGCATTTGGGTTTGTTGAAATCTCCAAACTGTGATTGTTGCTGATTGGATTGTCGTTTTAAAGGCATTAAACTATCATCGAACCCTTTGCAACGTTGGCTTAGTAGTGATTCACTAAATCAGTGAAATGATACTGTAAATCAACTGATAATTTGCAGTAATCAAGGAATCAAAGAATCACGGTTCTGCTCGAGAGTCGAAAAGTTGTTTTACTGCTCTACTATTTCATCGAAAAACGGGATAGAGGCAAGGATTGGTTTGAGAGGTTAAAAATGAATTTAGGATGGTTTCCTGCAAAGTTGTATGACCAACCCTTAACGATACTGGGATATGTATTTCATTTTCATCGTTGTAGGTTTTCCTTATTGGATATGAAGTTTTGACGGCCCATCAAAATTAAGAATATGATTGATAATAAGGCTGTTTGATAGCCTTTTGAAAAGTGCATTATCACTTCTAATTTACCAGCGTTTAATAAAGGAGATATCAATATCTAAGTTATAACAAATTGGATGTGCAGATTGTTATTACGTTGTGTATTCTAATCTTGGAACTTATGTCTATATTACTATTTGCCATTAGTGCGTTGGCCTCGCTCCTTTGTGGTCATCCCGTGGTTTCCATTGAAAGTAAACGACGGCCATTTTGGTTTGTCACTCGTTTTATTGAGTTTTCGCACCGTTCTTAATACGAAGAAATAAATCTCTACCAACCAACCTGACATACCTATAAGATATTTTGATTACAAACTAGGTTTACTCGCATGGAATTTTGTCTAACAAATAATATGAAGCCGAGGATGCAACCTTGGGGAGCACCGGCTTCTAAAACTGCTGTAACATGCCTTGGTAATCAGAATAGAACTGCGCAAACAAAAGGTATACGTTAACTGTGGTAAGCAATTATGTTTTGCAATGCGTGTTCACTGCTGGCTCCCTCCATATGTTTAGGGGCGCTCTCATTTGTAAAACGGCGATGGTATTCGCTAGTGAACTTATTAAAATACCAACATGAATCAAGAATCGACAGATGTGTACTAGTATAAACACGGGTTTATTCCTGGGCACGTGACTGGCAATTGTTCTTGCTCAGTATAATCGACTGTTTGTTTGAGCTTCATATCATCGCCCAAGTGTTTTGTTAAAACGCTAAATCCTCCTAGATTTCCGATTTCTCTTCTCTCGCAATAGAAGTATGGCAATAACCGTTTTGCTGCACATGGGCAAGGCTCTGTGTCAGAAAAACCTCTCCTACCTCTCCCCGACTGTTTGTTTAGTGCAAATGTATGGTATTCAGGTCTGTCTTCTTGTGTATTGAGCAGTGTTTGACATTGTCAGAAGACTTCTGTGTTGGGTGCACTTTGCCTTGTGCTGGCTTCGGCTATACTTTTCTCAGAGCGCCAACCGGTTGACAAGGGATGTCCTTATATACTACTCTAGCCTTCTTTGGCTGCATCAAAATACTTATGCGAGTTATATATATATATAGCTTTGCAGAAACTTATAAGCGTTTGTAGTAGACAGTATGAATCATAGTGAATCAAGGGAGTCTCATGTAGGCTGGTTTGAAATTAAGAACTCGCTTTAAACAGATCTATCGAATGAAGGCACGATCTAAGACATAACACTGCGTTTGAAAGATTCTGATTTTTATTTATCATTCAAAGCAAAAACTTTTACAGATCATTTATCAGATTATCTAAGATTTAGATAAGCACTAGAGTGAATTGTTCATGAATCTTTTCAGCTGTCTAATCAAATGAAATTTCTTCCAATATAATCTTTTGTATCATGAAGGCTGTAACTTTTCAACTGCTTGTGAAGTCTATCTCTTTAGCTGCCTGCTGAGCTACAATCGTAAATGTTGTGGTTTGCTTTTCATTTGAAATATTGCGATGAATCATTCATGATTTATTCAGTTTCAATGGATATTATCCTTAACTTATTTTATAGATGTTATCTGTAAATTCGTTTTATTTTTGGTTGCATGGTTTTATACAGTATCTCAAATTGAACGGATGATAAACACGTGTTCGGATGGTTGTGCAGTTGCAATGATAGTGACAATAAAATTGATGACAATAATGACACCAATGCCATTATCATCGAAGTTGCGCCATAATAATAACAACCATTCATCGTTATGTTTGTTCTTCTTAGTCAATTGTTGATCATTGTCAACAATCAACATTTGTTATATTCCTAATCAATGTAGCCAGTTAGCGCAGTGATTCAAGCACTGATTCACAATCAACAATCGCAATCCGATCTTATAGCAATCATATTTACCATCATCACCAAACACCTTCTTCAAGCATCACACTTGTGACGTAAGGAGCGTGAAACATCAGCATTCATCAACCACAAGCCGTTTATCACAAATGTTCAATCACAAATCACTGATCTTGTGATCATATCCCATCGAATCATGGTCACACTGAGAGCTATGATGAATTCAATTTTATTATCTCGTTTATGGTTTCCCTCATCATTTGCATACAATTCTGACCCATGTTCTTTGCAAAAACAATCAGATAAAGAACGCTATTTCGACTACATGTAACATTCGCGATTCCACATACACAAATGTAAAGTTCAATTAAGTCCGAGTTTCTATTCTAAAAAAATCGACTACACAACCACAAATTTCTATAGGTGCTCGCAGTTTCCATAGAATTTTTCTTTTGCGAAGAGCAGGGCTGTGAAAAACTTGGACATCTTGCGGCATAGATGTCTGCGTGCACGTAAACACAAGGCTTTTGATCGAAACAGAGAGGTTCTGTCGATTCAATTCCAAAGTAACCTGCTGCCACATGCTCGCTGAAACAATACCTTATATTGTGGTAAAGAAGCTACGAATTTACAACGGATCTTTTTGATCGGCCTTGCATTCAGCCTTACTATAGGTATAGTCATTGTGGCCTACGTAGGAACAGATTATCCCGAGATTTAATCAACAGATGTCCTTGCGCATTGCGCGGTGATTTGTACTGGCTTCGTTCCGTTTTGTACTGGCTTCGTTCCGATTTGCGTCGACTTCTGATTTGTAGTGGCTTCCTTCCGATTTGTATTGGCTTCTTTCCTGTTCACCGCCTCGGAATTTGATGATTTTCAACCACGCTCAGTCGGGTAAAGATGCACATCATCAGAAGATGAATATTTCAAAAGTGGTAAGATTACATTTCAAGATATAATTGGAGTTGTGTTGTGCTCTGCTTGTTTGCATTCAACTGAAAAGCTCAAAGAAGAGTTTAATTTTCCTTGAATCTTCTTCTCGAACGTTTTGTTTTTGATTCGGTGATAGTCAAGAAAACATACGGTTTCCAGGGCTTTGTAGAAGGATTATGAACCTGCTTGGGTTTCCTTCATAGTTTCTTGTGTTTTCATTCGACAATGAGGACAGATTTTTCTGTTTTGGAGTTTTAAGAAACTTTCTTCCAGACGTGAACATTTCCACGATCTTGGAAGTATATTAACCTAAAGGGCAAGTGTAGTTTTATGACAGGAATTTTGCACTTATTAGATAATTTCAGATCCAAACTTTGACATGGAGACGACATGTAAGCAGCTGATCCAACTTCAAAGCTTAGTGCTCAAAGCAGTATTTGCTGTACTTGCGTTAATGTATGGAAACTCTTTGCACACAGCGTGAAGTTAGTGAAACAATGTGTCAACGTAAACTACGGGTGTTTCAAATTAAAGAAGTAAATCAAATTCTGCTGCAACAAAAGAAGTTGCATGAAGGGGAGTGTCTGTAAGAGAGTAGATACCGTCCGTAGAAATACACCAAATTTTCTTCGTTTGTGTTTTGAAGAGTAGGCCAAAGTATAGTCAAGAAACATAATGCTGGTATGATGATATTGAAAGACAGCTATTTGTGTATTCTGTCTAAATGCAAAACAGCGTAGTTTTGGTAGATGATACTGGTAAGAAAGTCTTTGGCCTAGAATACTTTGCACTGCATGTATACTTTTCATCTCACACCAACTGTTGGTTTCTACCATTTTGATTCCTTCAGTTGCTTCAGTAGTGAGTTTGCTATTATGCTAGAAAGGTTTGCTATTACCAGTTGCAAGCAGAGAAGTCTTTCTCGGAAAAGTTGAATTTTTTGAGGTTCATCATAACAGAATTGTTGTGATACTTAAATGGAAGTATTTCGCATTATCTCGGGGAAAGTTGAAAAGATAACTAGATTTATTTGGGTTCAAAAATTTTTTGTGGGGAATATATCAATGGTAGCAGGCTAGTTTGTCATTAACGACACCTTAACAAGCAAGCTGAATTTAAATGGACTTAAATAGCGATTGGAGTGTCGATTCATACTATGTCCATCCCGTGACAGGTCATGGGCCTAATTCATCAATAAGTAATGCTTGTCAGAGGCATTCAAATGTCAACAGTCCTATTGTAAAGGCATTAAGAGGCCAGCTTGAAACCGTCTAATTGCGCAAGCCATTCATAAAGGTGGAGGACTTCCATCTTCGTGTCCTTTATGTATCCTATATGGCTGTTGAATTTGTTCAAGTTTTTGTGACGTCATTGCGAGTGCTTCGATTAACCTCGTAACATGGGTAGGCCTACTCGTGCTAGATTCCTATAGCATTTTCTATACAGGCCGGTTTCAATCAGTGTAATCACCTCTTTATGATTGGTGATTAATGATTCAAGTCAGAAGAGATTCAGCCACCTGCATCGTTGTTCTAAAACGCCTAGAAAAGACTAATTGCTTGATGGGAGCCCAATTGATTTAACATCATCCTGTCAATGATATACGTCGTTTAGAAGCGGAATATAGAGATTATGTTTTAATCTACCTTGGGAAGAAGGGCCCCATTTTTCGCCTACACCAAATGGTGTGGTGATTTACATCAACAACATACATGAAGAAAACGATTGCCAATTTTGTTGACTTTTTTGGAAACTTTGGCATTTGCTTTTCAACGAGCCATGTTTGTGGTGACGTGTAATGCAGTTATGTGCTACCACATGTTACCCAAAATGCATACGACTCCTCTTCACCTTACTCTGCTATTGATTTTCTGCTGAAATAAAATGCAAGCTTGATGGCCATCATGGCAAGGAGAATTAAAGTCGTTTGAAATTTTAAATAAACACCATATTAAAACCAAGCCTTGGTTTCATTCCTTCACTGAAAATAGTTTTCTTCATTTTGATAAGCATCCGACTGGCTAGACACCCATTTCAGATAGGATATTTATTCATCTGATTAGCACCATCAAAGGCCTTGACCTTTCCTTCTTCCACGTGGATTCGAATGTTCGGCCTATACGCGCATTGCTTATTCCAGCTCAAATGTCATCGTTCACAGTTCGCTAATGCACATTGCAAGTAAAATCAACTCATCTGTAAAGATCAATGTTCAGGCTTTCGATCGCTATGGTTATTTGCTCATCAGCAGCCTTAAACCTGCTCTTCATTGTATTTTTACGTGTGAAAAGCGCGATATTGGCAACAAAAGAAAATGGTTTTTCCTCCTCCTTTGTTTTCCTTCTCGCCTTTTGACGGGAAAAGCGTCAACAAATATCAAGTTTCGATTGCTGTCCAGTGTTGGTTTTTGTAGGCGTTTCTGCTTCTCTCGCTTAACAAAGATGCATGCCGCATATGAAAAAATGGACGTGACGATTCACTTCACCACGACAAAACGAATCGCAGCCACCTCAGTTCTGGTTCGAACTTTACCCTGGGCACCAGACGCTCCCACCGCGAAATAGCAAGCGTTAATCGAATGTGTCCCAAAGCATCGGCGCATTTTTCAACCAAGAAGAACATTAATCACATTATTTTCACTGTTAGATTGAAGATTTTGAATAATATATGCAACACAAGTTTCCCGAAGTGCCTTAAAATTTATTACTTCTAGTTATCGACAAAACCTACAAGTAGCTTTTCAGATTTCCAAAACCCGCTTCACTTTTCCGTGATTATTTTAGATTCTTTACTAATCAACGAAATTATCTATAGATCCCGGATTTCTTTGCCAATTCTTGCATTACATGCAGCTATTAGCAGATTTCTTTGGGGCCTGACAGGTTTCCTAGATTCTCAGTTTCCAACATATATCACAGACTTCGTATTGCATTCACTCTTCAACTTTTACCATCATAATCCTTTTTGATCACAGTGCAAAATCTCACGGACTTTGTATAGATGATGGTTCGCAAATCTTGTATTTGGGGTGAAGTAGCTTTGGAAATGGGTTTCCGCAGGCTCCATGCTTGCCCTTCATGCTGATTTTAGTTTCAGCTTCTAAGAAAGAATTGATGCATGGTAATGAGTAATGCAAATACACAGCTGAAATCGAACCTTTCATTTGGGAGAAAACCAGCGAGTGAATCAATACATCCAACTTAATAGATGGCGTCAAACATTAGCGTCTCTGTGTAGCTCTTTCAAAAAATGAAAAATTCATTGTTGATCAGAGTCAGAATAACAATTGTAAGATGTTGTCGACTCTGGAAAGGAAACTCACCAGCGAGCGCTTCAGATCGTTTTGAAAACAAACCCCGCAGAATCATGTGTGTTTATTAACTTCCTTCTTCTTTGTAGATGAGAGAGAGCACATCATCCAGAGAGCCTCTTGACAGCTCCTCAGATCACGACAGGAGTTTTGAGAGAACGCGGGGAAGTTATATCGCGTGCATTAATCGTTCGCTCGAGCACGCGTTTGAATTTTTATCAGAGACAGGCTATGCATCGGGAGGTTTATCAGATGCAGAGAGAATTGAAAGCAGATGCAGTGACGATTCTGAGCGTGTGAAGGCACAGCACGGCCATTTTAACGAGGATGCAAGCAGTAAGCACCGGCAATCTGGATCCACGGATAATAAGAATTCGATCTGCGACGAAGTGATTTCGGAATACATTCCCGGGATGCTTTGGGGCGTGAATGGGAATGTTGCACACAAACAGAATCGAATGGAATACCACAATAACAGAAATAATATGCAGAAGACTTTTTCTGAGGAGAGGCTGAGTCCCGTTGAATCGGAGAAGAAAATTATTCTTTTCCAGCATATGAACGTGGAGAATTCGAGAAGTCGCCGTCGGCATGTAAGCAAAAGTATGGAGAACATCGGGCCTAGGCGTGCCCAGAAAAGCGGAGATGTTGACATTGTTACGCGGCTAGAGAACCGGAGAAATAGCGCAGGGACTGGAAAACAACAGGAGGGTGCTAGGCCATGTCATAAGAACAAAGAGAACTCGATCCCAGGGAAGAAATTGCACGAAAGAGAGGATTCAGGGTACGAAAGCAAGGTTGAGTCTCGTAATGGTGTGGTTCAAAACGGAGTGAGACACGAAACGATGAAAAGTAGATATTTGTCACAAATTTTTGATAACGATCGGCGAGAAGGTACTCAATATATGACAACAGAGAGGGAAATCCTGAAGCAGATTATCACGAATGCGAAGGAGTCTGAGCAACTGCAGCCGAAGCACCGGAGGAGCAGTCGAAGCTTGAGCAACCTCGATTTGAGAAGAGCTGCGTCGAAATTAAGCCTGGGACCGAGCCAGAGGCAGCGAACGCCCGTGAAGGCGCCTACGCATGAACAAAAGGGCTTCAAAAAGTTCCGAGAGAGTTTCCGGAAGACGACAAGCTATTTCATGCCTCAGAAGTTCGCTGTGCAAGAAGAAAAAAGCACTGGGAGTGACTTTACAAATGCGTTGGAATTCCAGTATCACTGTATGAGTGAGTCACGTGATGGTAAAGAGCCAACCGCGAGCTCGAAAAGTCTCACAGGGAAAAAGAAGGGATTCTTTCGCAGCATTTTTGAGCGTAAGAAACAGCCGCCGAACAACAAGCAGCGCCTGCGCAGCTTCCGGTCAAGCGAAGCAATAAACCAGGGACGCTGGAATTCGCGGGAAAATCTATCAAAAAGGGCTGAGCGGCCTAAGTCGATTTCTATGCTTATCGACAAAGTAAAAGACCGCGTGGATGCATCCAATGCGGATTTGAGTGACATTAAGGAGACTGACAATGATGTACGTTTCGCTAGAAGGAGCTCTGTAACTCACGGGAGCAGATTTCGCCGCTCCGAAAGCCTACGCTCCATACCATCCACTTCACAATATGGGGACCAGAGATCAACGGACTTTGCAGGGGAAGAGCCAATCAGAGGTAGAAGAACAAGCCGGAACCGGCCAATGAGCATCCATGGAATGATATCGCGAAGCACTTCCTATGCGTCGAATGACAACAAGGTTGAGACAGACGAAGTGGAGGATTTACATAGAGTACTTAAGAACAGGTTATCCTTCAGCTCGGCAAACGAGAGCGTTTTTCAAACCGGTTTTGGTCATAATGGTAACCTCGACTTCATCGCGAATCGCTCAGCAATGTTTACATCGTCTAGTCCAAGAAAGCATGATGACATCACAGACTGGATACGAGGCTTGCAGTATTCGTCGTCGAATCCGAACCATCGTAAGCCGGACAGTTTCGAAACGTGCCCAGCTGATCGAATCGAAGAGGAACAAGAGCGAGAAAGTGACTGTAGTCTGGAAGAGCACAGGCCGTTTTTCCACGAAACGCGCATTGTTAATGGTCAAATTCAGACGTATCTTTGATTCTACAGAGTTTGAGTTGCACGCCATTTTAACGCATAAAGATAGAAAGATAGGTATTTGACACGATGATATCTTGCTGATAGATTCGTTAACGCAACCCGTTGTTAAATGCCAATGGTGACAATTGTGGTGATTTGACAGTCAGTCTGTATTCGAAGTCCTAATTCGACATCCTACAGCAATTTCCATAGCAACTACAACGGGTACTCGAATTGTTGTTGTAGTTCCTCTTTCGTCATGTTCTCGATCTTGAAGCGTGCAAACCATTCATGCAATTTAAGTCGAGTCTTAGTCGAAATAATTTTGAATTTTGCTGACGAGCGCCCTATCACACCACATAGACATCGTTTGTTTTCGAGCATAAAACATACTTTCATATTTTTCCAAATCTACTCCCCAACCCCCTTTTAGATTTTAATTTATTTGTAAAGGTTTGTTATGTCTTTTTGCAATTCTAGCTAGACGGTAGCTAGATCGCAAAAAAGCCTCTTAGGCAATGTGATGTAATTTTTCAGATATTGTTTTCAAGTTATTATAGGAAATTTAATAGTCGTTGAAAATTTAGCTTTAGGAGTCAATGTTCAAGGATTTGTGAGATGGTAGTTTAAGGAGCGATATTTATGTCTTTTATTGAGAGCTAATCTTGATGCCCAGCGGAAACAAGTCAAGCTAAGGCCCCTGCCCTGGATTATTTTCTTGTTTCCTACCTAAAGCCAAGCACTGGCATTTAGCCCCAAAACTTTGTATACATGATTCCCCCAAATTCCCCCCCCCCCCCCTTACAAATGCCAATCGTTAACTGAAGGAGAGATTGTTGACTCTGGCGATGTTTTCACAACATAATTCAAATATTGTACATTTCCGCCTTTGAGAGAATGCTTTCGCGGGAGCTGCAGTTGGCTGTCAATACTTCAGTGCTAAATACAATAGCCCGTATCGTCTCTACATTGGTTGGGGGGCTTGAGGTATCCTCCATAGTGGATGTGATGGATGTTAGGAAGTTGATTGTTATCGTAGGATCATTTCAAGGGTCATTTTTAGAAGTTTTTCCTGGATGGTTTTTATCAGGCACTTATTGGCTGCTTTTATCGCTAGTTATTACAGAATATTGCTATTGTAAATAACACAGATTTATTGGTGAAGAAGGTATCAGTTTGACTGACGAATAAATTTGTTTATTTTTTCTGTCTTCATTACCTTAAATTGTTAGTCGTCACAAATACCTGTTTTGGGCATCTGTGCTAGTGTCATCAAAGTCTTCAGGTTGTGTATCGGTCTCCTGGCCTAAGAACTGAAGATCTTGCCATTTAGCGCGACGTTGATTGAGGCTGGAGATGATGGTCCTCAGATAGTTACAAAGTCAAGCATAAGAGTATGTGGCCTAGCTTCTTGCGCCAAAGAGTATTCATTACGATGTATGAATTACTGGTATCTACCGGGACACTAGCTCAAAGGCAAGAATTATGCCACAGAACTTTATCTATCTGGGCAACATAGCTCTGAGCAAACTGGTCAGTTAGATCACCCAATTAGTCAGATATAAACTGCTGATTTTAAAAAAGCTTGATATCGAATCTTGTTCAGGAACTCTCATAGGCTGGTTTGAAAATGAAACTGTTCTTTAATACATGGTTAAGTTCTTCGGCTTCTTATGACTGATTAAGTTTTCTTAGAAGTATCTTTCGTTCTGCTACTTTCTACTTAAAAGCACAATTATATTAGGAAATTGTAAGTATTCTCGCGAAAACTGTTTTCTGTGACTTGGAGGAAAGTTCAAAAACTGTTTGCAGCAACAACAACCTGCCTCTCTTTCATGTCTCTTCGAAAGCGCGGGAGATCATGGCAGCTGGTTCGTTTTCCTGCAGTAAGTTTAAAAATAGTTTAATATTTGAAAAAGGAAATATTAAAATATATTTTCAACTTCCTGGTACTAGGCCAGCAGCTTTTGAAATATTTCTAATTATTTGAAGCTTTTAGGACAGCAGTGTGCTCCGGTCAAGCAAAATTCTCAGCAGTATTCAAAAGCCTTTTGAGTTCAGTTTCAAAGAGTAATCCTAATTCATTGAATAATTGATAAAATGTGATTATTTTAGGCTTGCTCTAATATGCTGTGCTTGAAAAGTAACAAAATCTCTACAGATGCCTTCAGTGGAATCCATGAAATGTAAACAAATTAGCATCACATTCTTCTGTATTTGTAAAATGGAAATGAAGCAATACTTTTTGAAAGACAGCATTTGTTTACAAAATGGTGAGTTTCTTTCAATTTTTGAAAGGTTTGACTACCTTAGCCATGTCATTCGATGAGCTGTTTAAGTCATAAGCATAACAATAAAGCACTTTTTATGCTGTGCAAGGTGATTTATTCTTTGTTAACACCTAGTGTGGATAGAAATTGGACATACTTTTAGTAAAAAACACAGGGATGTTTTCATATTTACAGAGGCCAACTATATCCTCCTGAATTTTCTAGAGCATATACCATCAAAAATTTGAGCAAAGGGAATGAAAAAGTTGATAGAGAGATATATTTCTGGTCTTTTAAAATCAGTTGCTAAAATTATTGTCCTCCATCATATGTCTTCTGTCTTTTAAAGGCTCTAACTTTCAATAAGGCTTTGAAATCATAAAGTTTCACAGCTTCACATCTATAAATCTCTGTCAGTTGTGAGCCTAGCTAATGGCATCTGTTGTAGCTCTAAGGTTTATATAGATGAATTGAAAATAGTTAAAATTGTCTAGTTTAAAATAAATTAAAATAGTTAAAGTTTTGAGATTCAAAAAGTGTCTAGTTTTGGATTCTTATTGCCTTCAAATAATCCAATTAAGTAATTGTATTATTTAAAATTGAGTTGATATTAACGTTTGACAAGTTGTTGTAGCAGTAATTCTATTGTTATTGTATTGTAGCATTATTATTGTAACTTTCATTGTTATTCTTATGTTATAATTAAGTTAGAGGCCATCTTGGCCTAGATACCTTTTTAATAAAAAAATCAGATTCCAATGCTGGAAATGTTGCAATGAAATCCATGCCAATCCATCACTAGAGGTATGTTTCTGGCTGGGTGGCATGAGAAAAATGTATTTTTCAATATGTTGAAGCCCAAACAAGGAGCATTATCTTGGCATATTGAACCACCCACCTATCTGATCTGGTCGTTTTATCAAAATCTTTTCCACCAAGCAAACAACAGTTAACAAAGATCATTTGTTAGGCAATTGTCAATATTGTCTTTGCTGATCCTATCATGCAATATTTTTAAGCCCAAAATATGTATTTTTATACTGATATGCAAACATTATTCTTGACATTGTTTGTCTAAAACCTTACCCAAACATTGATTGAATTGGTCATTAAGACAGGGATACATAAATAACCCTCCCTCAAAGAGTGATTGACATGATGATGTAGGATCCTTTGACACTAATCCAGTCATTTAGGATTTTATGAACGCAAGCCAAATCGGTTATGACTCAACCATACTCAAGCATAAGCCTTGTTCCAACTTCAAACTTTTTGGCAAAGCCTTGTGACGGAAGCAGTTAAAATGATAGGGGGTCTGGAGAGGAAATATGAAATGTTCCCACCTTGGAACCCATTTGATTTGGACCCCATCTTGTAGTCTCAAGGCGGACCTCTGATTCATAAAAACGATCTATGGTCCCTTGTTTGTCCAAATCTCCCTCCCTAAGGGTCCAAATCTCCCCCTTGGATGGTCCAAATATCCCCTCTGATGGTCCAAATATCCCCCCTGATGATCCAAATATCCCCCCTGATGGACCAAATCTCCCCACTGGTGGTCCAAATCTCCCCCTTGATGGTCCAAATCTCCCTCCCTGATGGTCCAAATCTCCCTCCCTGATGGTCCAAATCTCCCCCTCGGATGGTCAAAATCTTCCTTCAGAGTCACAAGTCAGCAATATTTTAAATTATCAAACGCAACAGAGACCATTATTTTAATTGACTAAACAGTTGCTGCACTTTGCCAAGAACAAATGAAGGCGTCTTGGAAGCCAACACATTTGATCAATTAATGTGTTATATAATGCTTTCTGTTTTCTTATATATTCTAGTAAATAAATCCTTATAAATCTCTTACCTAATACTGGAGCTGCAAGGCAAAAAAGGAAAAACAATGGTTAAAAATTTCCATTGTATTTCGCTGTACGGCTGGACTCTATGTTAACTCACGCCATCGACAAAATTTTGCATTGAAAATTTAATTTATCAAGAATCAACCACTTTGACTGGCTTAAGACTTGTTTCTATCTTTTTATTTCGACTACAATAATTAAATTAATTGATTTTAATTCTTGTTTTATCCTTTAATCATTAAGCATTGGTCTAGAGTGTGTCAAAAGCTTTGAGCTGAATGCACCTGTGTTTTACTGCTAGCTCGAAGTCTTTTGCTGAGGTGAAATGCCTGAGCTCTTAATGCCACGAGGTTCCTCTGCATTTATAGCAAGCTGTGTTCTGGGCCCTGAGAGGAAGTGCTACTCTGCCATAAGGGCCCATGGAGACATCATTTAAACCCCAAGAGACACCGACAGCTAATTATCTGAAACTTGGGACTTAGAGTTGTCCAGTATTAAGAGCCCTAAAGGTTGTGTTGCTCTATTACAAAGGCCTTTGAAGGAATATTTATTTGTTGAAATAGCCCTCTTTTAGCCCCCTTTTTCGCTTCTTGGAACAATCTCGTTTCTATAAACTAGTGGAGACAGTGGTACTCTACCATTATGGCTTCTTTAAGACAGTAGACCACGATCTAAAACACAGATGGACTGTCTTTCGTCGTTTAGACTTCTACCCTTAATGAATCTCAGTGCCATTTTTATACCCAATACCTTTACATCTCTTGAACCCTTAACGCAACCTGTGCTCCACCACCCTTTGTTCTCCTAGAAGCCGTAACAATTCGCCACCTAGAACGATTCCATGTAATGATTAATCCATTCCTGAGATGTATTCAAGATGCTTCAAAAGAATACAACAATCTCTCGAATCAGTCACTTAAGAAGATCTCGTCTACTTCAAACTGTAGGCCAAAGATAGGATTAGCGAAAGACTTTTCGATTATTTGAATTATTAAATAGCCCATGCTGATAACTTTCACACGGAAAAGTAGTAAAAATGTAGCAAATTGCAATTATTTGTCATTTCAGCCAGGTACAAGAAGAGCTTTATTTGGTTACGCGCTTGTGAAACTATTTGAAACCGTATTTTAAGGTTAGGCCAATAAGATAATACATCCTTTCTAAGTGAAAGGCAAAGGTTCTTTGACAACCAGCTGCCTGATTTGCAGCTTTGCATCTCTGTGCCGTCCGGTCGATTCTTTTCGCTTAACTTGAAGATATTTGGAGACAAAGACCGACAACGCTTGCCTCACTGGTGTTGGCTTAGCTAATCTTTGCAGTCCACCTCCCTGGATCAAGAAGATTTGCTCTACGTAGATTGGTAAGTGCGAGAACAAAGAGCGTGCCAATATATGCTTTGTTTGTTCTCCCTTCCAGCGAATAGAAGCAGCTTGCTTCACGTGTGGCCAAAGCAGAACTCGATGTCTGCAAACAGAGAGAAGCTGTTGTGGGAAAAACTGGCAATCCACAGAGGTAACAGTGTTCTTGTTCCTATGCATTGAAATTTTAATTCTCGCCTACAATGTAGACTCAGATGGAAACGGTAGATATTCTTTTCATATGTTATGAATCTTTCAAGTTTTTGTTAATCAATATTAAACTTTTTGTGTGTAGCTTTTATTACACTGTTCACTGTTTTATTACATTTATTCTGAAGAGATAATTGCGTTTTTACCCATACCAAATTCATGTCACGTATACAAAAGTTTCTTGAATGGTTTTATGGGCCGAATGGGTAAAAAGCTTTCACTCGTTATTGGTTAATGTTTTCATAAAGGTTTGCTTGCAAATGTTGCGTTCGAGCTTATATCAATGCCACCCTCCTCCCCTCCCCAGCAGAGGAGAAATTAATAAATTAATCAAGCTGTCTTCGCATTGAATAAGCTCAGGCCAAATCTGTTCAGGGCCAGACGGTAATGCGACAATAGGGCTCTTCGACAGAGCTTCAGTTTTTTACTGGCCTAATGTTAGAGGTGTGGGAATTAATGCCCGTATTTACAAGGGTGTTCTTCTGTTACAGTAACAGCATATTGGGTATTTCGAATGTTCACCCCTTAGATTTTTGCAATTTAACAGCTTGCGGTGTAAAACTTATGAAAAAATATTTTTGTACAGAAATGATAAATTATATTCTATGATGAAAAGTAAAATAAATAATTATGGTTGTCAAATCATAAATAAAAATCTTGGTACTGTTACTCAATGCTGTCTACAGCTGGGAACAATTTCTTCGAATCTTCTAGATGTTTAGCATTTTTTGCAAACCCCATTTATGCCCCCACACGAAGGCAGGCATTGTCTGACTGAAGTCAGTTTCATAATCTAGAGATTTGCTGTGGTATCGGGCTCTTGAAATAAAATGAATTTCTAAAACCTGGTCTTATCGATATCCAAGTTGTCCTTCCCTAATGACCATGGACGCCACGAGACACGTAAAGAGTGCAGAGATTTACTTTGACGGAACGGGTGACAAAATTGTTTACCTCGGATTCTGTAGTGACTTTTCAATGCTATACAATCGATACGCCAACAAGAAGTTGGTGCAGTGATGATCAATCCACGTAGAAAGGGTTTTAGAAATTTTGTTTATAAACTCGCGATTTGATTCAGTTGTATTGCGCGTCAAAGGACAACACGTTAAAGCACATGCCGTATGGTTACATTTTTGCGTAAGTGTAGCCACAGCAACACAGTCGACCAATGTGGTCTATAGATTCGCCATTGCTTTCTCGTGTTTCCATTGCTATAGATTCGCTCGTGTTTTAGTTCCAATGTTCTCTCGCTGTATCCATGTATTTCATCTCGTATCGAAGCAAGCATTGTCTATGTGTTGGTGAAAAGTCTTTCATTCCGTACAAATACTATCATTGCATGTGTTTCCAATTAGAGTGCAAAAGCCCTAGAAAGAATTTCACCGTGTAAGCAAAGATTGGCGGTGCTTTAGTCGCTCGAAAGAGAATCCTTTTACCTAAATTCTGTTATCCATTTATCCATGTGTCGTCTATGATCGAAAACACGGCTGAGGATTCGCGCATAAATAGATTGTGGACAGCAAGGTCGCCATAGACAGTCGGTTGTCAGGTCAGAATCGGAATCGAGGCCAATCGGAATCGACGTTTTTCTGACTTCTCACTCAGTCCGTTGTATCACAGGGTCACTTTCCCTGCCTCGTTATCAGATGTCAAAGGCCCTGTCTCTGAAATGAAAGGCCAGGGTAGTTGTGCCCAAACCCCTTGTTGCAAATCTCAAGTGTATGAAAAGATTTTTCCGAGAATCAAAGTTGCAATTTACGAGTCAAACAACTTTAAAGAGGTTTCTGTGACAAATGTCAAGCGGTCATATTATTCTTCTCACATACGCATTGAATCTTTTTTGTGCCCTGATAGGGCGTAATAAATGAGACAACTTCGCACCACGGCTTTATAATTTCCCTCTTACTTACGATACACCCTACATCACACCCCTCCCTTTTACTCTTTTACATGATCATCTCCCTTTTTCTCTTTTCTCGTACTTTTACCACCAAAAGCCTGCAAGCATTAAAGCAAAACTAGCGAAACTGCCAGGTAGAAGAAGGTTATTGTCCCACGTGACACGAAAGTATCATTTAAAAGAGCTGAGGTCAGCCAACGAACAACCAATCGTTGGCACTCTGCAGTTTACAAAAGTTCTGTGTATCTGGCGAATGTCAAGACAGATAAGCTGTATAATGTCTCATGATAAGTGGCTTTATCCTATGTGCGTTGGATTCTGTAATTGTGAAAAACGACATATTTGAATAATTCCTGGATAAGTCCTGTTTTGTTGAAGATTAAGCAAGAACGTTTCATAATGAAAAGCGCTCTCGAGTATGATCTACAGCCGATTTCATCTGTTGCCATGTGCAAAGCTGTTTGCTATGCCATTCTCCATCCTTTTCAATTGCATAATTACGTCATTCTGGGTTATCGGCTAAGCTAAAAGCCCTTGTGGAAGCTCTATTGAAGTAGGTCAGCCTATAAATTGCGCAAATATTCGTCAGACCTTTGTAGCTAACTGCTTTTCTCGGTTGCTTCCCCCCTAATGGCTGAGTGACCTTACCTGAGTGATGAGGCCTTTTGGAGACGGCAACCAAAGTGTTATATAAAATTGAAATTATTCATCGCTCATTCTAGGATGCAGAATGTTTTCTTGGCACCAAAATTTTCCAGCCAAGGAAGAAGGAGGGGAATATTCAATTTCTTAAAAAAAGAATTTCTGCCTTGATCCAAGCTTTGCCTTTTCTTGTTAAAAGATTTTACCGAAATCTGATCCTTCTCGACAAAGTATAAAGCTTGCCTTAAGCAAACTTTGCCCGGATTATCTTCCCTCCAAAAAGAGAATTTGAATTACTCTGTTAAGCTTCGAAACTCCATGTTAATTCAACTCTCGTTTTCGCCATTACAGCAGGGCAAGGTTCATTGCTAGAGTTGTACATGAATCAGTTTTCCATAACAATTTCATCGCTTTTGGACTCGACTGCAAGGGATTGTGGAACTTTTTCGTTTCAGAAAAGCCGGTTTCGAAATCAATAGGATCGGTTTTGTAGTCATTAAAACCGGTCTTGAAGCTTGTAGTCAACAGAACCGGCCTTGAGGCTAAGAGAACGGTTTAACCGGCTGCTTTCTGTTGCTCTTGGCAATACCTCCTGTGAAGGCGGTCGGACGGTATATCCCGCTAAGCAAGACTTCTACCGGAACAGCAAAGCGCCCGGGCCAACATTTGCCCGGCATAAGCGACTCATCTTAAATCATTTTGATGAGGCGGAAAAGATCGAATAATGACGTGGCCTATGTCTCTCGTCTTTGCGATGGATGAGTCGTGATTTCCATTTATGTGATCTCCGTTCATGTGACCTTCGTTCATAGCTCTGTTTTCGTTTCTTGACATGCGTACAGGACAATCTATAGGCCTACTTCATAAACGACTGTAATCAAAGGTATTCTTTTCAACTGAGCAACAACAACGACCAGTTGAGCCTCGCATTGATTCTCTTATTCCTTGATGCATCATCCAGCATATTCATACGCTCCAATGTGCGCAAAACATCTGCCAACAATTTCACTAATTTTTTTTATTTCCGAATCGCATTTCGTCAAGTCTCTAAATGGATTTGATAATTCAATAACAATCTTACATCGCTAATTTCTTCAAAAAATAAAGCAAATAATACCACTGAAAAACTATGTATTGAAACATCACTAATTATTCAATTGTTTTACTTTTAAAATTTTCGGATTGAAGAAGATTTCTTCAACAATCGCAATTTATTGGTGAAGATTTTATCAAAATGAAATATCGCAATATAATTTTCCATTGTTGATGTATTTGTTTACCACAAGTTTGAGTTTACACTGGCTGGCCTTTTTATGAATTCTTGCATTTTCATGCATTGATCATTGTCTGCAGCTAGAGGCCTGTTGAAGCTAATTCATAGTTAATTTCACTTCTTCGCTACTTGAAACTTCCAATTATGACTTAAAATCCTTGTCTAAATCATGGCATATTTCCTTTTTTTGGTAACATTTTCTAGACAACTTTATCTTCTAGATTAAACTTGCCTCGACAAGTCCATGAAATCGTTCTCCATCCCTTTGCACCATTTAGGACCACGATCCTTTACCGCCCACTCTCTTATTAGGTCGGCCCTTTGAGGTATGTCTATTAAATCTCTTAATCTTTACCATGTACTTACCATCAAATAATTCCCCTTTCTTTCTCAAATGACAGAAAGAGTTCTTTTTCATCCTCTATACACAGTTGGTACGATTTCTAGCTCTGGATATTATAGCTGCTTAAAACCTGCTCATGTGAATTACCAATGCTTAATATAATGTAAATCAAGATGTAATGCAAAACAATTGAAAGACGTAAGTTCTGGAATTTTCAGCTGACTCCCCTGGTCAAGGAACACTAAACACCCCCCCCCCACCCCCCCTCCTCCTCATACTACTAAGTTAGTCGATTTAAGCTTGGTCTATTTACTCATTTCCACAAAATTGTGGTGATTGAAGACACGATTCGTGGGTTAGATGCTGTTGCGTTTGCTATTGGTCCTTGAATGATAAGACAATAGAGTTCCACGGCTCTATCTGATTTTGAGGTTACAGTTATCGCGTTGCTACCCAGGTCTCATAGGACTTTCGAATCTTATCGACGGATGAAAATAAAGCTTAGAACTTAAGGCTTGTTAGACAATTAGGAAATTTTTGTTTCAAATAAATCCGGTTCTGGCATTGAGACCGGAGATTGCGGGAATGCGTGCAACCGTCAATCAGGATATTAGCATGTTTTAGGCCAATTTGCATTATCGACATAAAGAAACTGCGTGATTTTATAGGGCTCCCCCACCAATTCACGTTTAGGGTAGAACATCAAGCGAAGATGATTTGCAAGGCGGGGGCAATTACCAGGATGCGTATAAAAATGATGACTTTCAAAATGTTGCTAATGCACTTCAAGTAAAAGGACCTTTTTATTAGCAAGCTGGCATGTATTTCCCTGAAAGAGCATATCAGTGAAAATGGGGATGCCCTGTCTCTCACGACCGTCTGTCGCCTTCTACGACACTTATGACGTATGGTATTCCCCTGCTCATCCCCATGCCCCTATTCTTCGCGTGTTTGTGGCTTTGGCAAGGTCAAGTGTATGACAACAGGATAAAATTAAGTTCAGACGAAGGCAGCGCATTGAAATTCAAATGCTTGTAGAAGGGGCGTGATTACTCTGTGAGAAAATGTTCATCATATTTGTATTAAGTAGAAAGGCATTGCAGGTTAGTACTGAAGTCATGATGATTATTATTACCGTTTTTGTTAATCGTACATTACCTTCCCCCTCTGAAAGATGGGGGAAGGTTTCTTTGAACTGTCCAGTGAATTCGTAAAGCTTCAAAACTGCGGCCAACCAATTTGATAATCCTATTGCCAATTTTCAAGAGTCGAAACGCCATTGACAATGATTAAACTCTCGTGATTTCAAAGCACGGTCTTGTGAATGCCTATCTCTGAACTGAGTTTTCCCATCCTAAAATAGCAGTCGCTTTGGCGAACGTATTAACTGATTGAGCGTTAACAGTGAGGACCAATCGCCCCTATTCGTGTGATTTTCACAGTCATTATTCGTGTACATTCGCCCCCTGAATAATTGATGAGCCCCCCGTATGCGTGCTTTGTCGTACGGTCAATTGGCTAGGTTTTCCTTGTTGTGTGTGGACAGGTGCCCTCCAAAACATTCTGATACAAAAGCTAGCCAGACTAGCTGCATGGATCGCCTTTGACGCACAGGCCTCTCCTGTGAATCAGAACATCTTCGCCAGCAGCATTCACTTCTCACGGTCCTGGACTCAACAGTGTTGATCAACTTGTTATGCTGGACACAACGGAGTTTGGCAATCCGCAGCGATCTTCCGCAAGCAAACTTCAAAGGTCATTAAAGGTATGTAGGCATCTTGATCTCTGTGTAATCACTCCATCGTTTGCTGCTTTTAGACGACGCAGATTGCTCAATGATTTGTGGAGTTCACGAGAAAAACAGCGACCGCATGCGAATGCTTAGAGTGTGCCACTGTTTTCCATGGAATCAGCTTTACGTTCGGGGGCGTAAAAACCGTTTGGGAGTGTTTTACGTGACTTGCAAGTGAGTAAGTGTCTAACACCAGACACAACTATCGTTATCGACACGTCTTCTGATCCGTGTGCTTTCATTGCACTATTTGATCAACCACTCCCGCACGGTTTTCCGAAATCTTAATTTTTAAAGGATGTTATTTCGTTTCGTTTCGTTCCAGTTTAAAGATTTATCAGGATGTTACTAGATTGAGAAATAGCAGGCAAATATAAGCTTGGATAAGTGTATGCGACAGGGGAAATCCTTTTGGAAATATCCCAAATTGTTTCTAACCCAACATTCTATTATCAAGTTGCTTACAAGTTTACTACCGGTACGATCTCATTTGCTGATGTGGATTGGATGCCTTCCTCAGATACTATGTAGCTACTAGTATTACGAAGCATAAATCATTCATTCCGAATAGAATCCGTCTCCCAGGAACGCCCCATCAAACACGACTCTCCTTCAAATTCTTTTCAATTCGCATTCGCTTTAAGACTGCTCGGGTTTGATGTTACAATATTCATCGAGGTTTTCCATATTTGCAAGCGTTGCTTTTTAGTCATTTCGTTTATCGCTTGTTTATTTCCGAATTCAAAGAAAACTAAGCTGGGAGGGATGATGCATGCACCTTGGTGTGCCTGGCCTTATTGTCCCAGGGGGCGTTGCATTTTGCCCACCCCCCTATTGTTGTGGGGCAGTTTTTGATCACAGAGTCAGCCGTCTCTTTAAACATTTAACTAAATATCGGCCCTTTTGAAAGTCACTTGTCTAGTTTCAAAGTATTTGCTCGACTTTGACTAGAATGGTAGACTGGGATGAAGAAAGTTGGTTTGGGTAGAGATTGTAGGCTTGGTCCAAGTGGTCTGAGGTAAAGCACGTACGGTGGGGTTAAAGTGGGTCAGCTGGGGTGAAGAGGGTGGGTTGGGGGTAATGTGAAAAGGGTTGGGTTAAAGTTGGTAGGCAAGGTTGGCGGTCGCAGGCTGGTTGTAATGGGGGTAGAACCCGTACATTGGGGTTAAAGTGGGCATGTTGGGGGTGACGGGAGTGTGTTGGGGGTAATGTGGAAAGGCTGGGGTAATGTCTGCGTAAGGTGAGGATAATTTTATGTGACCCTCTTTAAGCTATTCAGTACTCTATTAATCTCATTACCCAAAACCATATCAAATTCTCCATACAGACTCTAACCGACTGACAAACAAAGCATTCTAGTAGGAATCATGTGGACTGAATCTCCAACTTCCTTATTTTCATTCCGGTACTTCCAGCGAAATCCTTTTTTAGACCAAATCTGGTTTCGTTAAAGATTACAAGGCTTTACGCACCTTGTGCACACAATATAAGCGGTTTTTCCTTTGCCAACCTTCTATTATGAATTAGTGTTAATTTTAAGTCATATCAAATCGCATGCTCTTATAATTTTCTAATTAAAACTAAATTGAGAAGAGACAACTTTTTTGCTGCGTTTCATGGCCATAAAAGCTTTCTTATTTGTTTAGTCCCACCGTCTCCAACTTAATTTCCCGGATTCTGAATACCCGATTGTCCACTGTTACATAGTTTGGATATCTTAATAATGATTTCCTTGTATCGAATATTTATCGGCTCCTGTGTAGTTGCATGAGTGATAGGTAAAAATTGCAGGCCTGCCCGTTGGTGAATGGAGATGCAGAAGAACCATCCGTGATAGAATATATTCCTATGCATGCGTATGGGGGTTTTATTTTTGGCTAGGAAAGGTCACACTGTTTCAACTATTGAAAATCCTTTAGAGTGCAAGCACACCCCAAGCATGCTCTATAGGCACCCCAATGCCACACCTTTGCTTCAACAAAGGAAGTATGGAAGAGAAAAGTTTCGAGGAAAAACACTACGAATTTTTTTCACTTATCAATGGTCGGCTTTTCATGATCACCTACATGCCTGCTATGGAAATTTGATTGTCAAACGTGTAATGGCCCTCCTTGAAATAGTTTACAAGACTGTTTTCCCTGAGTCAATACTTACTCTTGAGCCCTGACATCTTGATAAACAGAAGTGCCTGATTCTAAGGGCCACCAAGGAAACCTTTTCTTATTGGGACAGGATATTTAAATTTCGTTTCCAAAGAAGTGTTTTATATCCTATTAGTCCACACTCATAATGGAAATTCAACATGTTACAAGGATTTATCGATAGAAACGCAGATTGTTTTCCAATAAAAATCACGAGGTTGGTCGAATAGTAACTGTCTTATGACCAGAAGCGACAAGGTTTACGTATTCCAATTAAAACTGTTTTGGATATAAGATAGAGAAAGGGCAAGCAGAAAAGGGGCAAATTGAAAGGGTAAGACCTGCTAAAAAGACTGCCTGGCGAAGGTGAATTGCTTTTGTTGATGTTCCACTCCTTAAATTTATCAAATGATTTTGGTGACTAGAGGCAACTTGAAATTGTTACCGGCATTCTACAACTCACATTCTATCGATGATAATCGACGAAGCGCTATCTTTTCTCCATGCTCCCAACTATCTCCTTACATACCACATACGACAAATTCTGCTGCAGTAACAGAGTTTGGACCAACCCGGAGCTATTAGACATTTAATACTTATGAGTTCTGAATATACTCTGTTTTTTCACTACGATTGAAACAGTCACTTTTTTAAGCCCAGACTATCCAGTAACGAACTATCTATGATATATGAAGTTGCAAATAAACATTTCGAACATGATGATGATAATTGCTCCCTTCGCCCCTCAAAGTGCCCCACGTTTCCCTCGCCCTCAAATTGCCCCCAAATTGCCCCCAAGATGCTGACCTTATTACCAAGTACCTTGATGAAGCTTCCACAGCCATTTTTCACATGCGATATTGAAATTCTTCGCCAACCTGGGTTTTGCAGCGCGAAATGTCATAAAGATAATGTATACTTTTTGTTCGTGTTTTAATTGTTTTGCAAGGGTGTCAGAACCTGTGAGGTCACGTGATGCAAAGTAGCCTAAGTGAATTCCGTTTCATAGTTTTGCTCACAAAAGCATTTTCACGTGGCCTAGGGTTATTACGAAACATAACGAAAAACATACCCTTTTCATTTTGTATGAATCTTAAGTGCGTACCGGCAAGTTCTTTGCGGGCCATCGTATTACGATTTTTTACATGGTTGCTAATATTTCTTGTTTTCATTTTGAAAACTTAATCTTAGTCGACATAACCTTGAAATCTGCCTTTTGCAGTCTCTCGTAACGGTGCAAGGCGGTGAAGATTACCACACCGCAGTTTTTAAAAAGAGCGCCATCTCGACCTTTTTAATATCTACACATTATCGACTAAGTAGTTCGGGGCGGAATATGATAGGCCCATTGATATGAATTCTATGGCGGCTTCGTTGGAGTTTAAGTCGTTTTTATCAGGAACTTGGCATAAAAGTGCGACAATGATAAAGCTTTAACTGTTGCATATCCATTGTTTACCGGCCTTGGACTTATATCTGCTCGAAGAATGCCCTCGCTCGATTACAAGACGTGTTCAATAGAATTCGAAATCACGTGACGTACCTCGATTTAAGGTGAAAGCCTCGAATTCGCGCTACAGACCTCCGATCCACGCGACAGACCTTGTTGAGGAGCCACGTTGAAAGCGGTCGTCGCTTTGAAAGGTTTAAATGCAAGTCTTCTTCCATCGCAAAAACATCACCTTCCGTTAAGGAATAATTAACTTTTTTTTAAATGTATTTATTTGTTTTTGTGCTCAGACAAAAATGAACGGACAAGTTGTCTTGTATTGCCAACTCAGATATGCCGCTTTTCGGGGGGTCGATACCGACCGTGGATAACATGTGTTGGTTTTATAGCTAATGGTTGAATTAACGATGATTTTTTGTGGGGTGGGGACATCCAAGTTGTTGGCTAGAGCTGAACTCGAAAGATTTCATCACATGTAGGTCGTACAAAAGTCAGGCTGGTGAGTTTTTGTACAATAACTAGAATTCGGCAGCATTTATCCACTTTTTCATTTGTAGTTTGGACTGTTTCAATCATGGTTTTAGATTATCCGTCATTATATTTTATATCATCCACTTTTTCATTTGTAGTTTTGTCTGTTTCAATCATGGTTTTAGATTATCCGTCATTATATTTTATATCATCCACTTTTTCATTTGTAGTTTTGTCTGTTTCAATCATGGTTTTAGATTATCCGTCAATATATTTTATATCATCCACTTTTTAATTTGTAATTTAGTCTGTTTCGATCATGGTTTTAGATTATCTGTCATTATATTTTATATCATCCACTTTTTCATTTGTAGTTTAGTCTGTTTCAATATGTTTTAGATTATCCGTCATTATATTTTATATCATCCACTTTTTCATTTGTAGTTCAGTCTGTTTCAATCATGGTTTTAGTTTTCCGTCGTATATTTTATACCATTCACTTTTTAATTTGTAGTTTAGTCTGCTTCAATCATGGTTTTAGTTTTCCGTCGAATATTTTATATCATCCACTTTTTCATTTGTAGTTTAGTCTATTTCAATCATGGTTTAAGATTTTCCGTCGTATATTTTATACCATCCACTTTTTAATTTGTACTGTTTCGATCATGGTTTTAGATTTTCCGTCGTATATTTTATACCAACCATTTTTTAATTTGTAGTTTAGCATGGTTTAATAATATTTTTGTATTTTCCGCCGACCTAGCGGCTAACACATTGACGAATGTTTCTTTTGAATCTCTTTTTCTGCAGTTTAACCAACAGTTTTTGGGGCTTGTACTAAGAACTTGTGCTGATATGGTATGTGAATAGCCAAGAGTCTGGCTGAGTATCATAGGCTAAACTTTTTGCAAGTGATAAAATGGTCAAAATTTTAATGATGATTTCACTTAAACTTCAAGTATTTGCCACTCTAGACTCTTTATTCATAATAGTTATGAATTTATTTATTAAAGTCTTTGCATTTCCACATGTTCACGTTGCTTATTTATTGAGTCAAATTTATTGGTTGATATTATCTGTTGAACAGGATATCAATAAATGAAAATTTATAAGTTAATTGATGCTCCTTTTCAAATGCTTTCGTATAGTGGCGCAAAAATTTAATTCCAGAAAACCACTCCTTTTTGTTACTTCGTCCATTTCATTTATCTGACACCTTCTTTCTGCTGGTGGCCTTTGATATATTTCTTCTTTTGATTACTTATATCTCGAATTTATCAAAATTTTTATCTTGACGTTTGGATCTAGAAGAAGACTGCACTTTACTTGGCAACCGATTGATTGCAGGTTTATTTTTAAAGTGCAATGTAAAATGTGCTTTTTGAAGATTTGGATAAGAAATCAAAGATGAAGCTTAAATTCAACGGCCCTGTATGGTATATAATTATTTGACTCAAAAAGGAGCGAAGTTAACCCTTTTATATATCAAGATAGTTGTCTATGTTACTGAAAAATCGTTTCTATAGTTCAATACGCAATATCAGTCCTAGACAGGAAAGAGTTCCTTACTGAAACGTGCCACAAGGCTCTTTTCTTGGTCCACCTCTTCTTGGACTTTGGACTTGGCTCATTTCCCCAATCCTAGACAGAAAAGAGTTCCTTACTGAATCGTGCCACAAGGCTCATTTCTGTCCCTCTTCTTGGACTTTGGACTTGGCCATTTCACAAATTCAGCTTCAGAGGACATGGTGATTAAAAACAAAGATTACTATCTCAAATCATGTTATTTGATTCAATACAGCCAGTATTTGATTTTTAGAGAAATGATTATCTCGAATGCTTTATCTTAATGAAACAATCACTTTGGTGCATCAGTAAAAGTAATGAAACAATTTGTCTTGTATGCACAAGTCTCCCTTATTCTCTGTGCGGAAATGGTCATGTCAATATTGGGCGTCTATCGTGATGTCAATATTATAATATCGTAGTGTCAGTATAATTGTTGTTATTTCAGTCTGGGCGATTAATCTTGTGTATTGAGTTCCTTTGGCGTTAGTTAAAGAACATAACTCTTAGACTGTCTTTCCTAAATTGATTGTAAATGTAAGTAGCCAGCATTTAGAATGACTATCAAATATGTTTTAGCATGTTTACTCCTCTCCAAACTCTCCCGTTTCTCTGCTTTGTAAGCCTTCTAAAAGCTCTGAAATTTTCTCATGTTCTTGTTGAGTTAATGCTAGGCTTGTCATAAGCAGATGCCACTCTCGCCATTGGACCCATTTTGAATGGATTAACTGAACCTTCAATACTGAAGTTGTTTATTGACAGTGTTGAATATAATGTTTTTATTATAATGAAAGTGATTAATAACGATCATTATCATTGTATAATGGGAAGCTCCAAGATATTGTATTGTAACTTTACAATCAGCACTCACTTTGTCATAATCAGAATAATCATGGTGATCATAATCATAAAACAGTTGTAATCACAGCGATCATTGTAATTATCAATATGACAATTCTAAGTCGTAATAACCAAAGTGATAATAGTAAAGATACCGTTGTAACAAGAATGATTACAGTAATCATCAGGATTATGACGACTTAAATTACCATGATAACCATAATTACTGTCATTAAATTTAAGAATCAATACATTCTATCTGTCAGTCATGTCGTCATCATACGCTTTTTCATACACACGACTTGCAACAGGATCGCAGACAACTTGAAAGCCTTGGCAGAAATTTCACCAATCAATCAACGGTGTTTGCTATTCTATTCTCCATTACAAAATAGATAGTGAAAACTGAAGCAAGGCTTTGTTCTCGAGCATAATTCTAATGATAATATATATTGACATTGTTATGCCGGTTGGTTTTTGTTGTCATCAAGCTCGCAAGATGGATCCACCCAACCTGCTTTCTCTATCAAAACATGAACAGTAATTTTCATTCAAACAGCCTCGTTTTTACGTCACAACTGAATAATTCATGGCCTCACTTTGCAAGGGGTGTCCTTGCTTTTTTATGATATTAGAAGCCTTTGTATTTGTCCTTTCACACTAAGTTTCACCAGGAACCCTCAAAGAATGACATTGCAATTGCGATTTATCACAAGTATGTCTAGTCAGTTGAATTGTCTTCGGGCAGTCTGCTTCCCCGTACTCAATTCAGTTATAGTTTAATTAGATCGACGGATGAGATTATCAGATCACAGTGAAGTTTGTACGGTTGATTTCAATCAATTGCTGCCAGATCATCCTTTTTGTTACGCTCCACAGTCCATTAATTCTATCATTCTCTTTGTTATCATCCATAGATTTGACATCAATTCTCAAGTCTTCTGTCATCTACTACTTTAACTCTCTCATGTTCGTACTTTCCCTTTTTTTTCTTAATTGAACTTAAGATCATCTATCTCATTTTCATGTACATGATTTGACGGTATCTCTTTCTTCATTCTCCGTCTTTGAACACATTTATGAGTCTTTATCTTCCATGCTATTTGCACCATTAACAATGTAACCCATCATCTTTTTTTATCCTAACTCCCCATCTTCAATCGTTCTGTTGACAAGATAACAGTTTTTTTAATGATCTTTTGTTAATTATCATATCTTTGGTTAACAATTGCCTCATCTTTTCCTTTCATTTTCATTTCTTAACTAGCTGCAGTTCCTGCTTCTTCGTCTATCCCTCAGAATAGAAACCAGCTGATGTTGTTACAGTTGCCATATTTTCATCGTCCTCTGTACATAATCTCCCGAATGCACAGAAGGGAGGGAGGGGGAGGGGGGTTGACGGCTTTGTGACTTCTAGCCTTGGAAGATCGGTAGAACTTGAACTTCAAAAAATCCAACGATATGGCTGGCTAATATGTAATCATGGTTTGCAAAGTGCCCAATTTAATGGATTTACTTAGTGATCTAGTGTAGGAATCTTGCTCATCTTCAATCAATTTCTTGCAAACTGCTAGAATCAACACCTCATATCGCAATCATTCTCCACCCTCCCAAGAATAATTTTCTATTATCCTGTCCTATTACTACTAACCAGTTATTTTAGCAATATTTAACGCTCTGTGTAAAGATCTCCCTAAATGCAGCTGTTCTTAATTTCAATAGAGACTAAATTTATTTTCACGTGCTCATTGTTAAGTGACTAAAATTTTTACATTAGTTGAATTCGTGAAAAATTCTCCTATCAGTAACAGAAATTGTATTTTGATTCCTTTCTTGATGGTGTTTCGTCTGGTCTTCCACAGCGAATGACAATACTCATTGGGCATTCTACCTTTCCGCCATTATTAAAGACTAAACATTCTATGATTCAATTTGAGTTCAGCTTAAGTCTCCTAAAATGTTTTGCTTACAACAACAGAAAACTCTACTGTTTGGTTTCAAATGACAATATGTGGAGAGCATCGCTTTTAATTCTGTTGGTCCTACACATGACCAGCTTGGGCAATCGCCTCCACCCCCTTAGACAATTCCTAACAAAGGGGTTTCTCCAGCCTGTGAAATTTGCAGTGTGTCAAAACCACGCTCTTGAAGTTAGAAAAGTGCATGGTTAAATGGGAGTGTTGTTTTTCTTGGAGTTTACTACAAAGAGGTTTGGACAATGGTTTTCATTGATCATAGTTTCATTTTAAATCATGGGCCCTGGAGCCTTTGAAATGTTTAGTTTAATTTGTCGAACAAGATTAGCGTAGATTTAAATTGGCTACAATTGAATTCAATTTCTCGACCGTCGCATTTTCCAGCCTAATAAATTGGGTGTGTTTGCAAGGTTGTTCGCGTGTACGATTGCTGGTGTTCGTCTTTATCACCCAGCTGATAGGTTCTCTGGGCCGAATTTTCTTATTAACTTGTTGTTATGATAATTATTAGTGTCATCGCGTCACAATGCATCAAGGAAAGGATTGTAAAACTATCAAGTAGCCTATCCAGCATGTAGGTCTTGAACAACCGATGAAAATAATGAACAATACAATAATTCTTTGTACCGAGAGCTTCATCAAGGACCTCTGCTAATAAGAACGAGTGCTTGGAGCCCTGGGCCTGAATTAAATAACAATTGTTCAAACTTTGCCACACGAGACCATTTGTCCTCCAGTCATTATCGTGCCTGAAATGCGGGTTGAATTCTTGCCAAATTGCCAATGTCTCGTGTTTTTCTTAAATAAATAGCGCGCGTGCCATTTCCGTCAGACGTCTCAAGCGAAAGAAGCACCCATTCTCCATTCTAATCCCCTATACGCGACTTTTCGAGCTTATATTCTGAAAGAGCGACAACGTTTCTTGGCATCCATAGATTAAGATAATCGTCTTCTCCTTTTGTTTTATAATGGACAATCCACTTCAACGACCTTATCTAAACAATTGTTAGCAAAACGACTATTTAGTTGGATTTTTTGCGTTTTGATTCATCAGGACGCGTTATGTCATATCATAAAATCAAATTTATGTTAATACTCTTTTTGTTTGCCTTGCACGAGTGTTTGTTGATAAGCAATTTCCTTCAAACTTTTTTAACTTATCTTGCATAATGAAGAAACCTTTTTTACTATATTTTATGGTATGTTTGGTTATTATCATCATGCTGTATTGGTTTGCAATAAGCTATAAACTATTATACTAAGTAAATTTTCATCATAAAATACTGTACAATATTAGATCAAAGTATATTATTTCAAAGTAGATGCCATATAGAATTATGATCAATACATTATTTTGTTTTAAAATCAGATATTATTTGCAACATTTCTATTTCAGAAGCCACTGCATTAATGCCTCAATGAAAGTATACCTCTAGCAGTGACCTCATCGTGAGAGAAGGAAAGGTACATATATTACATGTTCTTTTTGTTTGGCGTTTAGCTCGCATTTTGAGTCACATTCTATTGTTCTACCTGATCGTCTAAAGGTTGCAACTTATAAAGCAACATAATAATCATGCCAGGTTTACGTCATGGGAACAAAGAAAGTTCGACGCCAAATCCTTTGAATAGTTTTTTCTTCTTTCCTTTGTATTTTATCACGTTCATTTTCGTTCTTGTCATGTCATATCATATTTTACAGCTATAGTCTTGAATTGCGTTTTTATTATTTTGTTAGATTGTACAAAATTATACTGTTTGTTTACAATTTTTGGGTATAAGCAGGAAGCTAAATGGATACTTAGATGCCTCTAGATGAAATTATTAGAGATGCCTGTTTTGTTTACTTTACGTTTCCAAAGGTCGATATTGAGACCCTGAAATGCACCGAAGGTCAAGTGCTTCCCGAGGACTAGTTTGACGAATGACGTTTTTTCGAGATTCGCGTTCGGGCATGCTGTTCCGACCAAGAATAGCTGCATACAAACATGCCATTTGTCAGCTGCATTATACTCTAAAGAAGTCTTATTCCTAATTTTCCAATATTTAAGTGCCTCTTTAGGCTATGACGTCATGAAAGTGAATCGAAAAGGAGGCTCAAACTGAGGCTATTGAAAGGCGCTAGATTGATTCAAGTCCCTACTAGGGAAAAGGCAACTTAGTGGGGCGTGTAACCCTCTGAAAATGCATTTGCAGATTGTTTTGACATATTGCTACGCGGGGGCTGAAGACCTTTTCTTCTGATGCACGTAATTGCTGAACTGCATTACGTACACTCGGTTGCAGTATGAGACAGGATAGGAAGCATTGAAGTGATTGCATGGTAGTTAATGATGAAGGAGCAAGAAGGGCAGTATCATTATGAAATAGTATCAATACTTACATCAAATAACAATATACAAAGATAGACATATAGAGCATGTTTAGAAAGATTCATAGTGACTGGTTAAATGATTTTGATCGATCGATGTTCCTGTTGATCGATGTGATTGTGATATGATACTGTTTGAATCCAATGCCATGATTGATATGATTAATCATTATAAGGGACAATGTGAGTATCTCGCTACTGAATCATGCGATAAGGAAACATCTGCTGATCTCCCTTAAAATTCAAATTGTTTCATCCAAGTTGAAACAGAACTTCCTCAATAGCGCTGTTTTGATGCATGTGCTGCGAGATGATTTACGTTAAGCCTCTTCTGCGTTTGTCATCACTCTATAGTTCCTGATATATTAGTTGAGTTATGAATCGTGTTTTCAAGCAGACTTGAAAACTTACTAATATACATTGATGTTATCTTACAAGTGCATTGTAACTTTGTCCGTGAAAAACGCATTTCGCTTGGGTCCTAATCAACGGGCGTATAAACGTTGATGATATCGTTTATCTTTGAAGAGCCACTGAGGCAGATGCACAGCACAGACGAAAGACATTCGTGGCAGATCGACAAACATCCTGAAGAGCACACGAAAAGGTGATGTTTTTCTCTATTCTTTGTACCCATTTTGTGTTTATGAGAAAGCTCAGTAGTATATTAGCTGCATAATGTTTTGTATGCTAAGAACAACAGCAAAGTGGATCTCAGATATTGAGTTTTTTTAGTTTCAAGAACACTTTTTTTTAAATTCTCAGGGATAAATGATACTGGGGGCTAAAATACGTGGTGACCCATCTACCTTCCACCAATTTATTTCTTCGCGTTTAACTTAATACCTAGACCGGCTAATACCTAGACTTAATACCAAGTCTGTCTCTATCATGTTGCTGGGCATTTCTCTCCATCGCTCATCCATTTTTAATAATTTTGGGCAACGCCCATCAGTGAAACGCATTATAGCTAGTCACAAAGAATCATTCATGTTTCCAGCTTGCTGGCAAATATGTACGCGGATTATCCCCATCTCTAATACAGTTTGTCTAATTAATAATATAATTAAAGAATGTATGTTTCTGTCCCTCTCGATTCCTGCCACTCAACTATGGCGACATTGTCCCTGTTAGAACCGAAGAAGCATATCACACACTCTTTCCGCTTGAGACGAATGTCCACTTTCGTGTTGCCGGTAAATGAATGTCTGCTCCCCAGCCACGCATGCTTCGAATACTTTCTCTGCAAAACTCCTGGTCCTACCAGCAAAAATAACAATCTCTGACTCCTTAAATAAATAATTATTCCCGCTTTGACTCTGGATCCTTTGCGTTCGGCGTCTTCCTCGACACGACAGGATTTTCAATAATCCACCATGCCAACTTACCGTCTCAGTTCTTATGTCTTTGGATTTGGATGGTTTTTAGAAATCATTTTGATTAAGGCACAAGCCTTGCATCATCAAGAAGCTTCATTTTCCTGAAAACCCGTCTCTCTTTTGCTAGAAAGCTCAATCAAGCGTTGTTTCTTAAGGTACCGTAAGTTGCCCGATTGTCTTTCCCACGTTGAAGGAATTTGTTGTCCGGAAACAAAATTTGTACAAATACATTGATTGCGTGCTCTAGTTAAGATCTAAAAATGTTTACGAAGCCTGTATCACTATTAATGTGTGATGGAAATCTCATGCCAATGATTCCTGTCTCGAGTAGAAATCTTTTGGCGAATTGAACTGTGGGAGCTGGCATTACGTTGCCATCATTATGTTGCGTTTTGGAAACTTATATATATTGAACGTGGTCACGTTGCTTCAGCAGGAAATTGGGCTTTTAACCCAGTAAAATGGTCTAATATATAGCAGTGCTTGTTGCCGTCGAAAAATTGCATTGCCCCAGGCACAGTCGCCACGAGGAGCAGGAGTGGGGCAAAGTCAGGGCCGGATTGCCCCCCTACTTTTTGTAGAGTAATATATTTTCAAGGCCATGTAGAAAGAAACAGAAAGAAAATCATAATATACACATTTTTGCCCCCCCCCTTTCTAATTAATATCGCCGGTCCTAAAATTGCCTCAAGGCATATATGGCGGGGCGATTCAGGGGTGCATTTGGGGGCGCGTTCGGGGGCCTCAGCCTTCAGCTTTGCAACCACGACGACCAGATCTTCTCGGTGGTCCTGGCCCCGGGGTCTTTTTTTGATTGATACACTGTCCAAAGCCATTTACAAATGTAGCTAAAATATGATAAAGAAGTCTTGTATATGAGAAAGTGAGTATATGAGGTTATGTACGATGTTAAAAAGAGGAAAACTATAAATAATGGCTAATTTCAGGGGCGAACTCAGGAAATACGCACGATTGTTTGCTTTGTACGGATAGTATTCAGGTGTGCCAAGTGCCAAAAGGTGCCAAAACATTTTACTAATGTCCCAGTCTCCATCAGTCAATGCCACTAAATATTGTCTGGCTATATTAATGAAAGAGGAAATGGCTCTTTCCTATTGATGCTCGTAATTAAATGAAGATGATTTTTCTAATTAAAGGCGACTATTTGAAGGCACGATAAAAGGCTGGTTTCCGCATCATGAAAGCTTGGCCACTCTGTTTACAGCCAGGCTCTACGCCATGCAAGTACAATGTTCTTTGCTATTGTCTGCAAGGAATTGATTTTCAGATTGAGACAGTCACACAAAAGAGCTAAGGATTTACTCCCTAGGTGGTGCTAGGGGTATTTGCACCATAATTTGATAAGAAAAGATCACATATTTAAATTGTGAATGCAGGGTGTTATGGATTGATGCTATGAGGGCGTGGTTTTTCAAATCTAGAGAGGGAGAAGTTTTTTGGGTACGACCCCTGTGCAGAACCAACTGCCTCTGTAACTTCTCAACGATTCACAATCAATTTAATTAAATCCAAAGCTCTAGAACTTTTTGTCCAAAGTCTCGAACTTTCTTTACGACAGGTGAAAGCGTTGTCTTATCTCGCTTTAAATTTACGGGAAGCACTGCTAGCCTTTGTCTGTTTACATAAGCAAATGAATGAGTGAAGGAAATCTTTCTTTTCCTTGATTAATTTCCATTAACTTCTGGTTGGCGATAATTCGACAGGACCCAACTGCCAGTCAGCGTACACAACGCAGTCTGCCTTTCTTACGTCGCAGCATCTGCACAGCAGAAGCCCGTTACCCAGATGACTGCTCAACAATGGGACATCTTGTATACTAAAAGGCGGACTGCTTGCAGTTGGAAAAGAGCTTGCCGTCTTTCTGCAAGAAGCAACTAGAAGCTTGTCTTGGGGCATGATGAAAATTCTAAGACTACGCTTTAGAAATAGCAGTGAGTTTCAGTGAATCCAAATAGCATTGAAAGCGTTCCAAACTGAGAAAACAATTAAGATGTATATTTTATCATAAAACTGTTTGCTAATTTGAAAAAGATTCCGCTCTAACCATACATATACATCATTTATCCTTTAGCATGTATAGACAGTAGCTCTATTTTGGGCTCTGGTTGTGCTTAAATTTGAGGACTTAGTTTCCAAGCGCAGGTTTCCGAGTCGCTGGTCGGTATTTTAGCGCGCATTAGTAGTGTGACGCCAAAGCCCCGCTCATTGGAAGCGTTGCCAGCTTGACTTCGATTGTAAATCTGACGATGAAAGGGACTCGACAGGGTGTATTTGGCGGACAACGCGATCTGCACAGCAAGCGACCTTGTGGAGGAGGAAAGTGCTTGTATTCCAAAGGTTTGCTTCGAGGAAGGACTTTATTGATTTTAAGCTGCTTGAGACACCGGTCATTGACCTGTGTTTAGAGTGCCTGGGCTGTCTGTTAAGTTGCTTGTCTTGTCAGTCAGAGGGAATGCACAGCTCAGATTGGGCATAAGTGTATCGAGCGACGAATGATTAATCAGGCTTAATTGGCTTTGCACCTTCACTGAAGCGCAGTTACATTTCCTCTTGGCGATAACAATCTCGTGGATCGTGCGTTGATCAAGATACACAGCCTGACTTCTTGTCTGAGTCAGTGCTTTTACGAGTTCATCTCTCACAGACTGCACTCTCGTCCGCTGATTGCAGGTTTGGAAAATGAAGCAGATCGATACAAAGGTACATAAATAATTACATTTCTCATTCTTTCAAGTTCCTCTTCTCATACACGATCTCCTGGTACCAGAATTGGACAGAAAGCTAGAAAACTGATTTCGACCTTTGACTATTTACTCCTCAACTGGCAACTTTCATTTACTATGCTTGCAAGTATTAACTGCTCTAATTTTTGCAGAAGCCATCTTTAAAAAATACAGTTTCGAAGCATGGAAATATTTGTTAGAAGAAACCATAGTTTCGTCCTTACGATGAAATCTAAAAGTTATCTGGCTCACTGCCAAAAAAATTTTTTTTATGATTATATCTAGAACTTTTTTCTCTATGCATGTCTGCAGTTTTGTGACAAGATTACTTCGAATTGACGTTTATGACCCTCCCCCCTTCCGAAAAAATCGTCCTATGAAGTAATCTCCGTGTAACGATTCCTATAAATGTCAATAAACTAATTTGCTGCCTATTTGGAATACACTCCTGAAAGTATTGCTGGTAATTGTCATCCCTGTTGTTGGCTTGGCAAAGTTCTGTGATGTCTGACTCTGGTGCCTACACATTTAAACCCTAGGGTCTGACAAGTCCAATTACAAAAGAACTTTGAGTCTACATTTTTGTCGCCAGCTTGAATTACGATGATCAGCGAGAGTTCTAGACAGGCTTCCTGAATCTGTGCTACAATTTATTTTTCATGAATAGCAAACCAGTTTCGAGAATCGAAGAGGTTGTTGTTGAAGAAGGCGGCCCCTGTGACGCAAAGCAAGACCCTCTTTACATGCATTTGTGGATTCGAAAGCCACTCTTCCTGCACCTAGCAAGACATGTACTTCGCGGTTTGTGCTTTCGGGCTAAGGAAATCACCCAGTATAAAGAAATCTCTTTGAGGAGACAGTTTTTATGGTTTTGAGGGGTGGGTCCTAGTAGAATCCTTTGTTGGAACGGGATCTGTAAACTCGTTACTATAATACGATAAGTTTCATCCATGGAATCAAAAACAATTGGGGGCTTTGTAGGGGTACTAAATTAGGTTAAACCGATGTTAAACAATACTTTTCAATGTCACTGGAGAATCAATCGAAAAAGAGGTACTCGTTCCAAAGAATGGCACAAGTTAATCTTCGGGAGGACCGTGTCTGCTGACTTCTTCAAAATCATGTTTACTAAAATGCAGAAACTGATCGAGCTAATCGCACCAGGGGCCAATGCAATGGACCAGCAATAAAAATGCATCTTTTGTATACCTTTTTGCTTCAAACCCTGCTCAGCATACGGGCCACAGCAGTACCCATAAACCAGCATTGCCTCAATATCTTAAAAAATTCGGTTTTGAGCTGAAGATTATTCTTAAATTATTCTTGCCCAATACGTGTAAATTCAACTTCCATAAGGTCAATAAAACTACTAAACCTTTTTCTGATGTTTTGCTTCATCATAAAGTTCAACAAGAACAAAGAGAACAGCGTTAAAGTGACAATTTTTTTGCTTTTGAAGAAAACTTTTAATTATTCTTAAATTTTAGCAATTTTTCTTTCAAGACTTTTTTTCTTATAAAAAGTATGTAGCCGTCGGATGTATTTTGAACCAGGTCATTTGTGGTCAGAACCGACTACCAACACGAAAATCTCGCTACCAGACTTCAAAGTTCAAAGTTTGCTTCCAAAATTTTTCCCGGGTCGAATATTTTTGCGAGAATTCTATAGGGAGAGACATAAGCTGCAGGAGAACACAATGACCTCAAATTGATGGCCGAATGCAGCTCTTTGTTTTCGAAGGTCAGCTGTAAGGGTTGACGTCACTCGCACCAGTTCCCCGGTGAGAAACCTGCTGCTGCCAGTTGATTGCTTTACAATGGTATCGATTTCGTTTTAAAGAAGGAAAACAAAGTTTGGTATAAGTGTATTTGGGAAAGGAATATTTTAGGAATATTTTTTACTTAATTTATGTCTTAAATTCTTTCTTATTATTTGCCAAAGTGTTACTGGATTTCATTCTAAATATTACTACCATAGCATTTGAAGCAGAGTTTTATTTTCGAGAGGCATCCAGCGAGAGGAAAAAGTAAAAAAATAATTGATATGAGATTGCATGTGCATATCTTCTGAGGTCGAACTCTATAGTTCATTGTGGCAAGCCTGTTGTTTAAAAGTATCAAGATTCTACATGATAATTATTCTATTTCATTAACCCAATATGTACTACAAAGAGTCTACCACATCAAATACTTGAGTGAAGGCATGCATGTCCTGTCCCTCGATTGCAAAGGATCGGTAGAAACCATGTTCTTTGTAGAAGGAAGAAGCAGACTTGGGGCGTCAGTGAAATCTTGATGAACGTTTGAAAGTCTGCCTCCTGTCTCGCTATCTACAACCACAATCGCACTTTCAAAATAGTCGCACAAGCTTTAATCTGATAGTGAATATTTGGCATGTAAGGAGATACAATCTGTGATTTAATGCAATTTCTCACTGTGCAACGGGTCTACACTGGCTAGTTATCGTTTATGTTGGTCTTTGACGAAGATAACATTTTACCGGTTTGTCGATCACCGTCCGCAAACGTCTTGTCAAGGGATAGGCAATTTTAATTAAAGCGAGCAAGAACGTTTTGAGTCGAAACATCGGGACTGTTCATTAGAAAACACAACGGATACTTGAAGCTGGATAGCAGTGGCGTGCCGAAGGGATTTTTGAGTGGGGGTATAGCGTGAGAAATTTACCAATTTAACCTATTAAAGATAGTTAATCATAGCGCACAAATTTTACACTCTAGTGCCGTGGTGGTTCCTTTGTGTCTAGGCTGGATAAAAAAAACTGCAAATCTAATTCTTCCCCGAAATACCGACACGCTGTTATAGTTTCAACTTTTACCGACAGGCTTAAAATTACCCCCCCCCCCCACACCCCCTACTTCAGCACGCCCAAGCTTGATAGAATTCAAATTTGAAACTGAGAACCATGATGTTTAGTATAAGGCCTAGTCTTATCACCCTGATGAAGTATTGATAGGGGAGGTATAAAAAGAAAAACACATTTGTCGATGGCTCTGACCTGTAAGTTGGAAAACGTTTGGTGCTTCATTATGTTATGGGCGCCGGGGAATGGGGGATTATGACCAGGGGTCATTTGATGGTGTTATGTCGCCAGCTTATTAATAGTTTGCCGAATTAGTAACATCGAATAACAGTTTTAAAGTGAGAATAATCTGCGTTCACGAATTTTCATCGTTTCTTTTTTTGTCACGCCAAAACTAATTTCAGGCATGCTCACCGTATGGTAAGAATGGCGTCTTCGGTTTTGCCAAAGCGGCAGACATTTGGTTCTCTGTTTAGAGCTTGAGACCCTAGTAACTTGTTAAGGTCCAACATTACTTCACTGTATTGTACTCTCTTCGCACGATGCACCCGTCTATTTTGGTAGACCAATGCCTGCCTGTGTTACCTTGTAACAAAAGACATGCCTCGTAGATATTAGTAGGATGCTCAGGTGTACTGTTGCCATGGATACCAGGACACCCATATTGTCAGTGCAGGTTTGCCCGTTAGGTAAACAAAACGTTTTCGCGGATTGCTTTCGTCAAAGGGCTGCTGTCAGGGACGCGTGCAAATAAATGCGTGTCGGGCTATTTTCGACTATCATAAGTCGAAGGATGACGGCAATGTAAATGATTTATCACTGCCCAAGTATATCGACGGGAGACAGTAGGCGAAGGTGTTAACCAAGTCTTTATACGGTGTCAAGCACCCTTGAAAATAATAGACTGAGTCTGGGGCTTAAGAATCTAACTTTGGAAGCCTAGGAATTCTGAAGGTTGTCAGAGAGACCCAAGAGAGCTAACTCAAGCGCCGTTCTACTGTCTATTAAATGCAAAGTATTCTTTTTCTGCTGTGTGGGAGCATTCTTTGGCTGTTAGCTTCAGTGTATGACGGCTACCACAGGGGCCTGACGAGGCAGTTGTAACGTCTGCGGAGGCAAGTTAAACACAGGACACAGAACTTTGCAAAATTTGCTCGTTTTCTTTTTGTTTAGAAGAAAAGTAATTTCCCATGCTGCTTCAGTTAACCGGAGACAGGACATTTTTTGCCTTTCTGTCTTTGTCTTATGCATAAGGTGATTCAGTAGCTTTGATTTCCCTTCGCATGTCACTGATGTTTCAAGCAAACGAAATGAAGCTTAATGACTCCGTTTACAACACAGGCTTTAGCAATCTCGATGCTTTCTTTGAGCTGTTTCATCAAAATGTCCTTCCTTAAAAATAAGCACTGAGCCAGTGAAAGCAGAGGTCACTTGGCACATCAAACGTTTTACTTGCTTGCGTGTTTCCAACACTTTATCCATCTAATCTGGCGCTTTTCGACAGGTCTACCTCCTTCTAAGTCCACGCTTGTCCTTTGATATTCAAACGTGTGGTGTGGCCTGCACTTTCCGTCCCCTCTCCAAAAAAGGCGAGTAAGGTTTTGCGAATTCAACTGAGTGCACCAAAGCAAGTGTCCAGTGCCCCTAGTAGGCCCTTTGTCCGACATCTCTAAATCTGCATGTTGTTAGAGTGATACGTTTCACTAATTCTGCGTCCCACTTATGAAGTAAAAACTTCAAACACGCAAGTTTCATGCAGCAGAACGCCCGGATTTATTGCATGCGTTCTTATAATCTTCGTTGAAATGCTTGAATGCCACGGGGTGGAGCCGATTGTTACCTATACGCGGGCTAGGCCAATCAAGGTTTGCAAGTAATCTAAGTTGTTGACAAGATAGAGCTCTTTTAAGACCCCTTAATCTTTGGTAAGTTATCCTTCGAAGTATTAGCATTGCCTTTACTTGGGTTCAGTCAAACACTGCGCTGCGAACATTGGGCGTGACGTCACGAGTAGGCTTGTGTTCGACAATGGTGGATTGACCTTGCATTAAGCCACGCGTTTTCCTTGGAATTAGGGCAGGGATATTCTGCATGGCCACTGGGTCATCCCGGTGAGATTTCGTGGTTTTTTACACTTGCTGCGCGGACCTCAGGTGCTCCATCCCCCTGTGCTTTGTTTGCAACTGTGATTCCATTGACAGATAATGCCGAAGCCTCGCTATGGCGGAAGCATCGCTAATTGGACGACCGAACTCGATCATTAATCTTGCTTCGGGCAACTCTTGCGATGACCCTGCCGTATTATAACCATGCATTTGATCGCAATAATCAACTTATTAATACAATTTGTAAAATAAACTGTATATAATCAGTCTCGAGTTGACAATGCGACTGTTAGCTTCGATTCGCAATGAATTCGTAGGCCATTTAAATGCCGCCACGTACTCGGAACAAAGGCAACTCCAAAACAAATCGAACAGGAAAGGATGATGCATTCAGTCTGCTGTAATCTCAAATCAAAATGTTATTGCACATAAATACAGAAGTTTTGATTAAGCATTCGCCTTTTTGAATTTGCAGTTTTGAAATAGCTGTAAACAGGTGTTTTCGACCTGACGTTAATGAGGGCAGCTCGGACCCAGTCCCCCATGGCAAGGATGCGCGGCCTGTCATCAGATCAGCTGATATTTTTCTATTGGCAACCGCTTTGGCCCCGGGGGTTTCGAGAGATTTATCATTCTTAGGAACGGAATCAGTGCTCAAGGCAGATAAGGGCCTTTTTGTGTTTGTAAGTAAGCTTTGTATGTAGTTCCAACAAACTGAAGCTGGCAATAAATTGGTGAAATCTAGAGCTCACATTGAACTAATTACGACATTAAAGTGCCTGAATGACGTCACATCTCATTATTTCCCGGCTCTGAGTGGCCTGAATGAGAGACTGACTTTCATTTATCTTTGGAGGCTGGCGAAATTGACCTGCGGCCGTGACTTAAACCGCCTTTCTACCCTTGGGTGTGAGGCTTTTGTTGGCGATCTAGGCCTTGAATCCCCCATGATCTTCTGCTTGCTATGAGGCTTAGTCGAAGCAACAAGTACATTTAACAGGGGATGAATGGGAAGGCTGCTTCTCGTATCACCAAGAGTAGGTATCGATCTGTCTCCATATAGCTAGATGCCTCTCCTCCCAACGCTCCATTTTTTGTTTATTACGAGTTTCTTTTCTAGCAAGTAATGGCCTATGATTGTAATAATTTTAAATCTGAATGGGCACAGTGAAAGAGGGAAGCTGGCAATTGTTTTTCATTCCGCGCTATTAGGCTGATAATATCATTATTTTTCGTTCAATATCTCTGTTTTTCGGACAGAAATACTTGGAATTACCAGCTTATAATCACATTTCAAATAGGAAGAAGTAATTCGCAGATTCCTGCTTTCAAACAACTCACGATGGGCACTGATTTAAAAACAAGCATAAAGACACAAATGATTTGAGTTCGAAAAAAACACTAGTCAATTCTTGGAGGGCATGGTTTCCAATTGCCCCCGGGCTCGCTTGCATAATTAATAGCAAAATTCCACGGCGAATGGATGGTATTTAAGTCTCACGGTGCACTGGAAATAGAACGCAACGCCGATTCCACACTGGATAGTCAGGTTGTAGTGTTTGGAAGTCATTCCTGTTTATTGTCATCAACATCCAGTACCGCATCTACTTCTCGGTGCAATGATTTGTGGAAGAGAGATTCTATCTGCTGGTCAACCATCGCAAACTAGTATCTCGGTTCGTATACTCACAGGCAATTTTAGTAGCCATAATAACTTTGCTTCTACGGTTACGAATCTTACGAAATAATTTTTTTGGAAAACAGTTTCAAAGTAATAATGAAGAATACTTTACGGTGGAAGCTCTGTGCCTTAAACAGTGTTGCAAATAGTGGTGTAAAGCGTTGATACGTTAGAGAGCAGGGGAGTATTCGAGGACTTAGAGAGCTTGAGGCATTTTTCGCTTTGCCAAGTTTGAGAGAATTTCCTTTTTATCAATTCGTCGAAACCTGATCTGGGAAATGTTGAAGTCATCAGCTTCGTAGCACTTTTATCTTCCAATTACAGACTGATTCAAGATCTAAGGATCCAACTTGTCAATAAAGTCATTAAAGTAATAACTTAAGATAGCACGGAACAATGGATGAATAATTCTCTTTTAAAGCACTGCGGTATGAAACATAAGTTTTGTTGATTGGAAATAGAAATGCATGCGATTGTCAGTTCGTCACAAATTTTCGTTGTTGTGTTGTCACTTTTAGACTGTAGGCTTAAGCCTCCTGTTTATTCCCCAGAAATTATTTATTTTAGTTAACAGTACATTGGCTGTTGTATTATCTTATCTGGTCATTGCATTTGGTCATCTTTCCGTCCGGGCTGGCAATACCCCCGGGAAGGCTACGTGCCTAGCCTACCAGTTGCAAAGCCAACCAGGTTCTTGGACCTCCCTCTGACCATTCTGGGTGCTTCTGTTGTCAAGCCCTTTTAAAGAACTTCCTTTTCTAGTTATCAGGCCGTCTTAGCTTCGTTGCCACTTCCTGATTTCACGGTTTTGAATCGTCACTTAGAGTTAACTCTTAAGTACAAGCGGTTTGATTTACCTGACACCACATACCTCTTTTCTTTTCTGACAAGTGCAAGCATTTTGGCACTGCTTTTTACTATTACTGTCCATATTTATCTAATCAACAGATGTATGTCATCATCATTATCTCGATGTATGTTTCCCGTGTCATTACCCTTGAAATACTTTTCATGATTGCTAACATCAGCTTCGTAGTCATGATAATCATCATCATAGAGGTTTAGCTATCATCATGATCATCATCAATCATCATGATCATCATCAACTTTTAGAATGTTTACCACATGTGTTGCTGCCTTGGTTATTGATATTACGATTCAGCTATTATCATGATGATTTTCGATAAAGGATAATTATTTTCCTTAGCAAGACCAGCAACTGGAACTTCGTCATCAATCGTCTATCACTAATCACGGCTGATTCAATTTCTTTTCCTCCGATCACACTGTATTAATATCAATTTCTCACGATTTCATTTCAGAATCGCTCGAAACACGAGTGCATGAATAGCCTCGGTTGGATTCAAAAGAAACCGCTGACAACTAGCAACATTCCAGCAAATGACTCTATGTCTGATATTTTCTCAGAAAGCGATTTTGAATCCGAGGTTGGGTATGCGTCGTGCGAGAAAGACGACTCTGCAACGAGCGACGCGGGAATATACCGCCAAGTAAACAAGGCGCGGAAGAAGCGACATCGAAAGCATAGGTTGGACCAGCTGAAGAAGTACGAGATCTATTCGAACGATTCGGATACGACTTTTGACGGAACAGGAAACTGCTCGCGTAAACAGAAAGTCTCGCGCAAGCTCAGGGAAACGCCTGAAGATAGCGATACGAGTTTGATTGCGCAAAAGGCGCTCTCGAACCGCGATTGCTCTCCGAAGAACACCCGAAGGCCACGAAATGGAAGCAAGGCTTCATGGACTGATTCAGGCGTCTCCATGTCGAAGACTGACTCCCAGCCGAGCACGCTTGGTGACCGCTCGCATGGGGCGAGACTGATGTCGAAGCGGCACGCGGCAGGCGATGTTGCGCCGCTTGACGCGCGTGAAGATTCGCCGGTAGAGCTGTTGAGGGGAGAGATCAACCGTCGCAGTAGAAGTACTTCGGATTACTTGAAGCAGGCGAAGAATCAGCGACAAAACGAGTGCAAAAGTGCTCCACCTCGAACGGCTGAAGCGGTAGATAGCGCGGGCGATGCTGCGAAAGAAGCTGACAAGGAAGCCGCACAGGAGGAGCATCGCATTCGAAGGCAGGGAAGCCTTCGGCATCCAGAGATTATCAAAAAGAATAGTTTTAGTGAGTCTTGAGAGTTTTATCTTTGATCTACTCTCGCTATGATTTCTGCCATCAGGCTGACCTTAGGGTGATATCCAGAGGATATTTAGGACTTTGGGAATGCTTGTTGCGTGTGAAAAGAGGATTTCCGAACAGATAAGAAGCAATGCTCCACGTCTGAAGTTTATGTGTTAAGGCCTAATCATTCTTTCCATGGAAGTTTCAATTCTTCCTAGACATCTGTATTGCTCGTTGTTAGACATATGTTTACCCCTTAACAGTTACTTCCTGGTCATAATGTGTTATGTTTGTCACATTGATTGAAACCCTAGTCTAACACTAGTATTCTTTTCCAGGAAGAAAACCTGACGAACCGCACAGAGCAGAGAAAACATTGGACGATCCGGTTCAAAGTGACGTCAGTATAGAATGCGAGGGTCTCAGCAAGATGGAAAACGAGATTATCAAGCAGTTGGTTGAAAACGCAAGAGAGGCTGATCAGAAAGAGTCCATTCCCTCGTCTCCAAGCAGCTGCCACAGCAAAGACGATGCTGCAAGTATAAAGAAGTCGAGGTTCCAGAGAATAAAAGCAGTGCTAAGAACGATGAAGCCTCGGTTGCATTCCGCCTCGAAGAGCACTTCCCAGCATATTGACTGCAATGGGCGTTGCCAATCTCCGCTCGACTTGGACAGCTATCTGTCTGATGACGTCAGTATTCAGAGTCGATGCATTGACGAGAGCTGTTGCTGTGACTGCGATGAAATCTTGCGTCGAGATCACCTGTCTCATTTAGGCCGTACGATTCCTGCAAAGAAGCGGAATTTCCTAGCAAGGATTTTCAGGAGCTCGTCCAAGCCCCATATTGATATTACTGCACCCAGTAGTCGGGTTTATCGGTCCGGTTCGCACGGAGAAACCGACTTCGGGCGAAAGCGATCTGGGAGCACGCGGTCTCTTCCAGAATCATTGCGCTTCCTTTGGTTAAAGGCGGTTTCTAAGTCAACAGACAACATAACCACGCAAAGATTCGCAAACCAATTTCTACGAAAGGATTCTAGTCACACGCAAGACTTTGATTGTAGGAGATCACGAAGCAGTTGTTCCTTAATCAAGCCCCCATACTACCCCCATTTTCCAATAATTTCATCAAAGTCGTGTGAGGCGCTGTCGCTCCAAGACCACGTGATTCGAAGCCCCCCGACGCCTGTCAGGCGCACTGCTAGCCTTCGGTCGTTGAACATCACCAAGAACTATGACATTGCAACCCACGTGCTACAGGCCAGAGGCCCACCAATGCAGCACGCGGAAAACAATAACTTATTTTACCATCCATACTTTGAGGGTCATGCCGCTAAGGAAGATTTCATCAAAGGAGCGGATCAGAAAGATTCACTTCAATGTCATTGTTGCACTAAGGAGAAGCTGCTGAGCCCACGTGGATCTCGAAAATACGATGGCGCATTCGATTTTATACCACAAGTGATTCCGATTACCATTCCAACGCGCAGCTCTGAAATCGGAAACGAATCGAGAGATCAATATTCCTTAGAGAACTGGTTTCCTTGTAAACACGGACACAACAACAACAACGGCCTGGGTATGACAAACTATTGTTGTGACGTCACCAGTATGCATTTTGGTTGTCGTGACAACGAATGCGGTGGTAATGATGATGATGATGATGACGATGATGAGGGTATGATTGTGGCACCTTTAAAGGTGACGGTGACAGAGGAAAAACTGGCGGAGAAAGTAAGGCTAAAGACAAGTAAAACGATTGATACATTCGTGTAATATAACACTGTTGTTTATTAAATGCGCTGACAATAATCTATTCAAATGATTTCGAGTATTAATTTAGGTTCATATATATCTAAAAATTGGGTTAAGTTTGGATTCTGACTTGAGAACAAATCGACTCTTTGTTCATCTTTCTGATTGCATTAAGTGGTCTAATTTGTTTTGGCCAGCGTCTCATTTCACTAAACTCTCAAGTTCTTAAACCCCCGGGTAAATATGCTACCAAAAAATTGAAAAATGTAGGCCATAAGTTGTGGTGCCCCATTGCTTCAGCGCTCCAACTTTACAACTTTGTTTCGAAAGGTCGATAGATGTACACGGAAAGGAGGCTTTGTTGTCATGTAAACGTATTGGGACATATCTCCTTGTATAGGACGAAACTCCGGTATGCTAAACATTTTAAAGTAAAATGACGTCAAACGTCAAAATAGAGTGACCGAAGCTGATGAAAACATGTTTATATAAACATCTTATCCAAGAAATTGATTCTGTTTCCGGCTTAGTTTTTTCCAAATTAATCAGACTGATAAATCGCTGAAGTTATAAAGTCCATTGTTTTTTGTTAGTACAATGGCTGAATTATGTTAAGAAGATCGGCTTTGTTAAAAGAATGCACCTAGCATTTGGCTGCGTTGTTGCTGTTGCTTCAACTGCATCTTCACTTCTGCTCTCTGCAGTTAGTCAAAGTGGAGATCAAAAGAAAAACCAGCGCTATAGTTGAAGCTCGAATCAAAAGCTCCGTGTGGTGGGACTAGTTTTATATTTTCGCCGTACCTGCACCACTGCATGGATATTTTGTTTGGACAAAGGAAATCGTGAGATTTATTCGTAAAAGTTTCACCCCATCTTATGGCCATGGGTAACTTTATGATAATGGGTGTTGCGGTCCATTGCAGCATCAATTTATAGCACGTAGAACCAATTCAAAGTACCTACACTTGGGCACTTTTAATGGGATAAGAGTTCAATAGCAGCATGTAATGGACTTCTGAAGAATTTTGCGAAGAAAAAGATAACAAGACTTGTTAGTACACAACATTACTCGCAAAGACTTGCTGGATATTTTATCCCAAGAATACATACAATGAGAACTTGAGAGGTTTTTCTAAGAGTTCTCTGGAGCTAAAAGTAGCAATGGTTCATTTTGTAGACCTGCTGCCCTGGCCTCTTAATGGCGCTATTTATCCCAGAATTCCTCCGTGTTCTTCCGGAGAAGTACTTGAAGACAGGGCCACTTTTGTCCTCGTCACACTGCAGACAATCGTTCAAGCTGCCATCCGGGTTGTTGTTTGGTTTCCCTGTGATCCAGGCCTTCATGCAAATCCAAAAGCACTCCTTCCTAGTGTTGATTGAGTTATACAGCCAGATATCCGTGCACGTTTCGCTGAATCCGATTGCGCGGATGCACTTGCGCGCCCACTTCTTCGAAAACACTGCCCTGAACGCGCATTTACGAACCGGGGCCGTGAGATTCTTCTCCAGATAAACTGCCAGGTCGCGCAGATTCGAACAGGCGCCGCACTTTCCCTGGTGAGTTACGATGAAACTTCCGTTCTCTGCTGTTTGTTTCGATTCAAATTGTCGCAACTCGTAATCAACTTTCTTATCATCAGAATATCTGATAGCGCAAACGATATCCTGGTTTTTGAGAGTTTCTGCGATGTTCTTCTCTGATTCTTTCGTTTGATTGTTGTATGGGTCAACATCTCCAAAGCTAGGCCATTTGTTCGACTGACTAAAATGTAAGCGGATGTTCAATGCTTTACGCCATAGAAGAGTTTATATCATAAAGAATTTGAACTCTGATTAACATTTGGTTCGGAATCGCCAAACAATTTCTTTGTAATTCATAACCTACCAGTACTTGAAACTACCTTTTTAAACACGTTTTTCAAGTCTCACCAATTAATACTGTTTCTAATTGACTATTTATTGATGAGTCAATTTACTAACGTTACTGATGACTGTAGATAGTTCAGTTACGTATCATATTCATTCTACCACTGGTGAGAATATGGTTTGAAATTGATAACTTGATGTGCACAAGAAATGAAATGCAAGAAAAAATAATGATAGCAGTAGTTTTCTGGCTGACGAAGTCAATTGTCTGTGAAGGATTTGTAAAAATCATCTCAATGGGCTCGTATCAAGCAGAAAATGGATCAGCTCAAAAGACCTTGTTCTAAATAAAGTCATTTTATATAACCTTACACGAAATCAATCCCAGTTTTGCCATCAGAGCTAAATAACTTGCATTAAGGCGACATTTGAAGCAAATGGACTTTAGTGCCAACCTTTTCAATTTAAACTGCCTGATTGCCTCTGCTCTGTCACAAGGCCATACATCAGCATTCGCATAGGCTGAGACAAGAACCACGACAACAGACAGACCCAAGAGACCCATCTTTGGCATCATTTCCTTCTGTATCGTTCCTCTGGAGCTTTAAACTGAGGTCTTGTGGGAAGAATCAAATAGAATATCATCGCACGCTGACGAGAACAGGATTCTATTTACCCACCTGATTTGTGCTTGATCAGGTTATTGCTGACATAATATCAACATTGAAGCAATTAGCATTCGATGAATTGGCTGTGCAAAGAAAGAAGCCAATGTGGAAGAGTGGCTAGCAATCGTGCCATTTCGCCAGCTGATTAGAGAAATGATAAGCAAACATGTTTGGTATACTCTTTAGTGGAAATGCTGGACTGGGCATGGTGCTAGCCTTACCCTGATGACTTCTGCTATCGAAGTTAAAACTGCCTTAGGCCCGCCATTCATGTACAGTTGGCCTGGACCATCTCTGCATGAACTGATCATAGATCTTTGAAGTTCGAATCAAAGAAAGTGAGCACAATTTGAGGCCACGTGATGTACAGTTAACAAGAGCTTTTAACTGTGATTAATTGCTTTGTTTCTACGCATAATTTCAAATCAGCTTTTGATAAGGGCGGCCTTGCAATCAACACACGCAAATCAAGATATGAGCGATGGAAACTACAAGGGCTAGACTCGGATATCGTGGTTTGTTCTTGAGAAGGTACATGTCGTAAAAACTGGACGTATATATATATTTATGCTTGTCCGACACAATTTTCATTGGATTCCCCCCGTGAAAGCCTCTGCGAGGGGATATGGATCTGAAAAGACTGGATCGAGCGTTCAATTGTTCTCGTCTTCGATTGACAACAACCTGCTGGCATTTTCGCGCGCCATTCGAACGCCATTCATCCAGCGGGAACATTCAAACTGAGTTCAAAGGTCAAGTTGGCAACAAGATGAAACCAGAAGTGAGCGAAGGATGCGTAGAATCTAGCAAGGCGAGGGATTGCAAAGGAATTGGAAATCGAAATGAGAAGAAAGATTTCAAATACTTTCGTAGGTACAGCTTTTTTATAGATTGGCCTAAGAATTTGTCTAGCACCGAAGGTTAAAGGCTTTGCTCATCATTGTGTAAAACTTGAAAATTGACAGACTCCTACTTGGTTGTATTACTATTGGCATCTTCCATATCAACTATATTTATTCTCAACAACACAATTCTTGTTGATAATGGCATTCATGAAATACACATATCCTACCTGGCTGCTAATTAGTTGTTTTTCTTAAGTTTCTTTTTATGCGAATTTCAATCTGTACTACGAGACATCTATGGATTTTTTCAGTGACTTCAACATTTATCCAAAATTTTTACACCACATGTCTTGAAAAAGATTCCTTTAATTATGAATTTTAGACCCAGGCTAGAACATTCTAACAGCTATAGCTAGCAAACAAACGACTGTTCATTTGTTTTGTGCAAATCCCTTTGAAAATAGATGAAACCTTACCTGTTAAATTCAAATGTTAATTATTTGTTCCTGTACATAATTTGTTCTTGTTTTTCCTTGCAGGCCAATCAATTGAAATTGAGTTGCACATTTATACATCAATGACTTGGAAAGATCCCCACATTGATGGCTTAGCAAGCATTGCATAGGAGGGGTAAGTTATTATTATTTTTCCATCATTTAATCTTCAAATGTCTGTCTCGCTTTTCCCAGCAAATTAAACAGCTATTTCTATATTATACTTTGTCCAGAAATGTACTATTGTATAAGTATATTTGGCATGGAAACACATTTCTTAGTCATACTTGCCATTTCATATCAAGCAAGGAATATCTTCTGAGTTCATTCATTGTCATATTAAGAGGATCTTTCTCCTCTTTTAGCACTTAAAATTGTACAGGACATTTTTTAAGAATTTTGCATTTCTTGAAAGAGGCAAGGTTCAAGACAATTAATTTTATGGTGCTTCAAACATTAATAAGATTCCGTTTTCACTAAAATTTCCAGATCCAAATCTAGCTATAATAGGTTTTGCAGGGCGAACGAAAAAGCTTATTTTATCATGTTGTAAGTGTTAGAGCGGCAGGGCCCCATTTCAACAAAAACCCTTGCAGATATAATTACCAACACATTCCTTTAAAAGTGCTCCATAATGGCCTAGGCATTTGAGATAAAAAGAGCATTTTGATCCTCAGTGGTGTGGGAAGTCTGAGGGGCGATTCCCCAACCACGAAGTATGTTAAAAAGCCCTGTTATCATTCTCTGAATCCTTACGTTTATTTGTTTGTAGAAAAAATTTTGAGCTATTCCAACTTGAAAATGGCTTTGAAAAAAGCAAACATTTTACGTATTCCTACTTGGTTAAAATTCAACAAGACTTGAAATGTACGAATTGTGCTGTTGATATTTTCTAATAGAAGTATTGAAAATTGCTAGACGAACCATTCCAAATTGACCTTAAATTCTGTTAGAAAAAATGCCAGAAAACAGTTGAAAGAAAGATGTTGATGTGATTTCAGCAAGATAGCCGAAACCTGCTTTATTCTATTGACCCCAATTTAAGACCAATTACTAGTTTTGTTGTCCACTAGCTGTTATACTTACATTTATATGAACCACCAATCTTGTGCAATTGCTCAAATACTTGATTTCAAACAATATAGAAGAGGCCTATCTGAATAAGACTTTACGGTCAACCATTTTGAATTTACTCGTTGGACAGTCTACATGGTATATTGCTATGTATTTTTAAAAATTCTATTGCTCAAAAGTTGGTTATAGATTCTGGTACTATCTATTTTGTTAGTTTTCTTTAATCCTTTTTGCGCTCCACAAGAGTTTCTTTCGTATGGCAAATTTAAATTATGTTGATGATTCTAGTTCTGCATAGGCCGTATGGCACCTGAGCAGGAGTGTGTTCAATTTTTTATATTTGGCCTGTCTTTCCACAAAATGAATCAATTATTGATGTTATTCAAAAATATTTCTGCCATTTCTGATTACTACTCTTGAGTAAGCAGCAAAGTTATTTTACTGACAAATCAGAATTAAGGGCTAGAAGAGGACTTGCGACTTTGGTTCAAATAATTTAAATTAGTGTGCACGAAGTATTTTTTGCTGATGATTCTCATGTAAGAATCGGCCTGGAATTTTGTAAACTCAGTATGCAACGCGGGTATTTGTTTTTTCGCTGGTTGTAAGAGACAAAAGTAAAGTCAAACCGTATATACTGTCTCTTGTAAAGCATTTTGGAATTACAGAGATTTTATTCTTTTTCAGCTAATAACGCTGCTGCTAGCTATTCATTTCGTTAATCTAGTTTTGTTGTAGAGAGTAAGGCTTGCTGTTGAAACTTGAGCTTGTGAATTGCAAAGTCACTGAGATACTGGGAGGCAGAGAACATTGATTTTGTGGCATCTATCACTTATTACTTTCTTTGTATTCGTTTTGTCTTCATCAAAATTTTGTAGGTAAATTCATCCCTCATTTGCCAATGATATTATTTTGCTTCCATCTGGTATTCTACTTGTGGATAGTATTTATCTTCAATCCATCTAGACTTGATTTTGGCTTAACACATAATCATATTTTACATTTCAATGGCAACATGTCTTCTTTCCTGTTCAGAATCAACTTGCACCTAAACTAAATCCTTCGAAGTAGTATGTAATCTGCATCTGTAATTATGTGCAATTAAACAAAAGGGGTGCAGCTATTATTTCTTGAATAAAAAGACACTTTAACAGACACAAAATTCAACTTTGATTGGCTGAAGTTTTGAAAAAGAACGGAAGTAATGTTCGACATTTTAGTTGTAGTGTGTTGGTAAGAAGAGGTAGAATGATATTTACAAAAATGGCTGACAAGAACGGCTTGCCAAAGGATTCGCTTAAGACAAGGTTAATTGGTTGCGAGAAGGCTAGTTTGCTGTGTGTTTGTTGATTGACTTTCAAATCAATAAATTACTTTGGAATCTACATTACTTCTATTCTTTTTGTGAGTCCTAAATCTTTATTTACAAATGAAAGCATAAAAATGAAGACAGTTGATAACAGCAATGTGGCTGTCTTATTCCCAGATAGTGTGAGACCTACAACAACCATTTACTTATATAGAGAATGCAACGTGAATAAAGAGCAAAACTCAATTTTAATTGTATGCAGAACTTTTGCCTGGCATCATCATGTGGAATGTAGCTGGTTAAAAGAGCCCAGACTGTAAATTTCTGAACATAGATGGAAAAGTAGCATTTTAAGTGTAGTAAAAGACCGAGCTGGTTGAAGACACGTAAATGGTAGAAGATTTATAGCGTATATGCGAAACTGCTTGAAATCATGCAAAGTAGCAGTTAGAAAACAGTTGGAAGGTATTTAGTGCAGGTAATAGAGAAAGTAGACACTTAAAGCAAGATCAAAAAACGCCATTAAACGATGCAAAAAGAATGCACTCTGCTTTGCTTAAAAGTACACATAATGCAATCCATTGAGAGAAAATGCATAGTTGCTTCTGAAGGACAGATAAGAGTAGTTTATTAATGGCTAGTAAAGAGTAGCTACCTGAAAACTCAGAGAGGGTATCAAAAGAAAGTTTATTTCCATTGATTAAATTAGAGAAAGCTATTGAGGGCTACATATCAGGCGTCTGTTTGGGGAAGGTGCAGTAATATAGGAAGAAAGAGAGCCGCTAAACAGAGGCAGATAGAAAGTTACTTAAAAGAATTATAGTGAATAGCTGCTTAAAAAAATATGAAAAATATCTACCTTACCGCAGATAGAAAGTAGCTACTTAAGGGCAGATAGAAAGTAGCTACTTAAGGACATAAACAGAGTAGCTACTTAAGGACATATAGTAATTAGCTACTGAAGGGCAGATAGAAAGTAGCTACTTAAGGACATATAGAAATTAGCTACATAAGGGCAGATAGTTAAGGACATAAACAGAGTAGCTACTTAAGGGCAGATAAAAAGTAGCTACTTAAGGACATATAGTAATTAGCTACTTAAGGGCAGATAGAAAGTAGCTACTTAAGGACATATAGAAATTAGCTACATAAGGGCAGATAGAAAGTAGCTACTTAAGGACATAAACAGAGTAGCTACTTAAGGGCAGATTAAAAGTAGCTACTTAAGGACATATAGTAATTAGCTACTTAAGGGCAGATAGAAAGTAGCTACTTAGGGACATATACTGAGTAGCTACTTAAGGGCAGATAAAAAGTAGCTACTTAAGGACATATACTGAGTAGCTACTTAAGGGCAGATAGAAAGTAGCTACTTAAGGACATATAGAAATTAGCTACATAAGGGCAGATAGAAAGTAGCTACTTAAGGACATATAGTAATTAGCTACTTAAGGGCAGATTAAAAGTAGCTACTTAAGGACATATACTGAGTAACTACTTAAGGGCAGATATAAAGTAGCTACTTAAGGACATATACTGAGTAGCTACTTAAGGGCAGATAGAAAGTAGCTACTTAAGGACATATACTGAGTAGCTACTTAAGGGCAGATAGAAAGTACTTAAGGACATATACTGAGTAGCTACTTAAGGGCAGATAAAAGTAGCTACTTAAGGACATATAGTAGCTACTTAAGGGCAGATAAAAGTAGCTACTTAAGGACATATACTGAGTAGCTACTTAAGGGCAGATTAAAAGTAGCTACTTAAGGACATATAGTAATTAGCTACTTAAGGGCAGATATAAAGTAGCTACTTAAGGACATATACTGAGTAGCTACTTAAGGGCAGATTAAAAGTAGCTACTTAAGGACATATAGTAATTAGCTACTTAAGGGCAGATAGAAAGTAGCTACTTAAGGACATATACTGAGTAGCTACTTAAGGGCAGATAAAAAGTAGCTACTTAAGGACATATACTGAGTAGCTACTTAAGGGCAGATAGAAAGTAGCTACTTAAGGACATATAGAAATTAGCTACTTAAGGGCAGATAGAAAGTAGCTACTTAAGGACATATACTGAGTAGCTACTTAAGGGCAGATAAAAGTAGCTACTTAAGGACATATACTGAGTAGCTACTTAAGGGCAGATATAAAGTAGCTACTTAAGGACATATACTGAGTAGCTACTTAAGGGCAGATAGAAAGTAGCTACTTAAGGACATATACTGAGTAACTACTTAAGGGCAGATAGAAAGTAGCTACTTAAGGACATATACTGAGTAGCTACTTAAGGGCAGATTAAAAGTAGCTACTTAAGGACATATAGTAATTAGCTACTTAAGGGCAGATATAAAGTAGCTACTTAAGGACATATACTGAGTAGCTACTTAAGGGCAGATTAAAAGTAGCTACTTAAGGACATATAGTAATTAGCTACTTAAGGGCAGATATAAAGTAGCTACTTAAGCAGCTACTTCGTACCTGTACCTTAAGCAGCTACTTCGTACCTGTACCTTAAGCAGCTACTTCGTACCTGTACCTTAAGCAGCTACTTCGTACCTGTACCTTAAGCAGCTACTTCGTACCTGTACCTTAAGCAGCTACTTCGTACCTGTACCTTAAGCAGCTACTTCGTACCTGTACCTTAAGCAGCTACTTCGTACCTGTACCTTAAGCAGCTACTTCGTACCTGTACCTTAAGCAGCAGGTACGAAGTAGCTGCTTAAGGTACAGGTACGAAGTAGCTGCTTAAGGTACAGGTACGAAGTAGCTGCTTAAGGTACAGGTACGAAGTAGCTGCTTAAGGTACAGGTACGAAGTAGCTGCTTAAGGTACAGGTACGAAGTAGCTGCTTAAGTAGCTGCTTAAGTAGCTATTTTATATCAGCCCTTAAGTAGCTATTCACTATATGTCCTTAAGTAGCTACTTCATATCTGCCCTTAAGTAGCTACTCAGTATATGTCCTTAAGTAGCTACTTTATATCTGCCCTTAAGTAGCTAATTACTATATGTCCTTAAGTAGCTACTTTCTATCTGCCTTTAAGTAGCTACTCAGTATATGTCCTTAAGTAGCTACTTTTTATCTGCCCTTAAGTAGCTACTCAGTATATGTCCTTAAGTAGCTACTTTTTATCTGCCCTTAAGTAGCTACTCAGTATCTGCCCTTAAGTAGCTACTTTTTATCTGCCCTTAAGTAGCTACTCAGTATATGTCTTTAAGTAGCTACTTTTTATCTGCCCTTAAATAGCTACTCTGTATATGTCCTTAAGTAGCTACTTTATATCTTCCCTTAAATAGCTACTCAGTATATGTCCTTAAGTAGCTACTTTCTATCTGCCCTTAGGTAGCTAATTAAAGTATGTCCTTAAGTAGCTACGTTATATCTCCCCTTAAGGAACTACTCAGTATATGTCCTTGAGTAGCTACTTTACATCGGCTCTTAAGAATCTACTCGTTATATGTCCTTAAGAAGCTACTTTCAATCTGCCCTTATAAAGCTGGGGTTTTCTATTTCTATAAGTAGTTATTTTCGATGGGTTTTAAAGTAGGTACCATTTTTCTGTCACTAAATTCCTATATACATAATGTTGTTAAATAGCTACTTTTCAATGCCATTAATTAGCTATGTCCCAACTATAATTAGATAGCTACAATCTAAATGTCCTTAAGTAGAAACTTCCAAGTTATCCTTCATAATTATTTTCGAGCTATGTTCAATCATGTAGCTACCGTCTATCTACTTTAAGTATTTTACTTCTGTTTTTCTTAATGTCTGAGCTAAAAATGCTAGAAGCTATTTTGAAACTTTCAAAGATGATTAAATTTTAAGATGATTCGGTTAAAACCCAATCAATTTAAGCTGGCGTTTGTCAGCAATGAAGTCTATGCGTCCAAAATCCTTTATTGTGTAAAATGCTGATAGCAAAGAGTATGCTACTATCAATGTTTCTACATAAGATCCATGTCTTCTTGGACAACGTCAGTCAAGTATGTCTCTTTCTTGTTTTGTCCAAGCAGCATTGAATATATTGAGCCATAATTCATTGTTTCGGGTGAATTGAGCATCGTAATTAAAAGTATCAAATTAGTTTTGAAAAGGCATTGGAAAGTGACCAGTTTTGGCCTACACAGGGGCCGTGGAAGATCTTTAAAAATGGGGTCAAGGCCAAGAAAGGGCAGCAACAATTTACAACCTAATTGCTTCAATTTATTTGAAGACGCATATGTACAATATCGTAAGCCAATCACTATTTTAGATTTGTTCATAACCAGGCTATGTTATGTTTTCATTATTCTGTTTTCAAATGTCTATGTCTTTGTATCACGTCGCTTTCTGTGTTTCCGAGGGTGTTTCCATTTTAGATAAGATAAAGCATGAATTTGCATGTACTCTTTCTTCCGCCTTATCTTTAAATTTTAAAAGATTGTATAGAGAGGCTAATTTCTTCGAACGAGTTTTATGCACATTTCTCGCCAAATTAAAGCCAAACAACTTGCTTGCTTTGTTTTGAATTTGTGAAAATTCCCTCGGTCACAGAACAATGGCGATGTGAAACGAAAACGAGATTTGACTCATTCTCGTTTCCATGAAAAGTGATTTTGGTGCATGGGAAAGATCATCTACTACTTGGAGCGATAACTATGTATGAAAGAAATTTAGTTCCAATTTGAGTTTTCTAATGAGAACTTCTTGGTCAATTGACATAAATAAATGGTTGAGGAAAATATAGCGGTGAAGGTTAAAAAGACACTCGAAATAATTGCAGCAAGATGCTTCAGGACTATGAATCGAAGCTTTACTCAATCCTCGAGGAGTCTATGGTAAGTCTATTATCGTCCCCCAATGAACTCTGCAATAAAAATTTCTAATGCCATGATTTGCATCAAGAAAAGGAGGTTTCTATTTACCAAATTATATGGGCCACAACCTTTGCCTTGACCCAGAACGGTCGATTTTGCAGCGTTTACAGCAGCCAATTTGTTGCTTGATAAATACACCCTGTTATGCTGAATTTGTTGCAGAATTAATTAGGGGTATACAAACACACATCGTAGATCTGTGGTAATGCAACCTTCCATAGAAAAACCATTTATAGAACTTGTGTGTTATTGATTAAAATTTGATTATGAAGGAAGCTTTATTCCAAGAAAGCAATAATCAAATGATGATTATTGTTGCTTTAGACGCAACAATGATGAATTTAGTGAATCAAAACTTGAAACTTGTATGGTTATAGGCATAGCATTATAGAATGCTCATTTTATACTTACACCTATTGTTATTATTGTTTTTGTTTTCCAGGACTTTCAAGCAGTTGAGGCTGTTTTTGCTGGGTATGTTGTCATATTACTCATTGGCCCTACTATGTCTTGACAACCACAAAAATGCACTATTACACAAAGATTTCTGTCTTTTGATATCAATGTGAATCTTTCACTGTCAAAGTGATATTTAGACATATCTATATTTAGTCATATATATTTAGACATATATATGATTCACAAACATGATCCTGTTTGCATATATCCTATCACAAAGATATAAACCTTTTTCCTACAGCTTAACTTTACAGAAGCCAGAAGATGAGAAAAACAGAAAAGAAAGATTCTTGGACCATTTTAGGGAATTGTGGACAACTGTTCCTGCGGCAAGTATTTTTTATCAAGATAATTAACTAACATCATATAAGTAATTTTCAGTATCATTCACATCTGAGTCTAATTTTATCAATAAGGGGCATTATGAGTTATGAGTATGGCTTTGGACCTGCCTGTGAGAAAATAAAAATTTTCCCTTTTTAGTTTTGTTTTGTATTTTTATTCTGTTCCTAATGAAATCATCAGACAGCTAGTCAGGATTGCCCTATAATAGCAGTTGTATAGCTTTAATGTTCTCTGGCTATGGTTTTGGTGTTATGTAACCACCATTACCTTGTAGACTGAAAGTGATGGTGTAGTTTACAGTATTGTTGCATTTGCTAATGAACAAAAGACACAGGCTAGATTGGACTACCAGTATGAACTAATTCAGTTGCTTGTGGAAAGAGGTTTCTTCCCTGCAAGGTTTGTAAATTTTATTCAAGTTTTAACATATTTTATGAATCTTGCTTGTCCAGATTATGTCTAAGCTGCCTCTGGAAAGTTTTTGGTTTTTCTTACTCAGATAGTCCTTACAATGTTATGTGATGACTAACTGTGTTTTTAACAATGTATGGTAACAAGACATGATAGTTCAAGTGGGCAAAATTTTGCATGAAGCATTTATTACAGATAATACCAGAAAAAAATTTTGTTAGACATTTTCAATCGATACCAAGCTCTAAATAGAAAACTATTTGGTTTCTCATTCTAGACGAGTTTGTGAAACGATTCTTTCCTCTCCAAAATTCACATTCAAAGAAGAGAAGGTCTGGCATCATGGCTGTGAGTTTATTTACAACTCTGTGAAGCAGATGGACTATAGGGTTTGTGTTCATTCCAGCCTTTGACTGCATTTAATTTGGTTAACCTAAAAGCATCTTTGGAAACAGAAGTTATTCTTAAGAAAATATTCATGTAATATATTTGACATAAGGCATGGTTGGTGCTTAGTGGTTTTTGAGTGCGCTGCTAAAGTACCTTGAGCAGGAGTAGACCTTACCATAAGCATATTTTTTAAAGGCATGTATATTGAAGACTATATATAATATTAAAAATGGGTTGTATATCCCTTTTACTTACCCCTGTTAGGATGTGTTTTTAGACCTGTAATTTCACCTAGGAAATATTCAATGAATTGTGTAAGGCCTTTTTGTTTTTGCAGGGTGTTCGAACAATATTTGCTTTGATGCTGAACAAAATTAATGACATTCCCAGTGTCTTGAAAGAGTCAGATAAAAGCTTGCTTGATGACCTCAAAAAGGTTTGTTTGCCAATAATGCATTCATCATTTCACTAATGTTTTAGAAAATGGAATGATAAGAGATTTGTTTGAAGGCATAGCAAGCAGAAGTATTTGAGCAAAAGAATGGATCAATTAAATGAGGATATGGCAGGAAAAGTGACAAAGCATGACATATATTGAGATAGTCCTAGAGCAAATAAAAAAGAAGGGCCAAGATGTCAGCCATAGAAGATCATTTTTGCCAAATTATAAGGTGTATCATCCCCCCCCTACACCCCCACTAGGTTTGTCCCTGTTTACAAGCTCCTCAAAGTAAACTTCAGTGCTTCTTCATCTTTCATTCAATGTTGCCTCACTCTTCTTCCATTTCAGGTTGTTTTTCTCATTGTGAGCAAAGATGCCTGTCTGCTGCCAACTTATATTGTGGTGTATGAGGTATTTTGTATAGCAACTTTCATTTTCCTGCAAGCGGTTATCACAATTTTTATCAAAAAACTGTTCAATTTAGAAAGAGGTATACTGTATACATAGCCCATGTAACTATTCATTTAGATGAGGAATGCCTCATTTTATATATTATTTGTTTCAGCCTAGCATTTGATCAAGCTTTTTGACCTTTATCAACACACTGTTTGCCATTATTCATTCCATTCTTTTGATATATTTAGCCTTGCTTTCTAGTCAACATTACTTCAATTTGTCATTGCTAATATTAATGCAGCTGATATCTTGAATATTTTCCTGTTGTAGATATACAAGCTGTACCCAGTTGATAATTTCCATCCTCATTGGGTAAGTGAATCATCAAGTTAAAGTGATTCCCATACCCTACTAGCTTACAAGGAGCTAAACAACTATGTCAGCAATACGGGGTTGAACTTTGAGCTACATGTTATTTTTAGATAGGAATTACGTAAATTACACCAGATGTGAATCACTCCCCCCTGTCAGCTTAAGAAGGGGTTATGGACCTTCCTCTATATTTGCTTTCCCTTCATTATTTTACTGTTTGTATCAATAGACCCCATTAATTCTGTATTGCTTTGATTTTATTGTGTCTTACCCTATAAATATATTTAAATCTTAGGCCTTCGGCAAAGCCTTTACTGATTTCATTTCTGGTTTCAAGCCTCTTGCCCAGATAGTCTCAATTACAGGTAAGTACCCCCTAGCGACGTAGCTCTTCGATTACCTCATTGCCTTATGTATATGTATTTACCTCATGCTCTTTGCTGGATGAGTAGAAATCCCTAGTGTTATATTTATGCTTTGCATGGGGAAGCTTTGTCAAAGTATACATAACACTTTAAGCCTTCTCGTGGCTAGCAAAAGAATTCAGCATATGTTTAAAATGAGTACTTTTGTCATTTGTCACAAAGTACTGAATTCTGCTTATGCAAAAGTGCGTGCGTGTGGTTTATAGAACGGGAGGGGATGAAGTTTCTACTGTGAATATAAGGGTTGATGTGACAATCTTAATGCTGCCTGATGATTGCATTAAGCACGGAACACGGACTAGCAGCTCCGTACGATATCTATCACAAGGTCATTATTCTGTCTCTGAAGCCTTCCCTTTGTCTCCTATGGCCTACATCCCTCTGTCAGATTACTCTCCATTCGCCAGGTCGACCATCCCTTCTGCCGATCGTTGGTCACTCCAGTGCATCTGCAACTGCTTGGAAGTTGGAGCCATCGACTCTCAAATTCGCATTGAAAGGGCCTCTGCCATTCAGCAAGGTAGGCACATTGTAATGTTTATGTCGCCCCTGTTACCTGCCCTATCGATATTCTGCTCACCTGGGACGAATTGAGAAGGAAGACAATTTAAATCTTAGTCCTTCCTTAGGTGTGTCTGCACACTGTCAAGATTTGATTAAGGTGACAATGCTATATGCGCATAATGACTGCGTTTACAGGAGCAGTTTTGGAACGATGGCAAACAGATTCTCTCCTTTGGTGACCTTGTTTCTAGCTGTTCCATTTTGCAGAGGTTCAATGAGCTCAGTAGAAAAGGGACACCTAAACGTTGTCACGTTAGCTGGGTTTCAAGTGGAACTGGTCTTATGTAAACATTGCCTATTCATAAGACCCCTAACGTATTACTTATAACGTAGATGTCTTTTTGTACTAAAAATAGCTCGATTAGTTGCATTGGAAAGTGACTTGGACGATGCCTTAGTGCAAGGACCCAGTTTGTTTTTTGTAAGAGCTACGATGAGCACCGCTGGGATTGTAACAACTTCTTGAAGCTTACAAAAAATATAAGTAGTTTCTACCAGAAAACGACTCCCACTAACAAGGGCTACAAAGATATTCTTCTGATTAAACGCTATCGATGCCTGTTTTCAAGAAAGCGCTATCTGTTGATCGTTAAAATGTTGCTTTTCAAGGACCTCATTGAACCTCAGAGGGATCTGGTTCAGTACACTCTTGCCCAACCTTACTCGAGAGATCTCGTCTGTAACATGCTGGGACTTAATAAACAGGTGAGTGCTCTTTTGTCGTGAACTTTCTTTTCTTCTGTAGAAATTTGCTCTCTATCGTGTTGATGTAAGATCTTCAGTCAAAATGGCCAACGTCCCTTGTTTTTCTTCCAGCGTAAAGAGCGATGTCAAGCTTTAGAAGAGCTCTTGGCTGGCTTGATAGTTGTTGCCATGGAGAGGTCCGAAAACGAGGCCGATGGTGATAAATCGAATCAGCTTTTGTGGCAGCATCTTTCAAGTCAGCTCATATTCTTCGTCCTGTTTCAGTTTGCTAGCTTTCCGCACATGGTCAATCTGCTGCACGAAAAAGTAAGGACTACTTATGATTTTTGGTTTCAATCGTGCCATCGTTGATCATCCTTGATCATTATTAATCATCCTTGATCATTATTAATCATCTTCGATCATTATTAATCATCTTTGATCATTTATCAACCTTAAGTATCATTGATCACATTGGTCATCCTTTATCATCCTTTATCATCACTGATCGTGCTTGATCATTATTAATCATCCTTGATCATTTATCAACCTTGAACATCCTTGATCATCAGTAATCATCCTTGGTCCTTATTAATCAATGTTAATCATCGTTGAACGTCCTTTATCATAATGGTGGTAGTAATGATGGTGCTGAAAGTTAGAGACGGTTTATTTCAGAAAAAATTGCTGCATGTTTAACCCGCGGTCTGTAGCTAACAAAAGTTATCCTCTTTTAATTCAGACTCAATTTTGTTGGTTTAAAACTCCATGAGCTACTTTTTCCAGAAAGATTTTTCGTCAAGTAGTCTTCATTTTCAAGACCGTGAATTTTGAATCGGAGACATTACTATTCGATGCTGTTAGTTTTCATTTTTCATCATGCCTTCGATATTGCTGTTGCTGTTGTTGCTGTAGTTATTGTGAGGATTAATAGAAAGCAATATTTTGTCAGTTGTCTGAAAGGAGCCTGTACATGGGAAGAGATCAGCTGATGTGGGTCCTTCTCCAGTTCATATCGGGCAGCATCCAGAAAAGTCCGGTAAGCCACTTACATTACTTGATCAATTTTTGAATGCGAGGAGGTTATTGCTATTCTAACTAAAAGTCAACCTTGTATATTTATGTATGCTTTTATAGGTCCATCATTGTTTAAGTTGAAGACATACAGTTGGTAAAAGTATATACAATACGAAAATGAGTTTATATTTTTCAACTCGTTGCCCTCATATTTGGCAATTTTGTGATTTAGAAACAGATTACCCTGTTACATGGTAGAAACATTTCAATGATAATGTGAGAACCTTTCTGTCTTTGTTGTGTAGTTCTTTTAAATTCGATCTTGTTCTTTAGTCGAGTGACTTTCTGCCGGTGATTGATCTGGTTGAAACCCTCTACCCAGATGACGAGGTATTTTTGTTCTATTTAGCAATTCATTGTTACGATCCCCGTCTAAACTAATTCACAGTATAAACATTACGTTTTACCTCATTGTTCACTTCTCACTTTTACGGGTGCACATGCTTATATATTTGTTCATGATTCAATGCAATGTATTTAATATAATTCAAGGATGTAGTTTTAGTGGTGGTGGGAAGCTTTCATTGTCTTTCCGTAGGCCCTATTTGCACACCAAGTAGCACACTGTCAACCTTCTTCTATAACAATGTCCTACAATTCAGGATAGATTCCTACTCTGTCTATTCGAAGAAATTTTTGTTTCAAACATCAGTCTGTTGATATGCAAGTAGGGCGGTACTTTGTCGAATTACTTTACGACTATAATGTTATGGCTGACATGTCTTGAAATGGCAAAATTCTTCAATTTGCAGCCACTACCAGTTCCTGACATCACGAAGCCGGAGTCGACTGCAGCGCTTGCTGTTGCGTGCATATGGGTGCATCTGTCTAAGAAGGTACAATCTCTACATACATATCGTTGGTACAGAGCAAAATGCCACGTTTAGCTCACTTCTTGTTTAAATATAACCTATTTCGCTTTTCTTTATACCGTTTTTTCCTCTTTAATCTGAACAGAGAATTAGCAAAATTTCAGTAGCCATTCATTATCAATTTAATGTTTTATGCTAGTCTGCAGTCGAATATAATGTCTAAGCTTTCCGTTACGGTCTTATTTGTTACGGTTTTTTTTTACCGCTAAATCTCTCCATCGGCACATTTAGGCCCAGAATGAAAACCAGAAAATCGTTCGATCCGCACCGAGGCTCCTTCAGAACCAACTTGCGTAAGTAACACGTCTTCATGTGGAGCATGCGCACTGCCATTTTGCTACTGAACTTTTAGCGCTTGAAGTAAACTCTTGAGCTGAGCAATAAAGTTAGAGCAATGTGCAGTGATAATAAGAATAAAACAAGAAATATAGTAAAAGGATTATTGCGGAGATGACGAGTTCAGCGTCCATTACCTTGGCTCTCCTTTTTACTTAGCTTTGCCAGTCGTATTCCGCTTCATACGTGATCTTTCTGAATTTTACTGACAGTCATACATCAAGGTGTACGCTCTATTACAGATTCCTGAAAGAATGCTTGGCGAGCAGGCCATCTGAGCTGCAGGACTACAGGGTCGTCATTCTCTGCAATGCATGTAAGTGACTGACGCAGTGACGTCATTGTTAATGATGTCAAGTTTGTTCATCTGCATTCGATGCTTGAATTCGAATTCGTCGTAATTCCGCCGTTATTGTAAACATATTTAGCCTCGTCTTCTCAACGCCCTCGTTTTGTCTTCGTAGTTTTAACGGATTTTCTTCTCATCGTCACTTGCCACCGCGTTGATTTTAGTCATTGTCTCTTATCATCTTTAAAACCGTTTCCAAGTACTTTATCGTATTTCTATAGTCCTAAATTAGTACTCATTTGAGTATTGAAAACCTCTTTTCTCGATGACCGATACCCTCTTGCAATCTTCATGCAGACAGCACGAATGCTGATAACTTCCTGCATCCATTGGGAATTCTTGTTGACACGTGCTACGGAAATGACCAATCGACGGTGACCCTGCCGGGGGAAGTCCAGGCTGCCGGACCGATCGCACCTTGTCCAATGGAAATGCTGGATTCACTTACAGTTCATGCGAAAATGAGGTATGCAATCAATTAGACATGCTCCGTCATTTTTTCCACACATGAGTTCCCTAATAATAGATAATGGATAATATTTCCCTGAGCGAGAAAAATACTGGTCCATACCGGTGGTCCCCGCCACCTATTCCAGAAAACATGAATAGTTTCCAAGATTGGCCTAATTTTGTAGAGATGAAAGAGGATATTCCAATCTTTGCTTATCGTTGTTTTCACAGCTTGATCCAAAGCATTGTAAACAGAGTGATAAAACTGGCCAATGCGCAGTCCGACACCGCCCTTGCCCCTGCGCTGGTTGAAACCTATAGTCGACTGCTTGTTTACATGGAGATCGAGCTGCTGGGAATAAAGGGATTCATTAGTAAGTTTACATCTATCAATCTGTGTAGCGTCAATTGACAATCTACCTGTTCAAATACTCGGGTCACGGAACCAGTTGCGCTGAGGTTTTAATTGACGCTTCTCCATTTTAATACTGTTTGATAATGTTTAGATAATCTCGTATTTGTAGACTTTAATTTGATATTTAAGTGGTTTCGTCGATGTTCCGGTAGACATTGATAGTATTGAGTTGTTAAGTAATCTAAGCGATTGAATACTTTGATAATTACATGTTTGATGGATGTTAAATTGTAACTTATTTAATTCGTCAATATTAATTATTTAAATTGATTGATAGTTGCTTTTATTTTCAATTTCGAAGTTGAGAAGATTATTTAGGAAACATGGCCTGTGAATGCAGACGATTATAGCGGTAGTTTTTGGGGCTATGCATTCATGTCACCTACCTGTTGGATTGGATGATTAAAGTCGTCTTGAAAGTACGTCACACTGAAGCATTTTTGTTTGCGCTGTAGGCCAGTTGTTACCAGCTGTTTTCAAGTCAAAAGCTTGGGGAATACTGCACACCCTCCTGGAAATGTTCAGCTACAGACTGCATCATATACAGCCTCACTATCGTGTTACCCTGCTGTCTCATTTGCATACATTGGCCACAATGCAGTTCACCAACAATCACCAGTTGCATCTTTGGTATGTCAGTCAGCACTCGAATTTCTCAAGGCCTAGGCAAGGTCTAGACCAAAGGGACACACTTGGGCATGGGCACAAAGGTTGTCTCTGGGACTTATCAATTTGATAATTTGCCCAGTGAGCCATTATTAAGTAAGGCCGCGTGCCATTGACCACTAGATTAGAAGACACGAAGCCTTGAGAATCTGTTTATATGTTTATGTTTATTTATCTTTTGCTTCATCTATTTTGGCACATTAAAACCATTATTAACACAAGGCTGTGTCCCGTGTCTGTCCAAATTTATAACAGTTTCTGTTATTTGTAGCCAGATCAAAGAGATCCCTTTTTCTTCCTGTGCAAATTCGCAATTTGCATCACGGATTCGAAACCTATGATAATTTTGGAAATGTTTCTGTTGCTAGAATCGTAAGCTCCATTATGGTGAATTACTTCATGTATTAAGGTCTTGTTTAGCTTTCAGAGCACAGCACTGCGCCTAATAACTGGCTTCGAAAGCTCTGATGTCCAACCACAGTTTTCTAGCCTTCGAATTTCGCATGACCCAAAACAGGTATTTCAACGCATACTTTTGTCCTACCGAATTTTCTTCATATTCAAAACAGGCTTTACAATTAAAGCTTTTTCTCTCTGTATATTCGTCCTAATCGTACAGACCCAAAAAACCATACCCTTGTCCTTCAGTTTACTTATCACACTTGAAACAAGTATTTAAAGCCATACTATTGTCCTGCCCTGCTGTTTTTTCTTTTAAAGGAGATACAGAACTCAATTTCTATTTGTTATTAAGAAACTGATAATCTCTCACACTTGATTCATTCTATGATAAACTGTTCATGTCCTACATAAACTTATTTGTTTTGACTTCAGATCCTCTCAAAGGACTACGAAGAGTTGAACCGGGTGCTTATTCTCACAATGGCACGTGCTGTCCATGTGACAGGTATAGTTGCGATTATTCCATTGGCAGTCTGCGTTATGTATAACGGGATTGTTCTTACTTGCTTCGTAACTCCTAACGTGATCACTGACAATCGTTGCTGATAATCCCATTTATGACATCGTATCATTGGTCACAAAGGTATTATCCTAATTTTTGGAAGTATATATTTATCTAAAGGCCACTAATTTTCTGGTGTTTGATATTTGTCAACTTGGCTCGAAAATCCTTCAATTTTCCGTCGGTTTGAGAGAGGATCATTTTCTAGGGTCAGAGACGTTGCCTCTTGGTTGGTGTGAAGACGTCTTGAAAGCAGCAATAGCCGTGACTCCTCACAGGTATGACATTGAACACCTTTAAAATCCGTCATCGTTTACGTGATCCCTTTTGGTTTAATTTGATTATTTCCTCGTCAATGGCTTTCAGAACTTCTCAATGCTTGTATCCATTAATAAGTATCAAAGTCTTCCACTGATGTTGAAATTTGTCAATATTCTCTCACTTTAGGTGGGCCAAACACACACTGTTGTGTTTTCCTAAAGTTTTCCAAAATTTCTATGCAAGTAATCCTTGTGGATGCGAACGAAAGATTGATCTCAGAAGAAGAGTGGAAGAGAAATATAAACTTTTCAAAGGTAATCTTTCTATAAAATGTTTTATTTTTCGTCATTAAAAGCAGCGTTTTCTTGGTTGGCAGACTCGTATAATGTTGAATTAGAAGATACTTCAAAGCGCTCGTTATACTTGTTGTAGAATTACTAGGAGAGTGTATACGAGACTCAGATTAAGCAAGTTCAAAGACACAAAACAGCGAATTTAATATTGATCACTTAATATTTAATATTGATTGTTCACTTTTGAATTTATTAATGACAGTTATTAAAATTTCTAAAGTTTTTGTTTATTTAATGATAGTGCAACCTTCTTAGTTGGGACATTCTCTACTCTGGTAATCGGAATATAGCCTCACACTTTAGAATCGTCATCATTCTAGTATTAGACGCTATTGGCTTTTTGGTAGTCTTGGCTCCTTATAATAAACATAAACGTGTTTTCCCGTAGAAATGACAAACGAAAAGGACATTGTGAATTATTTCGCTGGCCCAGATGCTTCAGAAGTATTTTTGTGGTAAGCCGTGATTTTCCAAAGCATACCCTTCTTCCTTTCCAAGCACCAAGACTTGCTCTGCTATATATGATGAAGACATCTCATTTGCAATGCACCATTTGTATCATGATAATGTTATTCCAACTGTTGATTGTTGTTGATATCTTTGATTGCTCTTACTGATTGTTGATATCTTTGATTACTCTAACTGATTGTTGATATCTTTGATTACTCTAACTGATTGTTGATATCTTTGATTACTCTAACTGATTGTTGATATATTTGATTACTCTAACTGATTGTTGATATCTTTGATTACTCTAACTGATTGTTGATATCTTTGATTACTCTAACTGATCGTTGACATATTTGATTACTCTAACTGATTGTTGATATCTTTGATTGCTCTAACTGATTGTTGAAATCTTTGTCTAGTGTTTTGTGGAAGATACTGTTTGATACAGACACAATACCTACTCTCTGCCACAGGTATTGTGCAATACTTTTCGTTTGTTTATTAAATTTCATCTTGCATGGAAATGCAATTCATTGCTAAAAGTCATTAACTTTACCGTAAAAACATAGACCTCTTTCTTGACATTTGTGTTGGTATGGTCTGTTTTCATTTTGAATTGAGTTTTGTTCTCGGTCACATAACCTGAACACGTGTCGCGTGCTCCCAACATCACTTGCAGCGCATCACGTGTAAGTTGCATTCCATTTGATTGACCCAGGATGCCTAATGTGTAACTGCTTTTTATTCCAGAGTGCTAATGGACATAGGGGCAAGGGCACTTTCCACACATATCAGGGTTTTCGCTGACTTCCTGGTGTACGAGGTTTCCACAGCCGTAGCAGGAGAAGAAGTCAATATTGTGAGTCATTTCAGTATCAAGATGCTGGTTTCTTATGTAGGAACGTACCTCAAACTATTCACATTGGAAGCAGCTCTTGAACAACATGCTAAATGTGATTTCCATATAATAAGATGCGATTTAATGCATTAATTTGTAGACCACATTTCGCTTCTTAAAATTGCATATCACGCTATGAGGATGCTCTGAAGAATACTTGTGGTAATTCTTCATTTCCATTAAGTCTCCAATTGGTAATAATTTAGGTAAGCGGGTTTTAGGGCAATGATATCGAGCCTCGGTTTCGTTCACTCTGATTACACCTGTTGTCTCTGTGAGTTCACAGATGCCGCAAATTTCCCGCAAATTTGACATATTCAGTTCATTTATGATTCGATATTGAAGCGCTGTTTGCGAGTTGTGTGTTTGCGAAAAAATATGCGAGACGAAAATATCGCTAGCGAAAGATTGCGAGCCACGAGTTCAAGAGTGAAAAGCTTGGCAGGAAAATGGTCACATTTCACCAGGATAACACCAAAGCCAAGGTGGCATTCTTGGAAGAAAAAGAAGATCGGATGAATGCAAAGAGGTATTTCATTACGAAGATAAAGCAGATGGAGAGAAATGGTCCCATTTTTGGAGAAGTTAATGCGGAGCTAGCACAAGATGGCAAGCAATCGAGAAGCCTCTTCGACAAGAAAAAGTTGATTTGTTGTTGAAAGGAACAGATGCACTGACCATTTTGTTTACCCGTCATGATATAGCCTCCTTTTTGTTTAACGATACATGTCCTATTGTGACGGAACAGACTCGATTTCACGTTTTGTTAATCTGACGTCACATATGTTGCAAGATCCTATAAATACGATGCTAGCAGTGCCTTGATCAAACTGTTTATGATTCGTAATCAAAACATAGTTCGCAACGTTATATACATTGACGACAAAATGGCAGACAAAAGTTTTTCTAAGACGAAGAGAAGACGTTTGAGAGAGAAAGACAGAATGGTATCGTTCTATGAGCAAGTGGCTGCGTTAGAAATGCAGATTGCTCAAATGACAGATGAAAGAAATCGCTTTTCCTCGGAAATAACCGAGTTGAATAAGACGAACCAAGATCTTCTTGGCCGCCTCCAAACCTGCAAAGAAAGTCCACAACCTTCAGCCGAGGTAAGAATTTTCTATGATTTATAGGATATCAATTATTTTCCTCATTAAGAAAAGCAAGAGGTAATATAAGTTATTTACAGAGTTTTCTTTCTTTTACAATTTGGAGCCTATTTCAAATGCTACTACATGAAGCAAAATGTTTCTACCTACAGCTCGAGCTCGCTGCAAAGCTAAAGAAAGTGGAAAAGGAAAAGGAGGAGCTGAGAAGAGAGTTTATAGTCGGGAGCTTTCTTGCCGAAGTTGCTGCTGATGTAGCAATAGAGCTTGAAGCAAGAAAGACCATGCTATTGCAAGCTCGCCTTCAGCAGATGGAAGAAGAGAAGAAGCATGCAGAAGAAGAGTGCAACTTGCATGAGCTTGAGAAGGCACGTCTTGAAGAAGACAATGCCGGGCTAGGTAGAAAACTGGTCACATTGCAACAGGAAAATGCCAAAGTAGAGGAATCGTTCAGGCAACTTGAGAAAGAGGTGGAGTGCCAGCAGATGCAATTTACAGCTACGGCATTTCTAATGCATATTATCGAAGATGTTGACCAGGAGGTCCAGCAGGAGGAAATCCAATCGCTGAAAATGCAGATTTCGCACCTTCAAGAGAAACTGGTTTGGGCTGAGAATGAGGTGAAAGATCAAAGGGAATTAGAGTTGGCTTGCGAGAATCTCTCTGACCGGTTTGAAGTGCTTGCAAAGGAGAATGCACGGCTCGAAGAGAAGAACGACATCTTGCATAAGAGAGTTATAGTGCTTCTTCATGAGAAATCCGTGGCACAAGAGAAGTATTTAATAGAGCAGGAAGAGCGAATAGATGCGATGACGTCTTTCACAGCAAAGATAGAGGGGCTTGAACAGTATTGTGCCACTGTGAAGGAGGAGAATGCAAGGCTGACAGAAGATGGCAAATCTCTAAGAGGCCTTGTGGATGAAAAGGAGGCTGAAATGGATGGATTGGTGCACCTTATTGAGGAAAAGGAAAACATCATTCAGGAGTTTCAAGCAAAGAAGCGGAGAGGCTGGCTCAGAAGATTGCTTTGTTGCAAGTGACTTGAACAGTAAAATGACAGTAAAAATGCAACCATATTAAAGACTTTATTTACATACTAGTTTAATTTTGTCGATGGCTAACTTTGAATTGTTATTATATATATATATTTTATTTGGAATTAAATTGTTTTTATTATCACAGATTTGTCTTTTTTGGAGGTATCCTCTATATGACAAAGATATTCGAAACAACAGTTAGCCATTCTGAATTGTTTTGGCCAAATAGGTATCGGATACGGGGTGCATGGTTTAAAAGCGAAGCGGAAATACCCAATATGCTCAAATGTAAACAGGTTGCCAAAATGAGAGAAAGTGGAACTGAACCTTCTTTATCCAACTATTCACCCATCCGGCGTATTAGAACCTTGGATAGATATATACGAGAGAAATATTAACATTTGGATGAATGGTCTCGATGTTAATATATTTGGATGGTCATTTGTTATAAGCCAGACTGATAGAGCTCACTTTTATCGTTATGCAGCTCATTTGAGTGATTTGGTTTCTGAAAAAAAGTATTGTATCGGTTGGGTTAAAAAGATGGTTATTAGAGGAGCGTATTTTAGAGCAAGCAGTTTTTTTAAAGAAAATAAACTGCTAAGGAAAGTTAAGAGGTGTGATAACTTAATTAGCCTGCATGTTCGTTTGCAAGCCTATTAATTTTGAATTAGTGTTTGCTACAGACATATCAAGATTTATTTTGATAGCACCTCGTAAAGCACTTTTATATTTGACATTATTTGTTGATTGAGAAAGTTGATTTTTACAGGTAATTGTAATGTTTATCTTTTCGTGTCGTTCTATTATTAGTGTATTCAACATTTGAATGACATGGTTTGGAAGTATAATATTTTCCCACTGGATCGATTGGTGCTCAGCATGGTAAGTCGACGATTATTCTTTATATATTTTATTCTATTTATTACCCTATATGATATGATGTGATTCACTATATGTTACATTATATATTGTTATACTATTCTATGTATTTGACATTATTTTATATTTTATTATATTATATAATGTTATATTATTTTATGGATTTGATATTGTATTGTTAATTGTATTATAATATATTGTGTTATATTATATTATATTATATTGTATTGTATTGTATTATTTTATGTATTTGATATTATATTGTTAATTGTATTATAATATATTGTGTTATATTATATTATATTATATAATATTATTTTATATTACATTATATTATTTATTATTTATTTATATTTATATTATATTATATTATATTGTATTATATTTTTATTATATTGTGTTATACTGTATTATTTTTGCTTTTTTTACATTATGTTATACCATATTGCATTATATATTATGTTGCATTAAATTACACTATGTCATATTGAATTATATTATGTGAATGTTTTTCATACTTTTTCTTCATTTTTTAGGCCTTGCGACACCACGAAGGCAACGAGGCGCAAGTTTGTTTCTTCATCATCCAACTGCTACTGCTTACGCCATCTTTCAAAACACGTGTCAATGCCTTCGTCAGGGAGGTAATCGAATCTTTTGTCAAATGACGTAATAATTCCCGTCTGTAATCATCATAAATGATATAATGACATCCACCTTTAGCACTGCGAATTGATTTCACTTTAGCTTGGGTTGAAGAGACGTCATCCATGATTTCTAAGCTCTTGATTGGTCAATTGTTACGCAACTCTCTTCCCTGTACCATTCGTCCTTCACTTCACCTCTTTTGGACTTTATTACGTAATGTTCTCCGCGCAAATAGCCAGAAATCGAGACATTCACAGAAAATTGATTGTTGGTACTGTTTAATGTGATACAGTGTCAACGATGTTGGTTTACGCCCCCACTAACAAAAGTAGCGCAAAGTCAAACAAGTCCATCTGGGCTTCCGTTGATCAATAAACCGAACATTTTCCCAGGAGCCTATGAGCATATTCAAGAGAGTTGTGTATTCTCCGGTTAATACTTCAGTGAACTAATAAAGTCACCATGAAACAAAAATTTCCCGGGGGGTTTTAAACAAGACCTTCATGCCTTTTACTCTCGTGCTTGGACCCTATGTTTAGGCAGTTAATGTCTGAAGTAGTTCTCCGTGGTTCATAGCTTTCCCGTTTTTATGTTGATCCTATTTTATTCTTGAGAAACGGTCACTTTCCTTCTGTTGATGTTCTAGAATTCTCCCGATCACTGGCGGCAAAATGATTGGCTAAAGAAGCATGTGGCCTATCACATGGTGAGTTTGGAGCGAGGTTGGAGAATGTTGTCACTGGCAACAATTTTCACAAGCCGCTACATCTCATTGTTTGACGTTTCTCAAACTCTGAACATTGCAGCAAAATCTCATATTGTATCCATGTTCTCTTCTTCATGTAGGGCATTCTCTCGAGAATAAAAATAATAGAGTTTTTGTTTTGAAAGGAAAATGCGGATAAATAAACTCCTGACACAACCAATTGTTGTTGACATTGCACAAAGCTTTAACGACTTTTAAGAAACATTGCCATTTCACCATAAGATAAGAATGTCACTTGAATGATATTATCAAAACAATGACAATGTAGGCAGAAATGCAAGTTTCCAACAAATACTGCGTGGAATTTTGAGCTCTTGTTCATAATAGCTTCTTTTGATATTCCAGCAATACCCTGAAAAGCTCTACTTCGAAGGCCTGTTTGAAGCAAACAACATCAAACCGCCACAGACCTCGTACTTACCCATGTACTTTGGAAATGTTTGTCTGAGGTTCTTGCCGGTAGGAAGCTGCTATTTCGTTGCTTCATCATTGTTTAAGTATTGAACTATAACCATCAAGTGTTATAGTCAACATAAACCTTAAGGCGAAGGAAAGGGAACGAGACATTTATCAAACGAAGCGTTAATTAAGGATGATTATGATATCTGCTAAGTGGTTAACATGTATGCCTTGTCTAAGATCTAGACAATGGTTGGGTCTAGGCTGCGCTAGGGCCCAGACTCCAGTCCCTGTCAGCCACCATCTCCGAATGAGTCTATGAGTAATATGGTTACTCTGGGGCTAACGCACTTGTTCTGTTTTAGTTTTCATTTCTAATTAAGATTGTCCTCAATTGAAAGTGATTCGATTGATTGAAAGCGATTACATGATTCTCAGGTGTTCGACATTGTGATTCACCGATTCTTGGAGTTACCGCCAGTCTCTAAGTCCCTGGAGAGTCTACTTGATACACTTGGCTCCCTTTACAAGTTTCATGGTTTGTCTCTACCTTCAACTTGTCTCCTTTAGTAAGAATTGATAAGAAATAGCCCCAAGTCTTCTGTAAGTCTTATAGTCTCTAAGTCTTCTAAACATTTCTACTCAACGCAAAAAAATTAACTTATTAATTAACTTACTACTGTTTGCTTTATTTCATTTTTTCTGGCATCTTCTTCACATTTCAAAATTTTGGAAGATTTAAAAAGATGATTTGCAAATTATTTTCTCTTATTGCAGATCGTCCGATTACATATCTCTATAACACGCTTCACTATTTCGCGCAAAAACTCAAGGACAGGCCCACTGTCAAAAAGAAGCTTGCGGAGGCCATCATTGGTGCCCAGTCCCCTTGTCATCCCGCCGGCTGGTACGATTTAATGTAACGTCTATACCATCACCTAATAATGACGTCACTGCGTCCTAGAGATACCCTGCTCTCGCTACTAACAATTATTTGCAGTCCTTACATGGATATCGTTGATGTAGCTTTCTCTTCTGTTGCGGTCGAATGATTGCGGGCCTATTATTAAACTTTTCCTATGCTATCTGTAAAGGTATTTTGGTGCTCGGCAACCATTTTTGCTGCCAGAGATGTGGCATTTCAGGTCTTTATACAGCTCATATTTAGTTTTTTTGTATTGTACAGCTTTGCTTTTGGTCAGAATGCGGCGGTCAAGGTTTTTGGAAATAAAACTGCCTTTGTATAGTTGACTTTTTCGTGCTGTAAATTGAGTCCCTTATTGTTTCCAGGGCTTTGTCGCAAGGCTTCATCGAGTACCTGTCCCGCACCGAAGATATCACGTGGGCACCGGACCATGCCTATTTCTGCACGCTGATTGGTCGGCTTGTCGACAGTATCCTCTTCTTGAACTGTCAATCAAATGTCGTAGTTAGATTTTGTCTTTGTTTTCAAACAGTCCCATTGCTAGAAGTCTGTAAACATGTCATCCGACTCGAGAAGATTTGATACCGAGACAACGCTTTTAACTCACGTGGAAGGCTAATACACACTTCTCACTGCTTTGCTGCTACTTGATGACATTTAGAAATCAACGTTTTATGTTTTGATGAACTTAACATTGACAAGCGATATCTGTGAAGATGCCCTCGCCATTTCCATCATGTGACTGGCGCTTCAACGAGTTCCCAAACCCGACATCACATGCTTTGCACGTGACTTGTGTCGAGCTTATGGCTCTGCCAATCAAAGGAGACCAAGTGGGCGAAGTCTTATTCAATGTGCTATATAAGAGGTATTGCTCTACACCTTAGAGCTTCATACTCAGTTCATCCCGTCACTGATTTGCTGTTGTAAAAAATTAATGTTTTCATTGGCCTACATTCAGCCTCTCTATGATAGGCTGCAATCGTCCAATTACGTCCCATAAACAGTTTTTTTGAAGACACACTTTTTAAAGAGGAGATTGCCTTGGAGAATGCTCCTTCATTTAGCATAGTTTATCATGCGAATATAGAATTCAGATGAAATTAGAAGACGCTTCTATGAGATAATAGGTTTCTATTTAACCTTTTTTAACTGTTGTTAGTTTCTTTCTTTTCGATTCACAGCAGTGAGAAAAGTCGAGAACTGGGAATTCGCAAAAACATAATGTCTTGGATAAATGCCATCGCAGTGGTCCTCACGTCGCTGCCGGTAACAATAATAATGATAATCACTTTAATCTAGCACTGATGACCCTACAACACTGTTTTTCCAATATTCGTTATTGTTCAAATTCAGTCAAGCTTTATTCATCAGGATATTGGTCAAACTATGAAAGTTTTGATGGCGTTTTCTCAAAATTATCTTTATCAAGTACATTCACCAGAATTTTGTAGTCGTTTTAAAGAAACTGTAATCTGGATTGAAAGTTTTAGTAAATTTTTTTCCGACATCCCATTTTCACCTATCTTGGATCGATATCTCTACATTTCTCTCGTAGAAGTTCTAAAATTTTTCTGCATGCGTCATAGAACTCAAACCCAAGTTGCAATAAATAGTTCTTCAAGATCAATGAATTTTCATTTTCAAACTCATTATTATTTAATGCACACCATGGCAGCAAAATGCATTATTTACGATTTTTTTCGGCCGTCTAGATGTGTCTTGAAATCTCTTTAATCTCTTTTAATTGATGAGGCCAATTTAAGTTCGTTTGTGAATCCAACAGCATTACTCTACAGAGATTGTTGTACTCGGGTGATTTCCGTAATGCGTTCTCATTGATACACCAATGGTAACTGATTTAGACATGAGACCAAACTTGTACACATTTCTTCATATCACCACAGTTCATACCGTTGATCACTATACACGCACTTGTTTATAAGAATACCTAATTTTTCCGAGCCTTAATATTCTTGAAAAGTTTAGATTTTGGGCCTAAGATTATTCTAAAATTATCCATGCCCAACACAAGGTGTCATTTTGCCTGGCATTATTATCAAATTTCAGCAAATTTGAGCCTCAATTTTTTTTAAAGACTTAATTCTTATAAAGAGTGTATACAACAACTGTTGTTTTTATCAAGGAATCAGGAGCTAAGAAAACTTCTTTTTACAGGAATCCTCCTGGATGATTGTGAACAACAAAGTGTCGGAAGCCTTGAAGAATGACCTAGCGTCGATGAGTTTCACCACCATGTCATCGCTGCCTTCTTTCTTTGATTTCACAGCCAACCAGTCTTTGCATTGCGAAAACCATGCCGATTACGTGCTTGCCTTGTTCCACGCATTTTGGCATCACTCGAGTAATGGCCAGTTCGTGCTGCTGCCCACGTGGGTATTCCTTCTTTCTCCCAGCACTTTGATTCAGTTTCTACTTCGGCTGTTGTATAAAAACACTTTTTAATCCTCTTCTTCTTCCTCTTCTTCTTCCTCTTCTCCTTCATCTTCTTCTTCATCTTCTCTTCATCTTCTTCTTTCTCTTCAGATAATGGTATATTGTTTTGTTTATTCCCCAGATTCCTGCAAGTTCACTTCAAGCCTCTGATTAACAACGAGGCCCAACTGCTTTACGTTTTGGCACTCTTTGGCCCATTTCTGCAGCGTTTTGGCCTCGAAAGGACACGATGTCTGTATACGGTAAGAACAAGTTTGCTGCCTATTTCAAGTCTGTAAACATATGAATGGGTTGGCTAAGCACGAGGAGCCACCGGTGGAAATGTGTAAAAAGAGTCGTCACTTAATCTTTTGCTCATTCTAGATGCAGAGACAGATATCTTGTCACCAAAGTTTCTTGTCCCAAACATTATAAGGGACCTTTTCTGGTTCAATTGAGTATAAGTAAACTCTTTGAGCAGTGCAAAAAAAGCTGTTGATTGTAGTAAATTATAGAGAGTTGCTTATTACAATGGCACTGGTTAGGTCGAATGCTGTAGGATTTTCAAGTAAAAATTGCAGTAGGCATTTCGAATCTTTTTCAGCCGAACCTTAGTAGGTGACAGGCTGGAAGCTACATCTTTTCATTTCCGCTGTTTACAAAAAGCATCCCAAGCAAATCTATTATAATCTGATGAATATAGTTAAAGTAGGTCGCGTTCCCGAGGAGAGCAGTTTATCTATTAATGAGCGTCTGATGTCGGCATTTGTATTAGAAATGTCAATTGACGAAATTGAATTTGGGAAAGTAAAATTAATTATGGTTTAGAGGTTGTGACGCAGATAGAATTCTCAATGAAAGAATCATTGTATCCTGGGCTACGCAGTTAATTTGTTTTTTCGACTTTACGATTGTTGCATTTTAAATTTGATAATTCTTAAGACATTTATCTTTCATAATGATGATTTTGATTGCGATTGTCTCCATCAGCATCGTCAGCCGTCATCATTAATATTCATATGAAAACTGGCATCGTGATTGAGCATGATTATCCCCGCCCAGTTATAATCAAAGTAGTCATCAACAAGCATGATTACTGTGATCGTATTAATCACTTGATCTAGAATCACAATCACTACCATAATCATCAAGCCTGATTGAATATGATCAGTATTGCGTTCACCTTACTGGTTAGTTGATTTGGCTATTTCTATTCATTTGTCTTATTTCCCCGTTTCAGGTTGCCAGTGAAATTTACCTCATAATCGAGCAAGTCTGCAGGACAACAACTCATTTCTATTATGTTGACGTCATATGCGACTTCCTGTATCCTTTCTTAGAACTAGTTCACACTCAGTTGCATCAAGAGGCTAGTTACTGCAACCTGACAAAACACAGAGTATCGAGAGATCACATGATACTCTGCATTATTCTTATTGGCCAGTGACCTGCAACCTATTGCAACTTCTCCTAAAAATAGGATTTTGATACTTAATTAGTCACAGGTTGCAGTAGGTTGCAAAATAAAACTTGCAGTAATTCACACGTCCAGGTTCACGCGTACAAGTCCTCAGTCTCATCGTGACTGTGCCAAAAATTGCATCTGAAAAGTTGCATGTGTTATCCGTTCTGGAGGTGAACTTTGCTCCTTATTTGTTCGCCCTACTGTGAACATAGATTCGAAACGGGAAAATCAGACTCGATCACAAAGCGCATTCTTTTTGATGTTCTGAAATGAAATTGTGATTAGTCAATTAATCCTTTGTTAATAGCAAAACATGCTTGCAGAATGCCCTACAGTGTCCTTGACTGTGATCAGATATCACATGAAATACATGTTTGTCGGAGACGAGACGAAAGACATTGCAGAGCGGACAATCGGCAATTTTCACGAGTCGTTCCAAAACCGACTCAAGTTCATGACGGCGGCAGCAAGACGAGACGAAACTCAAAACACGCAGCAATCAACATGAGAGCGGATTGGTTGATTTCGCGCCGACTGCAATCACGTGCGACGTTGTTGCTGTAGATAGCCACAAGGGACCGAGAGACCGGGTGCATGGACTGGGTGACCCTTGTGAGCAGGAACCCTTTGGTGCATGTAAATAAAATTACTGATGCAGCAGTTGAAGAAGATTGAACACAGGCTAGTGGTACTGGCCATCGGGACATCGACTGTCAAGCCATTATAAACTGTGTGGGCTATTGGGCAAGCCGTTATTCCGAGCGACATCCCACCCTTTTCCCACCAAAGCCCTTTTCTTTTTGAATAATTTGTAAACTGGTTCTGTAGCAAATGAAGTGGGTTGACTGGTTCCAGGCTGCCTCCCATTCCACGGCCTTCGATGAGGCCAATTAAGTTAGGGGGGGGGCAAACTGATGCGTGAAGGATAGAAGAAGAAAAAACTAGGGAAACTTGTAATTATTTCGAAGAGGCAAAAGGGGGGGGCAAACTGGTGCGTAAAGAATAGAAGAAAAAAAACTAGGGAAACTTGTAATTAATTTTGAAGAGGCACAAGTTGCAAAAGGGGGCCTATGACCGAATGCAGTGCCCCCGTCGTACTGCATTCGTTTTGTGCAAGTTTGACATGAAGATGGTAAATCCATGATTCAGCGATTTGTGTTATTGTATAGATCAATGTCACGGGAGACAATGTTAATCTTGCACAGAAAGGGTTTTGAACCTGGTTGGGGAATTATCTTTTGTCTCTGGCAGAATTTCGTTTATGCCCCACAAAGGCATCCTTTCCGTTTACATCTCTCAGTGTGGCATTTTGAAGTATGTTTGGTAGACTTGATCTAGGTGTACCTCTGTAGGCCCTCTTTAACAAGCTGCATGCTGCATATGAAAAGTCGTCAGTCGAGCAGAGGAGCGAAGAACTTGAAAGGTGTGTTGACTTCAATAGATACAGCCATTTCCAATTCGTGCACCCACCATGTTCTAACGAATCAACTGGTATTCCGCTCTCGTCATATCTTTGGGGCGAGATTAATGGGAATTTAATAAGAGCTTTGTTGCGATCCGAAGTAATGTTGTTTAATCTTGAGAAGAAGTACTTTAATCAGAATTTTAGCTTAACAATGGTCTATAGTCATCTAGCATCGAGCTTTCTCACCGATTAAAGAATCGACGGTGGTCGGAATCAACGACACGAAAACCGTAAGGAAAGAGGAGTCAGTGTGGCAAAAGCCACTGCATTTGGCAGTATGTATACATTTATTGCACAGATCCTAAGTCTAATAGGTCCGCTGGCTGCATTCTGGGTACGTCTGGTCGGTTTTCATAGAAAGTGCGCCCAATATGTAGGGACTGCTGGTTGGCCATCATCCAATTCCCCTTGTCAGCTCTTTTCGATTGCCAACAACGACGCAATTCTCACGTGACCAGGTCGCATCGTGGCGCCGCGTCCGCTGGAAAAGGCCAACAGACATGAAGTCGGTTCCTTTATGTCTGTGCAAATTGCCTTGTCGTGTGTCTTTATGGCAGTTTTGCTTTAGAATCCATGTCAAAAGTGTTGGTGCTAAATACTAAATTGTGGATTTTAGACGGCATTTCATTCTAGTCTTGAAACAATATTTGAACTGTTTTTGATAACCATATGCATTAAATTATGGTAGTTTCAAAAAGTTTTTAACAGCCATGAAAGTGTCAGGTAAATTAATCCATTTTCTAGCCTTTCTTGACTTCAAACCATTGCGCAGTCATTGAAACTTCAGCTATTTCAATCTTTGCAGCCACACCGACTCAGGTCGAGCTCGTGTTATCTTCCCTCTAAACCAAACATATCTTTAAACGTTAATTAATCTGGTATTCCTTTTGAATGGCCCGTCAACTTGATATCAGGGTGTCACAAGAGTTAAGCGGATGAAAAAATTGTTTTGCCAGTTTTTCCTGATAATCTTAAATACCCCTGAAATCTTTGGAAGGACGTATTTGGCGATTATCTAGGTGCTGCCGCGGGGGCCCGCGGGATGTTTATGCTTATGACCAGGGAAGCAAGCCGATCTATGACGCTAACGAATTTCACACAGACAAACTCAGTACACAAATCTTAAAATCTGCTGCTCTTTCACAACAGTTAATACCGTTTTAGGCGCACAAAATCGAAGCTTAATTCGGTTAGGCCCACTCGTTATGAATGAAACAATTGATATTTGCGCGTGCCTATTAAAACATAAATTCTCTTTCTGATGCAGATTACTGGATGTAAAATATTTGAAAATAAGGATTTGCTTTTCCAAATGAAGGAACGAGTGTCTTTGCTTTACCAGATCATATTTCAATGAGTTTTTCCAATATATTTGACTCCTTCAGGGGAAACAAGGGAAAATTGTTGTTTCAACCAAATTAAACATGAGTTACATGTCACAGTCCCAGTTTTCGGTTCGCTCAACTTAGACACAATGCATTCGATGTGCATTTTATTTCAGTGCTGTTCCCACAGACTCAGGCAGCCATTCCCAGTTGATTGCTCCCCATACCTGGTTTAAATGTTGTCATACAACTCCCTGTGTTTATCATTTTCACCCTTTGTCCCATTAACACCGTTGGTACCCTGACCCGCACCACAAATGTTGTGCCAGAATGTTTCTGGATTTAATCAATATCTACAGATTGTTACCTTTCTGCCAATTTTACCGTTTATATCCTAAGCGGCTTTTCACCACTGTATAATATACTGCTAATTCAAAAAGTGCCGAATGTGATGTGTTGGCAATTGTTTTCGTTTAACGATCTACCGGCCATTCGTCATTTACATTACTCTGAAAATGGAAAGCAGTTTTTGTTTGCTAATTTTTTTTTAAAATGAGGTTAAGTATGCAAATGGATTATTCTGCTGTCCCATCAATACTTGTGTATTTTTTTGGATACAGACCCAAAAATTCAATAAGAATCTGTTTTGCCAGTGATTCTGTTAATATAAAAAAGGCGAAAATTTTTATCCGAAAATTTTGCGAAATCCGCTCTAATTTGGATAAGAGTGGGCGATATTAACACACCGTACCAAACAATGACGCCAAATTCTAAACCCCAACAAATAATACAACCATTGTCTCCTTATTTATCTCGCATCTCCATAATGACCTAACACTACCATCTTGACCTGAACTCCCTCCATTTGACCGATTGGCCAGTATGAAAGTGCTCTGATATTACAGCGTAAAAGCCCCGTGATCGTTCAGTGCTCTGTCGGGCTTTCTGCCATCCGCTGTAGCTGCGGGGGAGCTTTCTAAACTTCCCTTATGTTTCAGTAGTAAACACTCTATTGAGTAGCGCGAGTGTTTAATTTAAGGAAGAGCAGTGTTGTAGGATTGATATTTGCAAGGTTTCAATGGGGCCAGCGTATTGTTTATTGATAAGCCAACGATAAACTGCAGGCTGTTTGGGATTCGGCTGGGAATGATTTCGATAGAAAGGGCATTAGCAAAGCAAACTGGCTACGGAATGGGAATCAGGCGTTGAGGTAAATCGAATTAAATCGGTCAATGGACATCAGATTCGTTGTGAATGACTCAAGTGAGTACCATTGGATTTCCCTACTCGAAGTATCGCCATGACGCCCTCGAAATTTCAAACAACCTTGAGTCAAACAAGATGGTAAGTGGCTTGATTTCGATCGCAATTTTTTCATTGTACCTTTTAGTATCAACGTAGCAGCATTAGTAACGTATGTCTAACGTGTGCAAACTGCGGTTTCTGGCGCTCTTGTCGGCTTCGATGAAACATTTGTAGTTTTACGGGTGCCATGAATGGTACGAGGAATACCGAGCCCCATGCGGCAATATGAAATGCACTCTAATACGTACACCATTTACAACTGATTGGCCGTTTAGGGGGCTTCTTTGACAAACCTATAGAGAATTAAAGAAAGTGCAACAATATTTCTAACAATTGTGAAGTTATGTTCACATATGTTCATCTCTAGAGAATCAATTAGCAAGTTATTTTCTTCCTATGCCATCCAAACTTTCAATTGTTGGTTCGTGGAAGATTATATTGCTGGCACTTTAAAATACTGCCAAACTTTGCAGAATGCATTCACCTATTAAATATATTATTCATGCCGGACCATCGACAAGTCGAAGTCAACAAACTAAAGAGTTATGATAAAACCTCAAAATAAAGCAAAGTTGAACGTGCTCTTATCGCGTGAAGAAGACCTTTTTGCGGAATACTGTGATAAGAGAGCGCCTTGTTTTCGTCGTGCCAGGTCAAGTCAGTCGAAGCGTAGCTGTGCGCAAGAGATCTCTGGCATTGTTGCTGCTGTTGCCATGGTGTGTAAGCCAATCACAGTAATTGCATTCGTCGATTCACAAATAACATTCGCGTAGTCGGTGCTAAGACTGTCACATGCATCTATCCTCGCGGTGATAACTACCTAGGGCTACTCAAACAAACTGTTGGCATAAAGTACGATCAAGCCAGTACTGCCATCAATGTTTAATGCCAAAGTATCAGATTATCTCAAAGACATAACGTGTCGGTGGGTTTGCAGCAAGCCTTAACGTCTCACTTGGCACTTACTTCTGGCACTTACCTTAACGACTTACCTCTACACACGAACAAAACAGCTCGGACTTCCAACACCACAAAGGCACACTTGTGTACCTTGCAGATTTCCCAAGGAAGCCTGATAGTTCGTGGCTTACCATTAACTGGCTCTGTTATCTACCCTGATAATTAACAGGCTCTGTTATCTACCCCTTTACTAGAGCAACATCTAAAAGCCCGGTGTAGCTTTTGTTGTCTTTGAATATATGCAGAAATGCTTATTTTGTCTGCCTCGACCAACAATGCAATTCTGTGCGTAAATTCTAACAAAAAGCGACGTGCTTCTTAGAAAGTGCAGTTGTGTTCACTGAGTTACTCCGAGAAGCTCTCCTATAGCCTTATCCTGAAGTTGTCTTCTATTTAGGCCTAGATCGAGTCAGTCGCTGCTTGGGAACAATATTGCATGGTTTAAAAGTACTTGTGTGTATGGCCATGGTAGAAATGACGTCATATAACATGCCCAGCATAAATCCATTGTTGACAATGGTCTTTGCATTCCGTGTTGGAAAACCTAAACAAAGTTTTAAGCCCAGCTATGAACCTACGACAAAATAAAAACATATACCAGCATGCGTTTGAATATTCTTTGTTCCATCTGTGACGAGATGAGAATGACAGCTGTTTCTTCAAGTGAATTATTGATAGACGTCCTTTTTTAATACTTATTAAAACATTTTGTAAATATTATCATTTTTGCACTTTGGCCACTCAATCATATCTCTGCAGCCTCTTGAATCGAGGATGTTTTATTTCTTTTCCGTGCAAAATCATTTGTTCCGAAATTCACGGCTTTAGGAAAGTTATACGGATGTAGGTAGCCTCTTTCAAGCGCTATATAAAATTTATCAAAACATATCAAGAAAACGAAATGATAACAAATGCAATTCCTTGTCATGTAGCAAAAAATATCTTCTCTCTTCGATAAATAAACAGCGAGAGAGAGAATTGCCCCAAAGACCTGGCACTTAGCAAATGGCACACGAGCATAAAAGAATAGCCAAGTGTCTCTTGATTGGCCACAGCCATACCTGTAAAAGGAGAATTATTAGAACCATCTTAACTATACGTTTTATCGAGCAAAAATGTTTTTTATCTAGATGGCTCAAAGAAGAACGAACAGTTCAAAGTTTAAAATTTGTTTCCATCAGACTCAGATGCGTATATTGATAATCATCGTTAAGGTAAAATGTATCCCGTGAAGGTTGGACAATCACGAAACAGGCTTGTATTGAGGTAGAAAATGGAGTCTGTTTTCTTCTTTCCTTAATAGATAAAGGAATGGAATGTATACTCGTTTCGTAGACGGTCCTGTTTCGCCCTTCATGTGCTCATCAATGCAACACGAGGCTATTATGCAACTCCATCTGAGCCATGTAGTCAGAGCAACATACCAGCTTAACGAATCGATTGAGGGTCCTGCCGGAGTGTTCGAACTAGGGGCGCGCTGTTAGCATCGCATATATGTTTATATGTATCGTATTGGTATGAATAATGCCATCTATGTATCAGTGCGACCCCCTGAATCTAGACCACTAAAGGATTCCCATGCAACAAACTATCAGACAAGCACATCTGGTTCAATTTGATACGCTCATTGCTTGTCACCGCAGTTTTTCGAGGTATATTCAAATAAAAGACGATGCAACTTCACTCAAGAAAGTCAATGCAACTCTAGCGCGAAAGAATGGAGAACACATGATCCGTGGCTAGCAAAAATGTTTTGTAAGGTATTGAGATACGAAACAGAGGAAATGAGATATGAGACAACGGCAAAACATTACCTGGAATATGTTATTAAATAGCCCGTCGTGAAAGCATCAGTCAGTTTTTAGTCAGTCAGTTATCATACGTCATAGCGTTTTGGGTGGTCGGTAGAGATTTGATAAACAAAACTCGAATTGAATTTTATATAGACCTCGCATATTTAAAGATATAAGAAACCTGAGCAACTTGTGAGCATAATTGTTATGACGTAATGAGCCCAAAGGGCGTCGTGTCACTGACAATTGCCAATCGGCTCCTGGTAGCCTTCTCATTCCGAGCCTCCTAATCAGAAGTTAGTCTCGTATGAGTGTCGCCACATTACCAAGGAGAACTGACGTTGCACAAAATAGCTTTCTGCTAATAGGTACATCTGCTTTGCACTTGAAGCAAAACAAAGACAACAATTATTAATGTGGTTGTTTTTGCGCCGTGAAAGTAAAAATATACCTGCTTCTTTCAAAGAGCATCATCAGCGCGTTTATCTTATCGCTTTCTATCCTTTGGTCATTGCAGGAGCCCTGTAAATTCAAAGTATTATCCCAACGAAAATGGCTTTACAAATGATATATCATCAAGTGATGATGATGACGATGACATGCTGGTCAACTCTGATTACAGTTCTGATTCGAGCAACTCCAGCGACAATGAGGCAAACGGCGCAGGCGAAACCAAAATAATGGCGGTGAATGGGTGGCCTAAAATATCAAATCCAAAGCTGACGTACATCACCAAGAATGTCGCGAACAATATGGGAAAGAGTCGTGAGAATTCGGGAGAAGGCAGAAAGGAGGAAAACGGGAGCTGTTCGCAGAAGAGAATTAGATTTACAGAGCCGGAAGATTGCAAGCCGCTCTCTCCAGTGTCAAAGGTAAACACCCCAGAGTCTCCGAAGCGGGTGCAAGAGAATGGCAGCAGTAAACAAAGAACGACCATAACCATTCGCAGCGTTGGTGCCAAGGCGAGTGGAAGCTGCGAGGCCGCAAGCAGGCCTGAAGAGACCAAGAGAAATGGTAGCCATACGGGGAAGCAGTTGTACCTGAAAGGACCAAGTCCTGTAACCAAAATTCGAATTAAAAGTGTCAAGAGAGCAAGTTCGCTAGCAGAAGAAGCCGTTGGTGGTCCTGATGGACCAACTGCACCAGGATTAACCAGTGCAGATAAAGGGGTGTTGGTTGACAAAGAGAATTTGCCGAAGCCAACATTTTGGAGTCAAATTACAGATAGCAACAACAAATTGGAATGTAATGGGGAAAGTATACTAACAGAGAAAAATTGTGGCTCTAACGAAAACAAGAATCCAGTTTTGGACAGTTCATTAAACGGTGAATGTTTGGCACAGCAGGACAACCGTGGTAGTCCAATCCGAAGAAGCACAATCGGCGCTTCAAAGAGAGGCATGAATAGGCCATGGTCTATGGGAGGATTAGGCGCGGAGGGATACTCAAACACACTTCGTCTTGCGTCTGAGAGGATGTTCGGGCTTGTAGGCCGAAAGGTACCTGCAGAAACGGATACATGGAACAGGCGTAGTTTAACCTTCGAGGTTAAGGCCGTACAGCAGAAGAGAGCGGGCTGCCAGAGTGCTGAGAACTCACTACACGCGTCAGCCTCGTTGTCGTGTGAATCGGAAGAGCGTGCAACTGGACCTTCTACAGAGTGCGAGGAGCCCGGTGAATCGGACGACGAGGAATGGCCTGCGCCGCCTAGCAACGAAGAACTCTACAGCAAATCAGACGAAATGGATGGAGATGACAAAGTGGAAGGCGATACGGACCAAGAATATACGGCTGACGAGAGGCGAACGTCGAGTCTAGATCAGAACAACAACAGAGAAACGCAGGTCTTTGACGATGATTCGTGCGTTCTTTGTGATATATTGAGTAACGAAAAGCGATTGGCCAGGAGAAGTGCCGACATGGAAAGCTTTCGACGATCAACTCTGTACGACTGTGATACAGTGCTGAAGAAGATGGAGAAAGCGCAGAAAGTTGTGCGAAAGCTGAGTGGCAATGGTGGATCTTTGAAGGCTTTGGCGAGAAAGAGCTTCACTGAGAAGGATTATGCAGATATTTTGTTGAGGAAAGATGACTCATACGAGGGCAGCAATTCCAAAGAATCTTTACCTGTCGAACAATCCATTTCTAGTGGAGATATGGGCTACAACGAAAGCAGTCCAAGAGAGAAGACGGCAAATGCGAGAAGGACACAGCCCGGAGATGGCATGCAACCCACGTGGTCTGGTGTCACTTTTGAAGCGCCACGTGCAGGTAGGGGAGTCGGACAGCAGAAGAATGGAACAGGGCATTTGTATGACGGGAATGCGATGAATAATAGTGAAAAGCCTTCATCGAAACGCGCACCTGATACACAGGGTTTCAAGGTTGCAGAGGAGATACAAGCAGCCGCCCGAAGGCATTGCAAGGAGATCATCGACGCAGAGGGGTACCTAATCCCGCAGCAGAAAAAGACGAAAAGTCGACCAAAGCCAAGGAGGAACCTTTCAGAAGATTTCTTAATAGTGGAGACCATGCCTGCTTTGCAGACGATGGAGCCCTGGAGAAGAAAGTCGTCACCACGTGTGAAGGAACAGGAGATGCAAGGGTACAGACCCGGAAGTGTAGGACCCGGATCCTTTCATAGCAATTCTCTTCCAAGAAGTGGTAAGTCACTTGTTAATTACAATGAAGTGACTTCTAAAGGGTTAGTTAACAACCGAAGTCCCAATGAAGGGAACTTCGGCAGCCAGTCTATAAGATTGCAAAATCCTAACTCACAAATAGCCTCGGCGAATTCTCCTGGGTTCGAGGCTGGTAATCCCGATCGGTCCAGAGTAGAGAGAGAGAAGAGCTGGCTTAAGAAGGCGGCAAGGCGCCTCCGCAGGTCACTATCTTTTGAAGAAAAAAGCAGCCCGAGCGAATCAAAGACAAACTTCTTTCAGCAAGGAACCAAGCTTCAAAGACGATCCAGCGGAAGTCTGGTGACTAGCAGTGAATCCTCTAGGCAAGATGGCACCGACAAGAAAGATGGGGCGCGAAAGCGATTTGCGATCCAGAGCCTCAGAGGGTCAAAAAAGAGTCCCACTCAAAAGAAGGTGGCTTTCCACCCAGAAATGACCCCAGTTTTCACCCGAAATATGGATATGCATCGGGGGGTGTTGGGAATGGAATGCCTGCAGTATCTCCAACGAGTGATGACGATGTTTTTACAGGAAATGGCGTCAATTTCCAAAGCGTCCACAAAACTGGGCATGCTATGAATGGTTCTGCGACAAGTCCAGATACAGCGCCATTGGTACATGGGGCGCATAGAGACAGTGGCACATCCCTTCTTGGCCACAGGCAAAATGGCGAAGTAGCTAGCCAAGGTGAGCGCTTCATTGCGCCGCTTGAAGTTCAAAATTCAGCAAGAAGAACAGCGTCGACTAAACGTTTACAGCAACGGCCATAGCATTGCAAAAGCCTCTCAATGGATATAGCCTCGGAATGAAATAAATCTCATGACGGTTACTTTCAGGATTAACAAACAGAAGTCAAGTATCAAATGTGCGGTGTCATGAAAGAGACGATATCAATGTAAATTAACAAAGAACGCTTGCAAAGGACGTTCCCTTTCCTTAAGGTAGGCAATCTCCCTTTCCTTGTAAATTTTAGTGTTTTTGCTCTGAGCAAGGATGCTTAAAAAATTTCCTTTGATATTTACCAATACTACATGTTTATGTACGGCAAATCGTTATTACAAAAACATTTTCTTGCCTCACAAAAGCCAGCAAGGTTCCCAGTTGCAAATAAAAAGATTTAAAAATAGTCTCTAATAACTTGGGAGATAATTATTCAAATGAGATAAAAAACGATCGACAAGTTTTTTGCAGTTTAATACAGCCACATTAGGTAAATAATTTTACAAAGAAAGAGTACTTTGTTTCAAAGCGCATAAATTTAGACTTGTAAAGTCTCTACGTTCCTGTAAACAGTACTTAAACGAGCCGCAAACATTGATCCAAAGAGATCCGGACCCACTCCCCATCGTTGAGATAGCCCACCCTCCCCCTACAGTTTCGAAGGTACATTCTACGTCCTTGCCTGTGGCTTGCTTCAAATAGTGATAAGATTCTGTAATCCCCCTCTTGCGTTCAAAATGCTTACGACGTGTGTTTGTGATATCCTAAATCCCACACAATGTAAATTTACCATTACCATAGCGGGTAGTTCATTAACCAAAAAGAACGCTTTGATCTACGTGATAGAATAGAACGCTACTCTTGTAAATAAAACGCATATAAGTTAAGAGTCGTTAATTTTGAAACCGTTTGCTTGTGAGCATATTGTAGATAGTTTTGTCTCGAAAATACCAGTTGACATTATCTTATGTTTCATTTTGCTTCATTTTCAAATAATGTCTAATATTGATTCATGGTGAAAACTTAATGAACGCTGTTCAGTCCCGGTGGTAAATTCGAAATATGCTCCCAAAGGGGTAAATTTTAGCCTTCAGGTTATCCTCAATGTAAACATGCTAAGATCCACGAGCCCCACTAAAGCCTAGGCTTATACCCTCGTACTATCAACTGCCTCTCCCAACGAGAGCAAAGAAGAATTTCACTTGATCACTTGTTAATAGGTAAACCAAACTGTTCAATGTAGAACGCATAGCTGCAACGAAGATTGACGAGCCAGCATTAAAACCTTCGAATCACGTTGCGTTGTACTTTCAATGTGCTTTGATGGCTCCTTTAAGTTTTTTTGAGAACTTCTCGTGATCAGCCATCGTCGCCAAAAGGCCACCATTCAAGACAACATCATCCTTGTTATCATATGCAATAGCATCTCCTTTGAGACTTGTCATTTTCCCCCCTAGTGATGTTAATATCGCATTGCCGGCACAAATATCCCATTTTTTTATTTTTGTCGAGTGGAGGTAAACGTCGACTTTGCCTTGGGCCAGCTCTAATACCTTGAAGCCAGCACCGCCTGCAGCGATGACTTGGACTTTGTCTCCAAAGGCCTTCCTTGCAGTCTCATTAACAGTTCCAGCATGGGACCGCGATACTATGATCCTAGGAACATTATGGGGCCCACCATTATGGGGGTCTCGTGGTATGTTATGACCATGCTGGTGCCAGGCCCAAAATGTCTCACCTGAAAACGGCTTGTGAATAGCGCCTATCACCGCCTTCCCTTTGACAGCCACGCACACCATTGTGGTCACGTACTGTCTGAGGTTCTCTGTGTACTCCTTTGTGGCGTCCAGGGGGTCTATCCATATCAAAACGTCGCCCTTGGGCACATACAAATCCATTTTATCAGTCAATTTGCTTTCAACATCATCGGCATCGAGCTGGTCCATTGCAGAAGTATGCACTGTTTTTGGGCTATCACTTTCCTCTGAAACAATGGCAATGTTAGGCCATGTGTTTTTGAAACTGTAAAACATTTCCTGGTGGGACAACAGGTCTCCTTTCGTTAACGGGTCATTCACACCCTCAGCTGTTTTTCCTTTACTTTTTTCCTGAAAAAGATATTTATTAGATATATTTCAAACATTTCCATAATTTACCAAAACTTGGTCTTTTACAATAACACACAGGGACCTGTACTTTGCTAAGAGCTGGCTACTTGCATAGATAAGGACTAAAAAGAAGACCAAAATTAATTATGGACATAATAACATGATATAATGGTTTTAGAAATGACACAAGAGAGACACAGCATTAAAGTATGAAGGCAATACCTATTGCAAAGCCTTGTACTGTCATAGGAGTAGAATTATCTATCATTTTGGTCTTTTTGCTATCAATTCGGTACAATGAAAAAATTATCTTGTTCAGTTTAGGAGCAATAGCGGATCACTATTTTCATACCCTGCTTTAATATTGTTTCCATTCTCAATAACAATGTTTTCATGGCAAAAACTAAGTTGCATCCTCAATAAAAAGATGCTTACATCTTCATACAAAATGTAGAAAACCTTTAGAAAACCATCTATAATTAAATCTTGATCTATGGAAAGGAGACTTTTGAAGAAAGCAAAGAAAAATGACTGCAAGCAGTGGCACATAAGACATCAAGATAATGTCTGTTTATTTATGATTGTTATGACTCGTTACCTGAATGTTGTTTGATTCTCTGACTTGCTTTACTTTGATTCCACCTCGCTTTGCAACTTCTATTGATGCAACTAAAAGCTCCTTCATTGAAATGTCATTGCTTTGGAGACCAACAACATTGTAACCCTGCGCCTTGAGACGACTGGCTAGGGATGACAGCCTCTTAATTGGACGACTTTCTCTGATCATGTTACGGAAGTAGAAAATGGTGCTTGTTATCGAGATTAAAGCAAGTATCAGCCCCAGTGGGTTCATCTTTATATTTGCAGAAAAACTGACCATCTTTGTTGTTCATTCTGATGTGGAATAAAAAAGCATTTGCATGACAAGTATGAAGCAGAAAAAGTTTTGCAAAAGTTACAGCAAGCAAGATTTGAATAAAGCTGCAATAAAATTGCATGCTAATATAAAATTTCAAATAAACTGTTTTATTTTCAAAGCCAGAAAAACCAGTTGCTTACCAGACTATATTAAGTTTTTGCAAATCCTTCAGCATCATAACTTTAAGCTTTTACTAGAAACTGCTTCAAAGAGAACCTGAAAATGTAATTAAAAATATTGTTTGGCTGAATCTTTTTTCATATCAGCATTCAGAGAGATGATAAAGAAACATATCTTGGATAATTGGAAGCAGCTGAGATCCAATTGAAAATAAATACTCTTAAAAACAAAGAAAACCACAAAACAAAAAGCAATGATTTGTATTTTGATTTTTTCTAGGCCTAACAAACCAAAACAGCTTGACGCTTTCAAAGTATTTGGTTTGAACAACAGCAAATATTGCTGTTAATAGCAATGTAAAGAGTTAATATCCGAGCCAGCAATCTGCCCGGAGCGACTAAATCATATCACCTATAATAGGGTCCTTCCCAAAAGTTCTTCCTGGACTAAACAAACTTTTATATGCGGGCTACATAGCTGTTATCGATGCAAGGGTTTATTTTGCTCTGCAGAGTAAACTGGCATGTAAGTTTTTTCATTCTGAGAAACTGGCTTTCAGTGAATTGTTGGTCCTGCAGCGGAACTTAAATGTTTGGTAATTCGTCGCCGCCGCAACTATTTTCAAAACAAAAATTTTGCACAGGGAGTGAAGGCAACACATATGTCGGTAGGTCAAAATGTTAGATAAATATTTACTTACCATAGATATAGTCATCGGTGCAAACTTCCACAACAAACAATGCATAAAACTGATATAACCATGAAATAAAATAAAAATTACATTTCGCTACGTCACTTATTGACCATCTTGAAATGCGGCCTCGTTTCCAAGAACTGCCACATGTGACTGCTGTTTATGCAAGTGATCCGGAACGGAAATACTGAAACTAGCTGAAACGAAAAGCGAATGATTCCGGTTTCAATTTGCCACTTGAATAAACCTGTGTCCCTTTTTGTCTGGGACCTATGTATTATTAGGGACTAGGAAGAACTGAAAACTTGCAAAATATCATCTTAGCAATTTCAAAACCGATGATAGGTGGCTTTGCAACAGTTTCCTCCGCGATGATCTTGCACGATTTGAGGCAGGGCAACCCCAGACTTCCATCCCGTGGGTCAGTAAACGAGAGAAAAGCAGCAATTCTTTGTGGCTGTTCACTTTAAGAATTGAAAGAGGCTGTTGCACCTTTCTTCGACTTTTGTTTAAAATTTATATCAAATTGCCACACTGCAGAATGTTTCCTTTAGAATGGCGTACTGAATGAGAAGGAATATAATGGGCAACCCCCAAATATTAATGTCATTCCACAGGCACTGGCGGTAAACCACAGGAATATATAGAACCTTAAGCTTGATAGATGTTATTTTATTTGCGGTTAGTTTATCTTGAGACATGGAACAATGACTTGAAGGGATATGCCTCGCAATGGATCTGCAATCTCGTTATGGGAACCAATCATGCCCTTCAATGTCAAATTTTCCAACGACATGTTTGATGGCGCGCATTCTTCAAATTTGAATATCTGCTGAATTTTAAAGATGGATGCAAGGGCAAAAAATCCCATCCGTGGCGTATTCAAGGGGTCTATAGACAGTAGAAACAGGCGTGAAACCGTTAAAAGGCAGAATGAAGGACATAAGAAGCAAGCACGGGCTACAGAGGTGCAAAAGAGAAGGAAAATCGAACAATCGCCAGAAGAAAAGGCCCCGAAAGGTAGGCCAAATTTATACTTCGGTTTTCCAAGACGAGAGTCATTGCCTTCAAACTCAACTGATCTTTGAACGATCGCCTTTAAAATTCGCATCTGTCATGTTTAGGACCACCCTACCTCCAATGATCTTTTTAAATGTTAATCCTATATTGACAGCAAAATGTAAATATTCCTTATGTTTTGACAATATTATCGAAATATTTGCCATATGGGAAGATGGCAACTTTGGTATTTCTCAATTTTTTCAGACATCAGGCATGTAATGAGGTTAGTTGTTATCTGAACTTCTACGATGAAGCTAGGCAACACAGTGAAATTAAAACTCAATCCAAGTTGCAGACCCAAATCTTTAAAAAAAAATTCAACTGTTCACCATTTTTTCGTCTAGCGGACAAGAGACGCGAGCAACTAATTGCGTGGAAGTTAGAGAGAGACAGGAAAAGACAATTTGAAATTAAAAAGAAAGAGTTCGTGGTTAAACACGTGAAGCATTCACCGACAAAGTACCTAGTATCGGACGCACTTAAGAAAGCAGGCAGAAAACAGATTGCACCTGAAAATCAAGCTTGCAATCGTAGAATAACAAGGTCGTATGCAAAGAATTGTGCAAAACAAGAAGAGGTGAAGAAAGGAAACAAAGTTAGTAGTTTCTGTTGTATCTTAATTTTATGGAAGAATTTGATCTATTATTTGATTTATCAGATTATTTTTGTATAAGTTAATATTGAAATGTATATCTTTATCCTGCCAAAAGACACTGATATGCTGAGTCAGTTCTACGAATAACAACTGTGTACACCTTTGATTTATTTGATGACTGCAATGCTGTTTGGTTACCTAATACCAAACTTTGAACTACATCATAGAACCCAGTTGTATCGAAAAAGACTATCCAAACTAGATCCAGAAAAGAAAGAAATGACAATGAAGATATAAAGAAAAGGAGTGAGTGATTAATTCTAATTATAGGTTGCTTCTTTATTTGTTTCCTTTGTTTCTTTAATCTAAGAAATCTTCTTGTTAATGAGGACTGCAAAATTTTACCAGTTTTGGCTTTATGCACTTTTTAAACCTAAATTTACTGTCTGTTTTTTATATGTAAAGTAAACAAAATATGTCTATGTCTACCATGAATGATAGCCATGGCTACCTTCTCAGATAGGGCTACAAGACAATCTAACAAAAATCCTTGCCTTATAGGTCCCAAAACCATTTCACCAACTGAGCAAGTAAAATCATTTGAAAATGGGTTTGCATTTTCATTCAATCAAGATGATATGTTACCAACCACCTTCAAGTTTTGCCAAAATTCTCCAGCAGCAAATTTTGCCTTGAATGAATTAGAGTTTAATGACCCCATCGCAAAGTTCAATGAATCTTTGAAGATCACAAATGAAGAAAGCAAGAAAGGCTCAATGGAAGTGTTTGATTTTGCAACAAATGATGTAATTGCAAAGTTTAATGAAGCGGTTAGGATTGATAATGGTGATGCTATTAATGATGCAAAGAAATCAGATAGTTTTATCAAAAAGCTTCTAGTGGACCCAATAGAGAGGTTCAATTCTTCATTGAAAGATGAAAGTATCAAGGAGAAAACAGAGCCAGTGAAGAAAGCAGAAAATGAAATGTCATTAATTTCTGACAAGATGGACATTCAGTGCAATGAGTCAATAAGCAATAAGATGGAAAGTCCTTTGAGCAAGCCAGTTTTGAAGGGGCGTCCAGGAAAGACACCAAAGAAGCCTAAAGCTCTTCCAAAACATATACTTGAGGAGATCAGTGGTGATGGCTTTACACCTAGAAGAATCAAGAGTACTGCACATTTTAGAAAGTTGGTAGAGGGTGAGAGACAAAAACTTGAGAAGTTTAATAACATATGGAGTAAATATCTAGAGGAGCAAGATCAGATGGGGTTGCTCTCTGAAGATGGTAAGTCTTCATGTCTTTTATTTCGTCATTTCAAGTAACTTTCTATTTTGTTTGAAACCTAAGTTTTCACATAAACAAACTTATAATTTAAAGGCATATTTCAGAAGCAGATGCTACACAGACTGTTAAATTGTGTTCTGTGCTGCATTTGTGTTTAGTCCTATATTTCAGAGGAAGGCTTGGTTAGCCAACTTTATTTTAGCAGATCCTGGATAATCTGTTCTCATCAAAGACCATAACACTATGCTCACAGAGCAGCCATTGGACACCCTTAAAGTAATAAACGATAGGGTGACTGGATTTTAGCAATCCTCTCGCTTAATGCCCATCAAGTTGAATTGATATTTGAGAAGAGTGACACTTGAATAATGATCAGATAAAGTGTTGCAGCCCTGTTGCAATCTCTTCACCTGTAATTACCAGATTTTTACCATGATTCCTGCTGACCCTCTTTTATGGGGCCTAAGGTGTTACTTTGGCACAGGCTATCACCATTGTTGGCATAGCCTTAGTGGGTGAGCCCCCACTCCTAACTACTCACCCATAACAGTTAGGTGAATGTCTGACTTTGGAGGAGCCTGTGAAAGCATTTTATTTTGTATAGTAGATGCAGGCAATGCTCATAGACATTTCATCAGTGGTGGCAGTTATTTTTTAAATCACTGATGATTTATGATTTTTCCCTTTGATTGTTAGTCACTGGTCTTATACGAAGTGTTATTGGCAAGGCACAGCTACTCATGGACCAGAGATTCAAGCAGTTTGAAGACCTGATAAATCTACACCAGGTAACTGCACTCTACCTGCAACAATATTTTAATGTCACAAACTGAGCATAAATGAAGATTACCATAATCATGCTAAGACTTATACTATATGTCAAACGGTGTATATGATTAAACATACATTATACTAGCTCACAAAGGAAAAGATGAAATGGTCAACATCATGAGAAGAAAGGAGCAATATGAGAAGGAGCTTGGAATAATTTGAATTGCCATTTCCAAGTGATAGATGGGGGTTGCAGGGGTATATATCAGAGAACCTCCTAATGACCAGTGGTTTGCATTAGCTGGGATATTTCAGCTCATTTTTCCTTGCTCTTTTTGGAATCTAAATTTTTTCTGTGCTCTTTTTGGAATCTAAATCCTTTCCTTTTCGAATTTCTATCCAGCCTTGCTACAGTAAGTGTTTACTCTTGTTACCAATTATTTCTCAATCATCTTTAATTTTTTTAATCTTGACCACTATTTCTGTGAAACGTTATCTTCTACATAACTATTGATATTTTATGCTTGGTCCTTCATTTGTAACAGAGTCACAAAGCTGAACAAGGCGCAACAGCCTCTGACCTACAAGGATTCTGGGACATGGTAGACTTTCAAGTAAGGGCTTGATGGTTGTTCACATTTCACCAGACCCTGCTTTCTTTTTAAAAGAAGTTTTCTCTAACAAAATCTGCATGTCAAATAACTTTATCTTGGTTCTATGTACGAACACTCTCATCAAATTACGTGACACTGGTGGACTGAAAAGAGAGCAGATTCAGATAGCGTGTGTTGGCGTAGGCGTAGATTCACAATCGCAAACCATGGTGCTCTGAAAAGGTCGATATAAGGTCAATAAATTGTAAATTTCAGTCTTAACATTGGATGATCAATATGTCGATATGTTTGGAAATTCTTATTATTTCATTGTTTATTCTTTTTGTAGATCGAAGATGTGAATAAAAAATTCGCCGAGCTTGAAACTTCAAAACAAAACAACTGGGTGAAGAAAAACCAAAACGGGTCCTAAAAACAAAGAAGACCGTTGAGGTGATTTTTTTAAATTGCTTTTTAAGTTTCCTGGGTGAAAGTGCACTTGTTGGCAGTTCATTTTTCAAAGTGTTATGGGGATGGAACAGTCTAGGCTAAGGAGCGAGAAAACCTGTGTCAGCATGACATGGTGTGACAATTAAGTGTAGACAGACGAGTCACTACACTTGTCATTGAAATATTGATTTGCATTGTCAGTAGAGTTCTGTCAGTTGGTGCCTGTTCTAAACATTATCATCTGATAATGACTATGCAAAGGAGCTTAAAGCCTAGTGTGACAATTGATGTTCTCTTCTAGACCAAGAAGATTAACTCCGCAAAAGTTATCTCCAGGCAGGAGGAAATTCGAAAGTTTAAGGAGAAGATGCGAGCAAAAATGGGCTCGTTGAAATCTGAGTCGGTATGAATCTTGAATCGCTATGGTTTATTTATTTTGCATCATTTACAAGGCTGTACTTTTTTTACCAAACGATGGAAATTTTTATGTTTATTTGCAAATATTGCCTTAATATTATTGATTGCGAATGCTAGAGATGAATATTTTTGTTTGCTATGAATTTTTTTCATTTTAGAATTTATGGGATATTCTACGCCATACCTAATTGTTATTACCTGTTTAATGTCTCTGGTGCAAATTTGTAAACAGGACGTTATGCTGGAGAGTAACCAAGAGGAGAACAAGGGGGAGGAGCCGGAGGGGAGCAAGTTGTCGCCTATTCGTAAAACTCCGATCAGAAGGTCGACGAGGAAAACCCCCCTGAAGAATAAAACATCAGCAGAGGAAGACGATGTTTTCTTGATTCAGATTGGAAACGTAAGTCGGCTGTTTTCTAATTCTTCAGCCACATCTCTGGAGTGGCAATTCAAAACATACGCCCAATTTCTTGTGACCATCCTCTAATTACATTTGACTGGTCCAACTATCTTAATGCATATAGATCATTTTCCTTTATGTTTGTTCAAGGAAACAGTACCGGCAAATATTTTTAGTCCTGGAAAAGTATTGATCTTGATTTGGGCTTTCAACCTATTGATCTGAGCGACAAACTTCAACCATCCTGATGTGTTTGTGTTAATCCTAATTTTGTGATGGATATATAGCAGTTAATTTATAAAAATGCAATTCAATTAAACCGTCTAAAGTACTCTGTGTATGGGTCGCTCGCGAGCATGCGCAAGGTATTTATATGCAAGCTACGACTCACTCTTACCCCTGTGTCGTGGCGTATCTTTACTTTGCATACGCCACAAGTGTTTCTCGAGATTACTTATGTTTCTTTTTTTAAAGAACTGTATAATATTTTGAATCTTTTTCTGAACAGGACATTCCTTTAAGCAAAACAGAGGAAACAAACGAACCAAACAAGTTATCTCCCATTCGGAGACCCCCTGCCAGAAAATCGATTAGAAAAACGCCTTCAAAAGCCAAAACATCAGCTGATGAAGACAACGTTTTCCTGATCCAAATTGAAAACGTAAGTTAGGTGTCCCCACTGTTGTTCATTTAAATCAAAATTTCACGTTTTGGAAATGTTACTTCGAATGGTCAAGCAATTGTTTGCATTTCGTTTGGTTTTTTAGAACTGAAATGGCAGGAAAAGTATTTCTATATTTATTTCCTCAAGCGCATATCAGTAAATTAATATAACTGCTTTCAAAGTCTAACTTGTCAATTCAGAGCTGTAGTGTTTAATGTAACCAGTTTTTGACAAACTTTGAAAGCCATGTTTGTCAAGCCAAATAACAGTTTCTTTCAAAGACAAACATATTGAAATTTCACATTTCAAAACTATATAAGACAGCTCTCGTATTGCAAAGTCTTTGACACATATCACTTGTAACATTTGAATAATTGTGAATATTTGTTCTTGTGTCAAAGACTGTTTTCTGTAAATGTAACGTCAATTCTTTTTAAGTTGCATTGTTCTTTTCATCTTGAAAGGACATTCCTTTGAAAAGCAACGTAGCAACGGAAGATAAAGAAAACAATGTTTTTCCCTTGCTAACAACTCCTGTTAGAAGATCAACAAGGAGGACGCCCTCAAAGAACAAAACACCAGCAAACTTAAACAGCGACTTTTGGGTAAAATCTGACAATGTGAGTTATGAAATATTTCATTAAAAGAAAGCAGTGGTTTTATATTCTGTTGTTCTTTTGAAATGACCTATGGTGAAATCACGGGTTAGAGTCGACTTACTAGGGAGGAAAACATTTCTGGCAGACAATCAAACAATTCACTGTACCATTTCTTTACATGTTATCAGTTCCTTAGTATTTTGATTCAGGCAGAGATTTTGTCGTTTTCATGAGCAACTGCATGAGAAATGAATCACCCCTTAAGCTGTTCCATTTGTCGTTATTACGTAAATGTTGTTCCCAGACCCCTTCAGCTGCTATCCCAAGTGACGTTTTTATCTCTGTGACTTATTCTGAAAGTTGTTGCTCCATTGGTTTCAAGGCAGGCCTCGATCCTGAGATTAGGGCATTATTGTCAATTCTGCTTCTTTTGAGCAGCGATTCTTACTCCATGTTTATCTTGATTTACTAGGTTGAAGATCCTGGCTTCTTGAAGTATCTTCGCCCTTCTGTTTCTGAGGACAACAATGATGATCTATTGGGTAAGATTGAATTCATCTCAAAGTACTGCCCTTTTTATAATAGAGCAAGCCCCATTACGAGGCCCTATTGATTGCCCAACCCCCCCCCTCCCCCTTATTCAGTAATATAGATAATGCCGCCTCTGATTCCTCTGTTACTTTGAGTAGTCAGGCAAAAGGTAAACGCAAGATACAAACCACTCGCTTTGAAGTGTTAAACTGACTGGCTATATGAATGAAAAGGAGGGTTATATATGGAGGTGGAAACGAGGTTAGCGTGTAAATTATGTATGCTTATTATTACAAAAAACTACTACAATTCCCCTTCAACAAACCCCAAGGTCTTCATATAAGCGCTTCTCCAAAGACCCTTGTTCATCAAAAACATTTTACGATGTTAGCGACCTTGCCTCGCGCAGTATTTTGTCTACTAAGCTTAAACAGTTTAAGGCAGTGGTGTGTGTGTGAGCTGTCTCGCCCATCAGAATTTTAATTAGAATCGAAGCTCCTGTTTTTCCTAAAGACAAGGTTTTGCAAATCCGTGCTGCTTTCACTTTCAAGTCCCCTAAACACAAATCGTGCTCTATGGGTTCAGGCAAAATCAAACAAAGACTTCCGATATGCAAATAATGTATGGATCATAGAAACAATACAAGGTAGCTCTGCCAGAGTTAATAGGCCCGAAAAAACGGGTTTCTCGATTGCAGAACAGATATTTATCGACAAACACCAGGCATCAGTTTTATTGTCTGCCAAACATTCGACCGGGACTGTGTTATTGCTAACGGGCACTTTTTAGAAATGCCTCTGCAAAGATTTATTGACAATATGAATCAACAGGCCCGGAATAGAGTCGACACCGTGTTTACTTTACCGGCATCTCGTAAGGGTTCCGACTGCAGCTTGCTTGGTCTTGTCAAAAAGCCTCGCTCAATCGATTGCACAATCGAAATACCATGTCATTTTTTGTGAAGTTTATTTCACCTGCTTTCTCCCTTGATTCTTCAACAATAATGCTATGCTAAGTTAAATTAAAACAAGCTAGATTAATTTTGTAGAAAATTCTCGAATGTTATTACCAGATATCTGTTTTGCATCAACTCAAATTAAAATTTCTGCACGTCATACAGTACGTAGGGTTTAGGTTCCAAGAGACACCCTACCCCATACCTTTGTCGTCAGTACCCCCATTATCGCCGGAGCGAATGGTCGTTATTGGTTGAAGACCTACTTCAGAATGTCGGAATCCAGCCAGGGTCAACTCAGCACTTTGTCACCCGCCATTTCCTGTAAGCACGATATCTTTGTATAAACAGCTGCTATCGTGAAGTTGATGTTTAAAACCTAGCGTTAAGTGTTTCACAGAACTCCATGGTCTTGCCTCCACAATGTTTAGAGGGTAAATCATGTTATTGTTGTGGTTCCCGGGGTCGAATGCTGTGCTGTGTTTTATAAACTCTCATCTCATCTTTTTAGATTTGCCGCTCGGATCCCCAATCAACGCAACGATTCACCAGTGAGTTTTGCCTTACCAAATTCTTCGATTTGTTTTCTATTGATTCTAGTTGAAAAGTAGTCTCCTTCCCTAACCTAACGTTACGCAAAATAGTTCTCTGCAGTATCCAAAGTCTAATAGATAATCAGCCAAATTATAAGGTTGCTTATTTAAAGGGTAAGGCTTCCATGTGGAGTAAATAAATTAGGCTTTCCATTGATCGTTAGCTCTTTGTCCCTTTTAGGTCATCGCTTCAGTCAGCAGATGTGTCACTGTAAGTAGACCTAGTATTACTTGATGCATTCAACTGAACTCCTCTTTGAAATGATACGGAATGCGAGAGAAGATTTCGTCTTAGTCGTGGGGAGCCATCAATCCTCTACCTCGCTTTGAGAATTATTCATTTTTAATTGAAGCATGAGGTAACTCTACAAGTACCTCGTCCAATATTTTTCTTTCGATTCTTTTGAGGCTTGAATACCAGGTAGCTTAATGTTTTATGTTTAAATTTACAGAATCAAATTTGACTGACTACAGAGATACCCAGTTCCAGAAGATGCTGATGAACTGATTTATTGTAATGAATAGGGGACGTAAACATCTTGAGGGCCACCATACCCTTCGTAAAGCCAACTTCGACGGAGACACCCTCATCCAGTAACTACTCGCACGGAAACCCCTCCCCCAAGGCCCCAAAGATACCCTTGTAGAACAGGGTAGAGCGTTATTTGGGTTCGGCACGTGTATAACCTTCTTTGGTTCATTGAAAGGGAATCCGCGTCGATAAGAGGAATGCCTTCTTAAACAGAGCGATTTGTCTCTCCTAAAATGGAAGAAGTTAACTAGAAAGGGTCCCCACATCAAGATATTCAAGAGATGAAAAGCAAAGGTCTCCTCGGTTTCATAATTCAATGTACAGGCATATAGGTTTTTGCAGCTGTTTGATTCCCTTTGAATTTTTTGTGGTCCTCCACATACCTTGTCGTAGAGTGATAAATTTTTTTCATTTTGAGAGTAAAATATATTCTTTAGTTAAAATACGTCATTTGATATTGTTTATAGCTTCTGTATCTTGCCATATTTAATCCATGTTTTACTGTGCTTAAGGTTGTTTTTCTCTTTTCGCCACTGAAGTAAAAATCGGTGGCATGTTACCGCCAGAAGATTCCCCAATCATTTTCTAAATACCGTAGACCGATAGGCGTATTTCGCAATGAAAAACAGACAACTTCTTAAAAACGCTGCTGCAAGTTAGCCGTGTCATTAGTGAAACTTTCTGGCCACAAAATCAAGCTTCACTATCTGCTAGAAAATATTTTCTATTTTCTTAAAATACTGCAAGATGATCTTAGTGTCACCTAAGTTTAAGAACATAACGTACAAGTTGATTCTAACCAACACTCGGACCCAGTGCTTTCTACAAAACTATTTGACCAGAAATTTTAAGGCTGTATTTTAGGATCTGGTGTGCAAATCAATGCCCCTTTCGTACTATCATTTGAAAGGTTGAGAGTGTTTAAAGCCAACTACTTATGTTGCACATATTTCTGATTCATCATTCATGTTAAATAATCGATGGATATAACGTTATCTTTTCAAAGAGCATGTCTGTCCAGAAAGAAACGTAAAAATGAGTCATAAGGCGAATATAAGATGCAAATGAAACGTGGGTTGCGAGTATCTTCTTGATAGGTATATCTTTGGGACAAATCTGGTGCACTTCGGTGTCTGACTATAGCGTGACTTCCAAACTCAACTGCATTCGACAGCATAGATGAGACAATTAAATCTCTAAGGAGAAAGCAAAAGTCTGCTTGCATCTTGCTGTAAGAGCAGAGTATTTAACAATGTGATGTAGCTTGGTCTAACCTCACTATAAATGGCCTGGGGTCATTGGTCCCTTGGCAACGGGTGGATGGTGGCGATAAAGCACACCAGTGAAGTAGCCTAGCAACAGAAGATTTGTTGATAAATCCGCATAACGAAATTCCAAAATGTAGCCTAGCCTCTTCAGATTTTCACTGCCTATCTTGGGAAATTTTTTTTGCTGACGCTAATTATATTGCAACACCAAATTTATATAACTGGTATTTCATCGTTTTCATAGGATTTTCGCCTTAGCGCTTTTGGCATCTCAATTCTTTGTTTTGTATTATTTAGATGTACCTTTTTCAAAACACTTCTCTTCCTTTGGTCATAATTGTGAAGATAAGAATTTGCCAATTAGATTATATTGATTTTAAAGTTTAGTAGCATTGTTCGTAGCATTTCAATAGTACTTTTACTGAACGGAAGATTCATACATAGAGGTTTTGCTTCCTTACATGAACATTTGCCAAGGAAATTCATCATCAAAGGCTCCTACGCAACGACGCTGTGGAGGACCTGACGGAAAGACATGCGCACTACGATGAGGGATTCTGTTTCCTCGTCTTGCAGAAAGCAAGGAGCGATGTGATCCTGGCTCAAAGAAATTGATGTTCACTTACGAGTTTTAGTGGTGAGTGAAGCAAAATGGGGGCTTGCTGTGGTAAACAGAAAAATCACCCCATAAAGGGGGTCAATGAAACGGGAATTAAGGCTCAAAGTAATACAGGCGCTATCCAAATGAGCAATGATATTAATCGACAACCTCCACCCATAATTCAAGTACCCAGCCCGTTTGGAATCAGTAACAACCCAGCGCCGATTTCCAGAGGAACTTCGGTTTATGTCGGTTTGTATGACTATGATGCAAGGATAACTGAAGATCTCAGCTTCAAGAAAGGTGAACGCCTAGAAATTATCAACACTTCGGATGGCGATTGGTGGTACGCTCGTTCGTTGTTGACTGGCAAGGAAGGATACATCCCAAGTCACTTACGTCGCTCCAGAAAAAAGCTACGAGGCCGAGGAGTAAGTTCACAAGTATCAGATGTTTTTATAGTAACAGAGAAAGACGTTACTTATCTCATGAACCCTAAACTAGTTATTTGTTTTGGGAGGGTGGCGCTCAAATTGTTGCGGTGCGAAACCATCATGCAGACTTCGAGGAGGAAGTGAAAATGGAGTTTTCCGCTTGTAAATATAGCACGAATTCTTATAGGAATTCGAAAGGGATTTTTAAAAAAATAATTAAGTGTTAACAGAAAATTGAAAGAACCCAGAGCCCCAACACGTTGGAATTTTTCCATTTTCTCTTGCAGGAAACTCGAGTGTTTAGGCCATTTCCATCAGGGAGTGAACTAGTTACTAGTTAATTAGATACTGAAGTTATTTACAATGGCTAATGTCCACTTGCTATCAAGTTGTGAAAAATGCAGAGTTTCAAAAAGACAATAGGAAGGAAAATGTCGGAATTTATTCTCAGCTTTGGCCGTTTTCTTCCGCATGAAAAGTTTGGCCAAACAGTTTTACTATGTAAACTTAAATATTTTATATTCCTTGCGCCTCCTGCCTCTTTGCAAAGACTTCACATTGTCTTTCAAATTTCATGTTCCCCAGAAATGACTTAAAGGCTTTTTGGAAGTCTGTTTAAACTAATCCAGATAAAGGCACTGAAGGCTAACGCATAATTATAATGATATGATATATTTTGTTATGCATAGTGCCATATATAAAGACATAAAGACATCTTTGTTATTGAAATAACTACAAAGAATAACGATTGTAAATTCTACAATGACAAATCAAGATAAATTGATAACTTGAAAAATGGGGACGAAGAAAAAGAACGTTTGTGATGATGTATCATTAGTTAAAAAACAAGCTTTTTTGGAATTATTGTAAGGAATTGGTTTACAAAGATAAAATAAGAAAGTATGCTTGTTTCAAAGGTTTGATATAACTAGAAAAAATAAAGTAAGTTGCATAGCCCCTTGGTTAGGAAGCACAGAGGCTCTTAAAGACGCATTCTAAGGCTGAAAGCTCTGGGCCAAAACTAGAAATGTGCTTTTGTGCTGGGTTTAATTCACCAATTTGCCTCCAGTTTTAGCCTTTTTTAAGTCTTTGAAATCATTTTTGTCATGAAAGTCGATTTGAAGCATGTGAACCAAACAAAAGCACATTTAAACACTGATTTTATTAGTTAGGCTTTGAGATTTTGTTAGTTTATCTTAGTTTTCTCACTTTATCTTGAATTCACTAAATGCACTGGATGAACAATGAACAAGGTTGGTGCTTCAATTAATTTATTTGTCCAGTTAATGTCATCAGGTGTAGAACTACATGTAGATGAATAAAGCATTAAATGAATTAACCTGTATATAGTTAGTTTGGTTGGTGTGAATTTGTGTTATAGTGGTGGTTGATGTGTCCGCATAGTGAAATACCTGGCACTGATTTTATTTACAGTTGGTTTTTCGGGAGCATAAAGAGAGCTGATGCTGAAAAGAGGCTGCTTATGCATGGCCTACCAACAGGGACGTTTCTGATCCGAAAAGCAGAGACTGCTCCCCAGGGCAATTTTTCTATGAGCGTTAGAGATGGGGAAACAGTGCGCCATTACAGAATTAGAAAGATGGATAATGGTGGATATTTCATTGCATCAAGAGCAACATTCCACAGCCTTACAGAACTTGTATCTCACTATATGAAAGAGTCAGATGGCCTTGTATGTCAGTTGACTCTTGCCTGTCCAGGTAATAATTGTATTTTATCCCTTCCCCAATTGTTTTTTACCAAATTGTTTATTGTAAATGATTGTTTTACAAAAATACAAATACAAAAAGCAACTACACAACAAATTATTTGGCTACCATGTCTTCTAAGGAAAAGACATCTGAATTCTCACAATGAGTAGCACTTGAATGCTGGTACAGTGAGCTATATTTGTTTTTTATTATGGGGTGAAGAGGTGCTTTTGCAATGTAAATCTATATGTAGATATTTGGCTTTTGTTTAAGGTGATAAACCTCAGACTGGGGGTCTTGCAAAGGATGCTTGGGAAATCCCAAGAGAATCTCTGAAACTTTCAAGAAAGCTTGGAGCAGGTCAGTTTGGGGAAGTCTGGGCTGGAATGTGGAACAATACGACGCAGGTGGCAGTCAAAACGTTGAAAGTTGGTACAATGTCCCCTACTGCTTTCTTGGAAGAAGCAGCCCTGATGAAAAAGCTTAGAGACAAGCACTTGGTTCAAGTGAGTTGAGTTATGCTTTTTATGGTATTGTTTTCAAATGTTTTTGATTTGTTGCAGTTGTCCTCTTTCTATGTCAAGGTCATCAGCATTCTGATGCATTTTCACTACTTTTCAAATAATACACCTTGGTGTTTTATTTGCTTTAGAGATTCCTTTTTTGACCAGAGTAACATGATCAGACTATTTGCATGCAAAACCTTTTCTGAAAGGGATATGCATTCATCAATTTTAAAGCTACACACTGAACATTGAATCCATTTTTATTTTGCTATATATTGTACAAAACTGTCCTTTTAACATATTTGATGTTCTCAGTTGAGATTACACAATATTTTGTAGGTACACAGGTAGAAATTGACCTTTTTAGTTGTTTAGGCATCAATTCTTCATCTTTTTTACCAGCAAAATATAATTGCTGAAGTGAAAAGCATTAGTACTTAAAATAAAGATATATAAATTATGAGATAAAATCAGATTTTTTTGTACTGGTGAATTAGTAAACATCACAACTTTGCAAAAATATTGGCACAGAGATCTACTAATGCAATTGTCTTCATTTGTTTAGAAATGCTTTAGGGAAGATACTTTAATGGGTATTCAACAATTTTTATAGGAAGCTTTAATTAAATATTTATCACTGATTAACAGTGTGTATTGTAAGTATGAAAATTTGCTTTCTTTTTTTCTAGCTTTATGCTATTTGCTCAGATCGGGAACCAATTTACATTGTTACAGAGTTTATGTGTCATGGTAGCCTTCTGGACTTTCTAACTAAGGGTGAAGGACAAACTCTGAAATTTCCAAGTATTATAGACTGTGCGGCCCAAATTGCTTCAGGTATGTTTTACCTGGAGAAGCAGGGGTATATTCATAGAGATTTGGCTGCCAGAAACATCCTGGTTGGAGAAAACTATATCTGTAAGGTCGCTGATTTTGGTTTAGCAAGGTTGATAGAGGATGATGAGTATAACGCACGAGAGGGTGCCCGATTTCCCATCAAATGGACAGCACCTGAGGCAGCCTTGTTCAACAGGTTCACAATCAAGTCAGATGTATGGTCCTTTGGCATTCTTCTTGCAGAAATGGTCACCAAAGGTAGGGTACCATACCCTGGTATGGCAAACGCAGAGGTGCTTGCCCAAGTTGAAAGGGGATACAGGATGCCCATACCTCATGATTGCCCACCGCCGCTTTACGAAATCATGTTAAAATGCTGGAACAAAACTCCAGAAGAGAGGCCTACCTTCGACTTCTTGCAAGCGACATTAGAAGACTATTTTGTAGCAACAGAACCAGGCTATAAAGATGCCCAGTAACTGTCTGTTTCAGGAAGTTTTATTTCATTGAATGTCAGTTGGTAAATTATTTGAAACCAACAGAGTTACTGTATAGTTTATCCTGCCTGTACTTAATTTTTAATGATCAGTTAAAAAGCTGGTCTTTTATGTGATGCCAATACTCAAGACAAAGATCAAAGTTTTTAATCTCGAAACATGCAACAATTGTTTGGGTCAAGGGTATTACATGCTAGATTTCATAGCTGTTTTGTAGGTTTTTGGTTGTAGCTACAACAAAAGATCTCAATTGATTGTGCAAAAACCCTTGTGCAATCAAATTGGTTAATGAAGAGACTGCTTTGTTTTGAACATATATTGTCAAAAATTTGTTGTGTGCCAGCTGTGTTGACCATTGTGCTGTCATGGTCAAAAATTGGTAGTTTCTGGCTATGATTATTACCATAATGAATGGCACAAGCAATTCTACCAGCATGTATTATTGTCAAGTAGAGTGGTTGTTGTGCTCATATATTTGAGCTGATCCTGTTTATTTTTGTATTTTTAATCACCATCTTATCTGTCAATGTGGGTGCACACTGAGCAGTATTTGGACCTCAACAAATGATTAACCTCTGATGCAACAAGCATGTTTTTGGGTGCCTAATTCCTCACATTAGAGATAAGGCCATCAAACTCACGATTGAAGCACTCTTTTGGAGACTACTCATTTTCACACCATATTGCTTCTTAAAAATGGTTATACCCCATCCAGTTTCTAGTCACAGCAGTTTAAGCTCATGCTGCCTATGCTGCTCTTCAGTTTTCCATAAAGCCTGTTAACTTTTTGTAATGTTGCTTTGTTATGAAAGCTTGAATTAGGAAATTCAAGAAGTTGCTTTGAAGTGTTTTCTGCCATGGTTAAGTGCAGGAATGAAGAAGACATACATACATTAAAACTTTCTTGAGGTCTCTACGGGTTTTTTGGGGGAGATCAATAGCTAGGCACCTCTAAACTGCTTGGTTAATGGCATCTAAAAGTGATAGTTGGTTTTCTCAAATATGCATTTTTTTATTATAAATCCCTGCTGGCATGACATAAACCTGTGCCCTGCATGTCCACCTACTTTGTATTTCATGCACAAGGTACCTTGAGAATCCTAGACATATTTTTAGATTAGCTTTATCAGTGATTTTGTTGCTAATTTTAAGTCGTTATATGTGTAAACTAATGATTAGATTCTATTTGTAACTAGCATTTTATTGATATGTCAGTTGGAAGTAATAGTTGTAAGCTTTCATACTTTTGATGATATGGTCTATTAATTCACCTGAGTTTCATTGGTTTCACTCCTATTTGTTGTTAAAAAAAATGGAAAATGGAAGTTATTTATCAGAAATATATCAGAGCAACTTTCTGTAGAGAGGCTATTAACTGAAGAATGGACAAATCAAATTTGTAACTTAAGTGCCTAAAAGTAGAGTGCCTAAAAATAAAATGCTTTATTTACAATGTCATTGAGATGAGAGGTGCAGAGAACACGCACAATCTGAGTAACCCCACAATAAATGTGCTGCATAAAGATCCTTACGCTTGATATATATTCAATCATTCTTGAATATTTACAGCAGTACAGGGTGGAAATAATTTGTCTAAAGTTCTAGGACCAGCTTATTTGTTACTTTGCATCTACCAATGCATTAATGTCCTGTATTTGCTTCGTCAACCAGATTTGTCACTTATGCAGATTGTCACACCAACTAAAACCAGCATGATCCCAAATACCATTTCTGGAGAAAGAAAATTCCACTTTAAAATATTTAATGCTGCCTCTTTCATCCTTAAATTGTAAAACAAGGTATCAGTTTTCAATACATTTAGATTTCAAAATCAAATGCTTATTCATAGACAAAACCAGTAGAGACTCACCTTTGCTTAGCTTCTCACCAAGAAAATATCCAGTTATCAATGTGAAAACAAGTGTGAGTGAGTTTACCAAGGGAACAGCAAAGGAAATATCTAAATTTAAAATGACTTGTGGTTATTGAATTTATTAAAATTAATAGATTTTTACATTTAAAGAGCCAGTTAAAAAGGACTGGATTTTGTTTTTGTGGCTGACAATAAATCTTAGCCAATCAATTCTAACTATCATTAACTTATTGTGCTTTTAAAGATGGTCTCATTCAAAGGCAACAGTATAAAGATAACATTCAAGCTTAGGGTGCACAAAGTACTGTTGAATAAATGCAATACTTGCCATTTCGTGAAACTGCAAAATAAAAAAGCACTGACCCTCCTTGGTTGATAACAAATGGTGTCATGTACTGAAATGAGCATGATTTTGAATATGAATAATGAATCTAATTCATATTAGCAGTTCCCTTTTCAGAAGGGATTTGTATTCAATAACAAACTTGGTAGAGATTGATTCTTGATTTATTTTATCATTATTTATCTTGTATATTCCATTTTTGCAAATAACTTCTTAAAAGCGTATTGAGATAGTTCTATATACTTTGCTACTGAGCAAGAAGTTTGAAAACTACAAAGGGGAGAGTAGTGGGGAAATCCAAAAAGGAACTTAAACTACCTTCAATCTGGGATCAGTTTCTGAAATAATACAGGATTAGAAAAGAACTTTTACTTAAAGCATGGAGAAGAAACAATAGAAATATCATGTTTGTCTTTGTGAATGTCTTTTATAGCTAAATAGGCTGACTTTTACTGCTAAGGAATTTACAATCGACCAATTTGACTATAAATTTCAAACAGCTCAACATGATTAATTGAAAAGGAAACAAACCTTGAAATTTTGAAGAAGGTAGAAAAGTTCCTCCTTGATTTGGAAAGTTGTTGTTTTTGATTTTACCTTCTCAAGGCCTTTGACACCAGTCTTCATAAATGCATTTGTCACTCCCCAAATAATTGCAACAGCTATAAGCCAAGCAATGTTCCCTGCAGTCAAAGATGGGCTTCAGTAAAACTGGAAGCGTCAAAAACAAATAAGATTTCGTAGTAACCTTTCTATCGTCGTCACTTTTTATTCACAACGAACTGTTTTTGTTTTGTTCTATTTTGAACTATTCAACGTTGTTTCCTTTTTAAAAAAAACATTGTAGTGCTAGGAACAAGTAATACCTGAAGGCAACCGCATTATAGTTCCCTTAAATTCTAAAAGCTTAAGTGAAAAACACTTTGACAGGCATCATAAGCATCAGCAATCTGTCTACAATATGTGAATACAAATTACACGACAAGAAACCTCTTACCTAATTTTTCTAGTTCCATCCGTGTTCTCCCCTTAATATGATGCATATATTACATTCGTCTGTAGTTTGTTGATGCAAACATATGAAAGGCAAAGAAGAGTTGTTGCCTAATTTTTCCTAGAAAGTCGCGTTTCCATAACGAGGCTCCACGGTAAATTTTGGTGGTAACATTTGAACAGTTAATGAGTCTAGTCTGGCAGTGGGGAGATAATTAAAAATATAACGGATACTGATGAATAGCATTCAATTATGACATTGCATTTGTCAAGTTAAGTTACACATTTACCAGCTAATACCTACAGTTTATGCTATTTAATGGAAGATAAATAAAACCTGACTTTTACACCATGCAAACTAGCAAGTTAAACAAAATGGAATTTTCATTTGATTCTGTAAACCTATGGAATAAAACAATGATGAAATTTATGCAATCCTGCACTACATTAAGGGTGGCGAGAATTCTAACCGTAATTTGAACAAATCAGAAAATGAGTGCCTACACTTTCTTGAAAAGAATTTTACTCTTCAATGCGTTTATTCAAAATAGGTCTCCTGAAGAAACGTCTCCCAGTGGGGCCATGCCTCTCCCCCCGCTACATGCCCCAGCCCATACAAAAGTGCCCCTGCGAGATCCAAAAGTGCCCCTTCCTTATCAAAACCTGAGAGTGGTTATGTGCCCCCTTCTTATTATCTGGCCCCCTCTCTATTTAGACGCTTCCAACGTCCTTGTCCTTTGTAAAGATTATTCAGTAAGCATTTGTCGTATTCACAAAAGTGGCTCCTGTTCCACGAATATCGAAAAACCAGTTTCTCCGTGATATGTAATACACGTGGAAAAAAATTGTGCATCGTATTCCGCCATCGAAATCGCTGCTCTCAACTCAATTATCAAACAAGACGTGTGGTTACGACGTTTCAATCAATTTAATAATTACGATGCGAATCATGGCAATCAGATGCAAAGTATACCTCAATGCAAACTCCAGCTTAAACTTATCCTCTTTGTAACAATTATTTCGTCCCCCCGTCATTTCCTGTACGGCCACCAGCCATTTGTTCACCTGAAATTCAATCGGCCTCAATGTGAACTGGACTAAATAACAGGGAATGGAGAGATTAGTTGCAATTCCGTTCTATAGGGCCGATTGCAATTGTTTATAGATACACAGATGAACAGTTACGGGCGTGCTTATCTACAGAGCGTCAAAAGTCATGAGAAACCTAGAAAGCTGGACAAAGCCAAAGAATCCGAAAGCGGAAGTTGTAACGCGGTCCAAGGGGCAATTTCAGTCAAGGAAATCAAGGCTAGACTTCTAGGGGTGTTTTCTGCAGGTGATGTATTATACCAGACATTATCCAGTCTTCCTTGAATTTTGAAAATTTCAATGCTAGATAAGACTTCTTTGTGAAAGGGATGATTCGCTCTGAGAAAGTGATTCCTAGAAATCTGGACATCATTTCTGTGGATGAAGCTCCATTGTTTTCGTTCACAATAAAGGACATTTTGAATCGACAAAAATATAAAACATGGCTCTTTGAGTTTTCGAAACGACATTTCCCTAGCAGCTTGGAGGGTGTTCCACGTATACATTACCCCTTGAGCTGGCTTGGCAAGCATCATTTAATGTTTAAAATGGGAAAGTTCTTTGTAGTTATGGTTCAAACGGGGCTCTTATACTCCTTTTACAACAGTAACTTGCTGTTGATGCTATCGTTATCAAATGCTGACTTTGTATAAGTTTTGATTTCGATATATCATTTTTCACTTGTCTAAAGTGCGTTTCGTCTATTTCGGCTGTTTGGGATTCTACAAAGTTTCTAAATTGCAAAGCTACAGTAGGCAAAGTTTATGTCATATTAGAGTGTTTTTCACGGGAGTTTTCGATGCCTCTTTGCTTCCCGCAAAGGCAGTGATGGCCCAAACGGGTGGGTGCATCATCTTTTCTATCTAGAACAACATAGAATTAAATATTTCATCACAATTTCAAGCCTTTTTTGTCCCCTGCCACCAGCTATTGGGTATTTTCATTCAGTAGGTTACAGAGTGTAACTGATGATTCTGATGAGTGAATAACACGGTACAAACTAGAAGAGATACAATATCCCTCTCTTCACGTCTTTCCAATCTACATGCATACACAGACATACAAACAAACATACATACACAGGCATACATACAGACTTACAGACACATAGATACATGCATGCATACAGACTTACAGACACATAGATACATGCATGCATACATATATGCATGTGTTTGAGTTTCGTCTCTTACATGTTTACAACTTCAAAAAAGAGCGCTGATTAACAATAGATGGCATCCACAATAACTGTTTCGAAGACAATCAATGCTGGGCCTTAATGGCCAACTGTTTGCAAAATTATGAAGGCTTTGTGAATCCGTATTGTCTTCAGCAACCCACCCACGTTTCTTGTTGTTTTATTCAGGGGGCTTTGTAGTTGCCATTTCAAACGAAAGGCATCTGAAAGAATGTGCGAAAAATGCGCTTTTCCGAATTTCTCCAATAATTATCCTTCTTTGAAATGGAGCATTATGAGATTGGAACATGATGGAACGAATAGGGGCTTATTGCATTTCTTACCTTTACAACCTAAATGAATAATATTTTTAGTTGTGAAGCCAAACAGGTTATTTGCTGGTGGTTTTCGTTAAAATCTTCCAAGTGGGCCCCTTTTTGCTGAAAGGGGCTCTTCTGCAAATAAGAGGCTTTTGTGATCTTCCATTTCAGATTATATTTGTAACATGCCAAGAATGCTACAGATATCATGCTGGTAAAAAGTCGTCTAATGTAATATTATGTTCCCTTGACCACACTCGCATTTTTCTGGCCGCACCTACCGAGGCCCTCTTAAAGTTCTTCGTGGAAAATCTGAGCCAGCCAACATCGTACACTGCATCAGAAGAGGGCATTTTTGCAACAGAGGTATTTAACGCCTAGAAACTTTCACGATGACAGAACGTTAACCTGTGAACAAGCAGCAACAGACAGCAAAGATGAACTGCAACCTAGTTATCTGATTGACGACCTTCTAGATTTAGCTAGGATTTAACGAACAAACGTTCCTTTACTGTCCCGAAGAAGCTCTTCCCGGAACTGCCCTTTGAAACTGCGTTGCTGCGCAGGAGCGACTGGGACAACTGATTTTTGCAGTTTCTGTATGGAAACACAGGAAGTGATCTTCGGTTCAAATAATAGATTTGGGACTTCACAGAAATTCCTTGCTCGCTGGTGCAGCTCTTCAACTTCATTTTGTGCAGATGCAGTAGAGTGCAACTTCGATTTTGTCTCCGTCAGTCGAATTCGAAATGTGGCTGCCTTGCCAATAATTTATTGGCGAGCTAGGCCCATTTTTTGCGTAATCTGTCGCTGCAAGTCCTGTGGGCATGGCCGTGAGAAGTTTCCTTTTTATCAGCAGGCGAATGATGCGTGGCTAGGTCAAATGCAGTTATATCAAAAGGCTCATTGAAACTTTAGAGAAGGAGAGTTGTTTTGCATCTGTTTCTGTATACTGACACTTAACAATTTTAGCAATCCTAGATCAAAACATGAGCAGTAATGTTGTTGAGGGGAAAGGCTCGTCATATCACCTTGCGAAGGGCAGTCTGTCTACCAAAACGGTGACTTCAAGTGAGGAGGATATTGCTGTGCAAAATGGCGTACATAAAGTTGAAGGAAGAGAAGACTTTATGGCTGATGATTTGGTGGATATCACTGAAGATGACGTCGGTGGGGATGAAGATAGTGACACCGATAGTGGATCTTACTGGAGTGCCATCGATGAAGATGAAGAAGACGGCGAGGAACTCCCAAGTGCTTCTCAGGAAAGCCTTCCAGCCTTGGAGGCTGATGATTTCATAGAAAGTGAAATTGTTCACACAGCCATCAAGAAACAATATGGTGGCAGCTTCACTTCAAGGGAAGGAGTGAGAGTAATATTAAAAGAAAGTGGAAATATCCATATAGATGAAGGGGTAGGGGAGGTGCTTGAATACGAAATAGATGAACCCAAGTTTGCAAGTCTTGAGGAAAATGTAGCATCTTGTCCTGGAGAAATTGGACCTGCAAGCGTAACTGACCTTAATGATTGTGTGGGTTCTGAAGAAAAGCTCTTGGATGGTTATGTGGATAAGATTATTGCTGATGAAGCAACAAATTTATGTGAAAACGCACAGAAAAGCAAGGAGATGTCACACCCCAAAACAGAGACACAAAGCTCAAGCTCACAGAACTCTCCATTCTTGTTCCTTCATAGTGATATAGCAAAGGCTTTGTCCTGCAAAACTGAACTTGCTGAAATAAAGACACTTGTTACACCAGCAGACTCAATTGATTCTGGTGAGAGAATTATGAAAACAACAGCTCCAGCTTGGAACCTTGAAAAATGTCTTGGTGCCTATGATGTTATTGACCCGTTTGATGTCAAGGTTTCTGAAAAGCACTCCGAAGCTGCCTTATTTGAACCAAATCCAGTGATGCAAAGGCTTCACAACTTTGCTGTTGGAATGCGAAGAACAATGAGTTTAAGAAAGCCAGCAAGAGTGGAAAAGCATTTTGCTGCTACCCAGCCAACAAGGCGAACAAAATCAGAGACGCATGTAATTAGAAAGCTGCCGATAGAAGACTTTGTTAATGTGGAGTATTCTACAAGGAAGGAGGAGAATGGAGAGGTTGCCGAGGTCCTTGTTGTGTCTCCAAGTTTATCAAAGAAAAAAACTTCACAGCATGCTGCTGATGAGGTCAATAAAGGACCATCATTTGATGAAGCTGATGGGCCAAAATATAAGCTTAAAGATGTTGATATTGGCAATGCAGATGATCTTGATGGTCAAGTCCAATTAAAAAAGTATTCGTACTTGCCTGACGATGTTGATATTATATCTCTATCAGGTTTTGATAATGGCCAGTTTACAGACAAAAGGAAGGAAGAAGCAACTGTATCTGATTCAGTTGATGATGGTACATTGGAGAAAGAAAACGATGTCTTTGATGAATCAAAACCTTCCAGGCCACCAAGGCTGAAAAAGCTTCAAAAGCAGGGCTCTGATACTACAAGACCATCTCAGATAAAGCGAGGTTCAAGCGAAACAGACATTCGCAGTCGTTCAGAAACCGGTAAACTTTCTGTTTTCATTTGCTGATTGTGGGATCAAGCACCTAAGGTTTTCTTTTATTTTAAAGAGAGTCTAACTGGAAAATATTTATTACAGTGCAGAAAGATCTCGTCTTGAATATGGAAGATTGAAAAATTTTTGAGCATATTATCACTTTATATATGAGTTTGCAAAATTGTTTGAGCTGTATATGTTCTTTATTTGAAAAGCTCTTTGGTAGTCATTTATCCAAAATATCATTTAAACCTTAAAGTTGCACCTTGGCATTATTCATATACATACTAGATTTCTTTACATATCTATTTCAAGTTTTGCTGTGGTACATGTCAGGTCTTTTGGCAGTTGATTAAGAAGAACATAGTTTAAAGTTTTCTTATCAATACGTGTTTGATGTCAAAGAAAAACAGCTTCAATTTTTTTTCTTTCAAGATTTCTCACCAACTAGCATTAGTAAAAAGTTTGCATCAAGTTTCAACATATCTTCCCTGCACACTCCTGATTCCAAGAAAAGATCTGTGTCAGATGAAAATGTTTTCAAAGGAATTATTCCATTTTTGGACTTTGACTCAAAGAAGAAGACATTAAGTGGATCAGGAACAAAAACACTTCCAGCGGTAATATTTTCTTAGCTGGCTTTCTGTTGTTAAGTGAATGGTTTGTTTAGTATACAGATAGTATGCTTATATTTTCATTTCATTGAGAAGTTTTAAAGAAAATGTTCTTTCTGCAGACCAAAAAGTAATACAACCAAGGATGCTTTGTAATACTTAGCTGGTTGCAAAACGTTTCCATCTTATGATAGTATTCACTACAGAAATGTTTAATTGTTTAACTGCAGAAATTCTTGTTATTGGCTGTCATCTACCAAATAATGTTTTGCTAATTTTTTGAGAGTGAGTTCTAATGAACTTTGTGTTGCTTGAGCCATAAATGGTGTCTCTTTGATATTTCAGAATGAGGAAAAGCTCCTGTTATTCACTGATGCCTTTCCAACTATCATCCCAGACTTCCCTCAAGACAAGCGCTCTCTTATTGCAAAAGAGATCTATACAACAGAGAGGAGTTTTGTTCGAGGACTAGAGCTGCTAGTTAAGGTAAAAAATTATTCAAAATCATTTAAGACTGCTCTTTTTAATTTTCTAAATATTCTGTACCCTCATTTAACTCATTATTTGCATTTTAGTATTTTAATTTGGTAAAGGGAACTTTTGGTAATAATTTAATCTTTTGTTTTGTGTTAATTTTCTCAGCTTTTCAAGAGGAAGGCTGTTGATTTTGGTCACTTAGAGAGAGATGAAGTAGATACAGTTTTCTCAAATGCAGAACAGTAAGCCCTTTAATATTTCAGTAAGCTCTCTTTTCATCTTTTGTGTCAAGGCAGAGATTAAAACTTGAGCATTGCCATTTTATTATGTAAGCTGTAAATTTTATTCTCTTCTAGAATATTAGAGTTTAACAAAGGAATATTAGATGATGTTTTCCAGAGAATAAACAATTGGTCAGATGATGCGATGATTGGTGACATATTTGCTCTAAGTGCAAGTGTATCTTTTTCCATATAACTTCTCTATTTTTGGTCAAGAAGAAATTGTTTTTACTTTCGTAAGAAAATGCAGGTATATACTTCAGCCTCATACAAATTAAACTTAAATGCTAGTTATCTTTCAATGTGCCAAACATTTCTTTATAATCTGCTTGGTATTTTGATGTCAAGTGTTAATGCCTTAGATTTTGCATTTGATATTGGTATAGGTTTTTTATTTATGAATTGGCATGTGTTATAATTTTCAACTCTTATTAATTTGAATTTTTTGACTATTGAATCAATTTTCGCATGGCTTATGCAAACTTGTTGGGATTGATAGGAAAGATATGCAAGTTTGCAATTAGCTAATAACTCCAGTTATTCTTATGGGTGGCTTGCTTGAAAAGTAAGATTGTCAATGAATGCATTTTCGCTTTATGCAGGTCTTTCAAGGCTGCTAGTAAGAACAGCAATTGTTTTTTTGGTTATAGGCAGACAAATTCAAAATTTTTGCAAAGTATTGTCAGAACTATGATAGCAGTGAAACATTTGTCAAACAGAAGATGAAGAAGAAGAAAGATTTTTGTGGATTTCTACAGGTAGATACATCAAACTGAACTGCAATTTGCAAATTTTTGTGTATCATTAATGGTTGTCAAAATGTACCCAACATTCTTACTCTTTATGTTTACAAGAACTTAGACAATTTAGTCCAGTCCATGCCCTATTTGAAAAAATTTCCTTTAGTAACAGCAAGAACATTTCTTTTTTAATAGTTTAATGAAGGTCAACTTTTTATACAGTGATTTTGATATTTTATTAAGCGTTTGCAGCTATTTTCCTAGCAATACTAATAGATTAACACTTCTATCAAGAAGATCGTTTAACTTTAAAGCCAACCCGCAAGTTGAACGCAGATGTAATTTGCATTTCATGAGCTGTTGTTTGCTAGCCCTATCCATGTATGATAATTCATTGTCCTAACCAACAAGAATCGTCGTTCAATATAGTGCAATGATATCCTTTCTGTTCTCCTTTTAGGCTTGTTACAGCAATCCAGCCTGTCAAATTGGCTTAACACTACCATCATATTTGATAACAGTTGTGCAACGAATTCCACGATATGTTCTTTTGCTAAAAGTGAGAAAATTATTTTCAGCTTTATGGCTACAATTAATTGTTCATTTTCTACGCTCTTGGGATGAGATACGTCTAGCTTCGTTGCATTTACATTAGATATATCCAATTTCTTTAAGTATGTAAATGAGCAAAAACGATCTTGTATCATCTATTACACATTGTCTCTCCTCCAGGATCTTTTACGCAAGACTCCACCCTCGCATCCAGACTATCATAACCTGGCAACAGGGCTTAAGAAAATGGTGTGTGTTTAGTTAACTATGAATCGATCTTTGCCTTCTGTTATTCTTGCATAACGTGCTTCGAAAGTATCAATGCAAATATGCCCAGATCTTTAGATACCTGATCTCATACTTTAATTATTTTGTTCCTGTGGATATTTGGATATCCTGTATTATTTATGAATATATTCTGTCGTATTTACTACTTATTATGTATAAATCGTCTTGATGCAATGAAACATCTTGCATAAATACCCGAGGTTATGAATACATGGTAGAAAATTTTGTTTTTTAATTATGATAGGAAATGTCAAAGCATTTTTGGAAATAGCTGCTTTCTCTTCCCTTTCAATATGGCGTCAGTATTAATTTTATCATTTTTATTGATAACGAAATCTTGTTCAGGTCATTTATTGATGTTAACTGCTTACTTTATAGGAGGACATTGCTTCGTACATTAATAATCAGCTGAGGTTGTCTCAAAGCGAGAAAGCTTTGGCTGCACTAGAACACCAGATTGTTGGCCTGAAGGTTTGTTGAATTTCACCTAGCGTTTAAACATGAAGCTCCAAACATAACATTTAGTTGTTTCAAATCATCAGTCATTATGAAAAGCCCACGGATTCTTGCTAGTTTTACGTCAGCATTTATCCGTCTTGTGACTTTTGACGTGTGACTTGTGACCTTTGACAGCACTCTTGAGTTTTATTTTGCTTTCTTTTCCAGGCATACTACTTTTCCGGGAGAACGCTGGTCCACGAGGGCCCGGTTTGCTTGATGAACATCAAACGCACCTACCAGGTACTGCGTTCATTTTTGGAACCACAGGGATACAACCAGATGCCGTCCCTTGAAATTTGCTAATATCAAGGCCGGCTAATAGCAAAACTGTCTTTTCATTGCTTTTACAACAAGGGAACTTCGAATTGTTAGTGACGTATTTGCCCTCCTGCACCACGGCATCCTTGAAATCTAATGTCAGCCTTTGTGCGTCATACACCAATGGTCCAAGATTATGGCATAAAAGATATTTGCACCCCCCCGTCACCTTCTTTGTTAGTGCGTCGTTATCTTCTTGTCTCGTTGATAGTCGCTAATAATTAGAGATGAGTTTCAGGAATAATTTTTTTGACAACGCAAACAATATACCTTTAAACTTTAAACTTACATAAAAAATAAATTGATTCGTGGAATATGAAGCACGAAAACATAAAAACATATGCCGTTTGGTGTAAATAGGCTCTTTTACAATTACATGACCTGTGTTACAATTATCTATACCCCTGTCTTTACTGATCATGGCGTTTCGATTTTCAGTGTGTGCTATTCAACGACCTCATGGTCTTTGCCAGTAAGGGAGACAGCAAGCAGAGTGTTGTTGACCTCGTATTAGACCTTAGCCTCGTTTGGTTCCAGGATTTGGAGCAACTGGATCCTCAAACAAGTAAACAAAATTACCTTCGTATTCTTACCACTGCTTACTTTTGATTTTATCAACTAGGGTGGCGACTGGCTCCAGAAACAAGTATAAAACATTTCTCTTATCATAGCTTACTTTTCATTTCATGAGCTTGGGCTTGCCAGTCATCCAGTTATTGAATCGATATGAAATTCACCATTAAGCTATCCAACCAAGGCGTTATTTTCATTTTATTCTGCTGAGCTTTGATTGTGACGCCAGCTTCTTTAGTCCTTCCCTTCCGTGGTGGCTTTAATACCAATGTGAAGTAGATGGTGTTTTTAGATAAAATTTGGTTTATGCTTTGGTGTTACGTATTCATGTGTATTTTCCGTATGATTGTCTCTAGCCAAGGAGGACGCAATTGGATTGTACACGCCTGACAGACCATATACAATATACGTTGGAACCAGGTCGGCCAAAAGGTTGTGGCTGCAGCACATCAAAAATGCGATCGTTGCTCATATTTCCGAGGAAGACCCACAAGAGGGCGTTGATCTATGTTAGTTTCCGTATAAATATATGCTTTCTGTTTTGAAAAATTTCTGATTAAATCAGCCGTCTTCAGCTGAGATAACTGTGATACATTTACTCTTTGAAAAGAGCGGCACTTCCAACACATTGGAACCTATCGTTTCCGGTGGTGAATGATAATACTGCATTGGGCCGTTTGTTACAAATACGATAATCTTATGACCAAACTCAGAGTCAGGTCTTTGAAAACCTTGGTTTCTCTGCCTCATGCAATTTGATTCATTATAGAATCCAATGATATGATAATTTATGAAGCAGTTTTCAATTTTGAAATTTTCAATCGCCTATGCAGTTGAGCGGTGGAATACATGACTACATTGACTACATGCAACTGTCTCGTCTCATCTCCAGTTCAGAACATGTGTATTTTTTACTAACGTGTCCTTTTCCCTTTAGCTCGAAGGAAAGCCACACACACCTACAAAAGTGGATGCGTTTACAGCGGAGAATTTCATGAATCAAAGGTATCTCTTGGCATATTGCAGCATGTTTAACTCTGCATTCGCAAAAGTTTTGTCTTATCTTTTCTTTCTTCATTCAATATTGGTGCGATTAAACAAAAGATTGAAAAAGCAACTATATTGCAGTACCACTTCATTTATCAATTGCTTTATCTAACGTTTTATTTGGTTTGCCAAAAGAGCATATCACGTGTAGCTGGAAGCGTTTTAGTTTAATTGGGGAGAGGATTTTGCAAATAATTTTTTTAATTTTTTCAAATTGATTTGGCTTTTTTCCAACAATTCAAATAAATGATTAATTATTCAGTTGACTGAGTTTAATCCTCTTTGACTTTGATTTTTCCCTTGATGTCTGTATTGTTTATTACATTTTTATTCTCGTTTTCGTGTTAGCTCTCTTTCAGCCACTTGTGCTGCGTGGTTCTAATTTCGTAATTTCCGTTTAATTTGTCAGCGGGAAGGTGAAGGAATGATGATGTGGCCTAATCAGATGACATACCGGGTTCGTAGTGTTCAATCGTACTTGGAAACAACTGTCAAATGACACAAATCCATTGTAAAATATTTATATGATGTCAGGTGTTTTATTCATTTGGAACATGAGCCACAGAGACTTATTTATCCAACTACATTAATATATTTAAAGGGTTTAAATTAAGTTCAACCTTTAATTAAAGCTTTCAAGGGACTTGAAAACAGGATGAATGTTGACTTGGCGTTCTATCTTCTGCTCACACACATGGATCAAAATATCGCGCGATTTTGGAATGATCGACGCTCTTTTTGACTTTTCGACGTCGACTCTCGGACAATGTATCACCATGGTTGCCCCCTTTCCCCACGTCCCACGACCTACTTTCCCTTAATGTCATAAAATTCCTCAAACTTTTATGCTGATACATTTAAGTTTTCATTTTAACGGGAAATTGTTCCAAGAGCTTTCACAAAGCTGGATCTAATTTTGTTGGACAGGTCGAAGCATTTTGCTATGGCTTTCGTTTCAGAAGCCGGGGGTGCGAGGTTTCTTGTTTCCAGCAGTAGATATGAAACCGGTGCTATGCATCACAGGCCTAAATTGTCGCGATTTGTTCTTCTATTTGAATTTGTTATTAACTCTTTTTTTCTCCTTGTCAGGGTTCGTGGATGGACGATGAAAGAAACGGGTATGGGGTATTAGAATATGGGTCAGGAGAAGTTTACAAGGGACAGTGGAGAAACGATAAACTCCGTAAGTATTTCCAGATATAAATTCTTCATCTTTTGTTCTTGATGCTGCTGAGAAGTGTGGTTGTAGATTGTTTTGCCCCGTCAAAAGGAGGCTTAGCAAGTCAAAGGTAGCAGATGCCTTGCCCGGTCAAAGGGAGGCTAAGCAAGTCAAAGTTGCAGATGCTTTGCCCGGTCAAAGGGAGGCTAAGCAAGTCAAAGTTGCAGATGCTTTGCCCGTTTGCCAGTCTCAATGTAACGTGAGCTTAACCTGCTTCAAAACTAGCCTCTTAAGGTTTATTAAGATGATCATACTTTTAGCATCAATTCTTGGGAAGTCTTGTTCGAAGATCAGATTATTTTGATAGATGCTATATCAAGCAGTCTCTCGCACTGTTATTGGAAAGTAAACTTTGTACAGCTGGGAGACAGGAACTGCTAGGCCCTTCTTTGTTTTTATATTTGAGCTTTGAAAGATATAGGCTTTAAGACGTCATTAAATGAACAACTAGCCTTTGATTATCAACTGAACTTGGATCCAGCTTGTTAGGTCCATCTTGCGTCACAATTTGTTTTCATTGTGTAGATGGCCCCGGAACATGCACGTACAGAAACGGAGATGAGGTAGAGAGCGAATGGAAGATTGGTATTCGACATGGTCAGGTAAGAAGTATTTCACTCTTATACATTCTGACTGATTCCGTTTTCTTTTTGTTCTGTGTTCCTATAAGCATGCTGCAACTGCAAAGAATGTATTTCAAATATTAAGCATCTTATGTTAAACATAAACAAATATAAGCGTCTTGAGCTGACCTAAACCTCTAGAGCTCACCATCTCAAAGATGCCTATCTCCCTGATTCTCACCAACTGGTATCTACCGCCAGAGATGGCCAACTATTTATTTTATACAAAAATTAACATTTTTATGTGATTGCATTTTTCGTATATGCAGTGTCTAGGAAATATACCAGCAACTAGAGATATGCATAAAAAGCCCTAAATTGGCTTGTGTCTCAAAGACACTTTTTTCCGCTATTCTCAAAGCTAATTTTCTCTATTATGCAATACTATTACTGCACTTTACACGGACCATCAAATGATCAGTTCTGTTGTACGTTTTTCGTGTAACATAATTTTGCACGATTTGCAGACGAAAATCACATTCAGCAATGGGGACACTTTCGAAGGTTCTTTTAAGAGCGACCGCATTGAAGGAGAGGGAACCTTGATCTGCAAAAACAGATTTCAGTATAGTGGAGCATGGAGGCGAAACATGGTATTTGATCCTCATATTACCCGCAAGTTTAAAAATGTGGTCAGACATGAAGCTTTATTTCAAAAGGATATATTTTGCTTTGCAACATTTGAGTAGCCCAAGTATCCCCACGAAATTGGATGGAACCCAGCTGCTGCTAGGGTTAACCTCCTACAGTCTCGTCTCATCAGTTTGTGCGGCTAAATTATGCCTAGAATTATTTTTCAATTCCGCTCTCAATTTCTAACTGATTTCCAGATCAGAAACTTTTGTTATTTCCTAGAAATATGGTGTTGGCAAACTAAAAATGGTGGATGGAAGCGAATACGAGTATGTATAATCTACCGGTGTCTGATTTCATGTAAATACAAAAGAGATTAGTATTTAATGCTTATTCCCTGTTCCTGCCCTCTACCCCTTTTCCTAATAGATTTTTCCTTTCTAGCTGTTTTTCTGCATTTGGAGCTGTGTTTATTTTTTCATCCAAGCATATTTGCTTTTGAAATGATAACTATTCATTTGCCCCTGGTCTTACCAAACCTTTCAGATTTATTCAAGATATTTGCAAATCCAGATCGTTTCGCTGAAGGTCTGTCTCAATTCCGTCTCAGGGGGTCGTTCAAAAATGACGCATTTGACGGCGATGGCGTGCTTACGTATGCTGACGGTGCAGTTTACAGGGGCGAATTCAAAGACGGACAGGTAAGTTACAAAGTAAGGTGAATTTAAAAGTAATTAGTCACTTTAATCTTTCACGAATCAAATCGGAAAGAGATTTGTTATTTTTATGGTTGTCTGTCTTAGCAGCAAAAGAGTAGCGTTCTAGTTACCTCCCTTCATTTGCTTTTGGTTTTATTAAAGCGAGATGGTTGTGGAACATACACGGTTAAATATGGAGCATGCTATGAGGGTCACTGGTTGTATGACCTGAAAGATGGCACAGGGATCCTAAAATTTCCTAACGGAGACAAATTTGAGGGGTCCTTCATCGAAGACAAGGTATATTTACTTTAATGTAATTTAATCTATATATTGCTTCGTTATTGTATATGAGATAGTGGAAGGTAATTCTTGTGTGGGGCCTAGCGAAGTAAAGAAGTCATTTGTTTTGGCCGAGAAGAGGAGTGGAACGAGGAAGAGAGAAGTGAAGGAGAGAGAGAAAGGAAAGGGAGGATAGGAAAGGGTAGGAGGGGCGAAGTGTCTTCTTCCACATGTTGAATGATAGATGTTCTATTTTAAAAGTATTGAATAGCAGCTGTTCATTACTTTTACATTGCTTTGTCACCTGTTATAAAAGATGCACCCACTAGAATAGAACGCTTTCTAAAAGTACTTCATCTCGACCTCCTTCATAGAGATGCGGCGAAGGGGTTATGAACTACAGCAACGGTGGCTGCTACTCGGGTCGGTGGGAGAATGACGAGAGACATGGTCACGGTGTCATGGAGTTCAAGGATGGATCCAAATATGACGGGAGTTGGAGTTCCGGGCAGGTAGGGAAATACTTTGGTGCCCTGTGTGCTGTTTGACTTCTTGGTGCGCGTTCAGTGAGCTATTTCTGCTTTCAGAAAGCATCTACAGAGTCAGTGCGACGGCTTATCGACCATCATGGGCTTATTGAGTATAAGATGGCCTGGTCTGTTTACTACTAAAACTTTTGTAAATTGAATAATCTAACATGTACAAACATTATCATGTATTGATCGATGAAGTGAGAGCTGAAATCGTTGAGTATGAAAGTGCAAATCCAGGTTAAGGCCTAATGTCGTGTAGGCCAATGCCTGTTATTTTCATCAGTCCATGACTAAAGTAAAAGTTATGAAATTTGCTAAGTATACACTTGGTTGAAGTTATTTTGCTCCTCTACCTGGATTAGTAGCATTTAATCTTTAAGGTTCTTAGTATTGGTGCTTAGAATTTCTTCCATTCTTAGCACATCCATTGCAATTGTCTTTTTGACCCCCAGAGATCAGGACAAGGCAGCCAGACGTTCCAGGATGGATCTGTCTACAATGGTGAGACGACTCCTTCTTCCTTTAATGAGTTTCGAAGGTTTCTACCCATGTGTCTGCTGAAACTTGTTCGAAAGCCAATTAGATAGGCTTCAGAAAGGCGATTTTTTAAAGCATACATGATGTGTGGGTCAGACAAATCTTAAATGATTAAACCACAAAATGAAGATTTTAATGCATTTGTAAGAGCTGTCTTACTCTGCCCATGCTGAATTTCTTCCAAATCAAGCCAAATGACATCAATATTTAATAGCATTACGGTTGAAATTCTAATTGTAACACTTATTGGCAGCCATCTGTTTCCACTGCAGGCTAAACGGTTGTCCAAGACATTCTAAGAGAATTTGCCGTATGCTTTAGCTCTGTTCCAATAATAAACGATCATTTCATGTGCTTGGTACACTACACTTAGATTTAAGCGGGCAGCAGCTATCGTAGCTCCTGCAAAAAATCATTCCTTCAAGAAAATTTAAAGGCCCTTTCTACTAAATAGTTTTATAAGAATGATTTCCTTAGTGCATTCAGGCCTGTTATGGTTAATGCCCAAAAGAGGCTACTGCTAGAATAGGTTAGGGTAGAGACTTAACATTCGAAATGCAGTTAAGCGATCTACTTTTGGTTAGCTTCGTGATCGGATGATTGTCAAATAAGAAGGTTTGTTATTGAAGGCCCTTGTTTATTGACTGCACTTGATTAAACATTGATGATTCACATCGTAGGGGAATGGCATTGTGACATGTTTGATGGGACAGGGACCCTCGAAAAACCAAATGGCTGGAAATATAATGGCAAGTGGAAACACGGAAAGGTATTGCAATAGTGCTCTCATGTGGTGATGTTATAAAAATCTGTTTTAGGAATTTTTAATTTGGGTCCAATGAACTGGAAGAGCAGGTAATATTTTATGATTGAAATTCTAAAAGTAGGTTTTTGTGACGTCACACTTTAAACTTAGGGCTAGGGAAGATCACGTTAGCTACATCTGATTTTGATGATCCCCAATAAGTCCATGTTAAAGAAAGCATATGCAATCAAGTTTTAACTGAAGCATACTGCACAGCCCAGTCTTGATTCGTTTCTTAATGAACTTTCAGTAATTTCTGTGATTTCAGTAAACGATTGTTCTTCTCGGGAAATGGAAGGGCTTGTTTTCCCTGGTAATGATTCAGGAAATAAAATCTGCTTGATGACGTCATTGTGTCTCTTTTGCAGCAACATGGCACTGGAATCTTGACAGATCCAGCGAATAACTATAAATTTCAAGGTATAGCCAAATCGAATCTATATTTCTTTTGCTATGTTGATTTTTTCTTGTTTTCATGTGCCGCATATTTCTGCACTGGTTTGTCCCTCGTTGTGTTCCAGACAAGAAATGGACTGAGCTGAGCTGCCTTTTACAAATGTCAAGCTAGTTTTAATTCCAAATTTAGTCGAAGCTCTGTCTTCAATTACGTGATCCTGATGTGTGTTAAGGATGCATCAGAGTTGTCGCTGCTTGACTAACCTGATAATGCAAGTCCTATGCCTGTTTTCCCCACTGGATGTTTTGATTCATTTGCACTACTTTGAGCTGTAGTCCAGCGCCCTTTAGATTCAATAAGGAGTAAAAGACTTCAGTATGATTATGAATTTAAATACAGCTAAGCTACTGGCAATTTTACCCCTGGGTGAAGCACGGGGTGGAGCTTTTGGGGGTGAGACACAATAACAATCAACAAGCTCGCGTTGAGAAAGATTTTCTTTGTTGTGCCACTATAGTGAACAACCCCATCCCCAAATATCACTCCCCAAATAGTCCGCTGGATATACTTGTTTTTCACTTAGATTTTTTATTTTCCCTTCAAATTGATTGGGCTTCTTTTCTACTGTAAGCTTTTTTTTTATTTCGTGTGTCAGTACGTTTGCGATCTATTTCTGGACCCTAATAGCGGCTCCTTGTTTCATTTCGTAAACAGGGGATTGGGAGAACGACAAGAAACACGGCAAAGGAATCGAAATGGTTCATGGCATTCTTTATGACGGAGACTTCAAGAACAACAGGGTACCTTGAACTTCTCAGTTGATATGCTCCCCATCTTAATAACAAATTGTATATATTATCTTTCAAGATTTACCTTTAAATGCACTTGTTGCCTTAGAGGTTTTTCAAAGTTTCCAGGTAGTAGAAATGTTGCAGATCCATGCAGAGAAATGCCAGCTTTCATTTTATCCTCCCCCGTTCTCTCGGAGACTCAATGCCTGCTTTTATCACTACAGCGAGATGGGCGTGGAGTTGAGACAATGCAGGATAAGACAACGTACGAAGGCAATTGGAGACTGGGGCAGAAACACGGAAAGGGCGCGAAAAAATTGCTTAATGGAATGGCGCAGCCCCAGGTCAGAGACTTGTGTTTCTTTTGCTGCTGTGATTGTGCCAGTGTCGTCTTTTGATGTCCAGCCTAGATCGTTTTTCTGCAAAACTCATGTTTAGATGGGTTTATTTAAAGAACTTTTTGGCTTGGAAGCCCCAAATGCTCTTATCGATTATAGTGTTTTTGAAAATTATGAATAGTTGTAGAATCGGAAAGATCACTTATTTAAAATCTATTCCAAGCTAAGGGTGATCATAACGCAGAAGATTGGCTGCAAGGCTAGTCTGAAAAAGATTTGCTGGTGGATATTGAATGTACATTTGATTCCGTCTTACTCCAGTGCATCTTATTTGTCTAATGTAGAACCTTTTTCGCCTCAAAACTGTTCCGCCTTTTATGTTATAAAAGCTTTTAGTCATAGTAAACATAACCTTAGCATCAGTGAGTGCTGTATGACCATTTTCGGCTGGTAGTAATGTCTGATCATGTTTTGATTTGAATAGATGGTTAATTTGTCCGCTTACTTCTTCTCAGGTTTGGCACATGGGCTGCTTGATGGACTGTCCTGTTTTGGTTTCGCGAGAAATTCCACCTCTTCTTAGATCCTGATCGAAAAAAATCGTTGCTGCTACAATTTAGGATTAAATAAGGTTTCCCATGTTAAATTTCAAATTCATATTCCTAACCAGTCTGTAATTGCCTAAACATTTTAGGCCTGCTTTATATTTTAAAGGTTTTCAAATCTTGTGCCAAAAGTTTAGGTTTTTGGCTTCCACATACAGATTGTTAATTTATTAGGTTAATTAAATAGTTTTGCTTCTTATTTATGAAGCTTTTTTTAAGGGTAGGTTGCATTGATTTTTGCCTAAGTTTATCAAGCTGTATATCCTGCTATTCGGATCACTCGCTTGAAAACGTTTTTCGCAAGGTGTTGAGCACAAAGGACAAATTGGATTTGTTTGATAGAAGTTATGTAAATACGTTTGTATGCATCTTGAAAATCTCAAAAAAATTAAAAAGAAACAAAAATTATTTACTTACAACCCCCTCAAGAGAATATCTGCTGTTAAGAAAAAATCTTATATCTGATACATCTTGCCAAAAGGTCTAAAAAATCAGAAAAGCTGTTTGTAGCGTTTCTGTTACCCCTTTAACCAGGGTTTATTGTGCCTCTCGTTACTGAATTTTTGTTTCAATTTCAAAGTAGTTGATGTTGAAGTAAATGTTTTTTCGACTGTCATTTCGCCACTTTGGCTCGGCGGGGTTAGTTTTGATATCTCACAAATGCGTCGTATATTGTGCTGAAATTTCTTAATTTTTCCATGGATGATTTTTGTACTGCTAGTTTCTTCCAAATTGTACATACGCATTGGTTTAGCCGTATTTCGTTAAATTTCTTTGAAAAATTTTCAATACTTGGATTTCGACAGAAATTTATTTCATGTTGTTTAAGCTATTGGATTAATATCAATTTAGTAGACATAATTTAAAAGGGATTATAAAAGGAATATTTTACACTTGACCGAACATCAAATTGTTTCGCATGCTGCTTCTTTGGGTTTTATTTTCTCAATTTGGTTTATAAGCTTACTGCTTAATTTAGCAATTTTTTTTTATTTGGGTCACTTGAAGAAAACATCCACAATACATTCACATGCCTCAGTTTTGGGAAAATGCTTAGAAAAACAAAATGATGTCTTTCAAACCTGTAGCAGATGTTGACATGGATTTAATAAGCAAAAATAGATTGAATATGATTGTTTGGCACGCCATTCCTGTCTCTCTTTGATTCTTACAATCTTTTTTCGAAACCTTTTCTCAATTTCTTTCGTTAATGCTCCTTCGCATTAGAGCAACGAACACCTATTTATGTCTCAGTGTCTTCTTATGCCCAGTTTTTGTAACTCCTTGATTGCAAAACCCATGACCCCAGCTAGATTCCATCTTTTTACCTTGATCTTGCCAGGCTCTGTTGAATCATTAACGTTAAGAATCTTAATTATTTCACACGAAAAAGAACTTTTGAGCAGTGTGCCAAGATATATACGCAAAGTGGTTTTCTTATTATTTCGGATAAAAAAGACGGCTAAAGCACAGGGCTCGATAAACCCTCCAAGTATCAAGGTGACAAACCAGGACAAACTTGAGTACCCCATTGAAAATTCTTAAAATCACGACGAGAGAAAGTTTTTCAAGGTACTTTTGAAAAATGCTGCTTGAACAGAAATAAAGAAAGAAATGTATTATATTATTTATTTATTTATAGGAGCAAATAATACTGGCATTGACAACAAAAATAATTCTAAAAACACTGATGCTGATAGTAAAAGGTAACGGCACTAACAACTTTTGTCGGCTTCTACAACGGAAATGTGGGAGTCATGCCATACATGGCTGGATGCCAGCAATGCTTTTGCTAAAATTTTCAATATTTTTGCAGCAATTTATCAAGAAGGATGTCAATGGTACTGAAAGTAATAATGATAAAAGCAACTGAATAACTTCATTAATTATCGAAGCTTTCCGCCATATTTGGTGTTTACTCCTCGAATGATAACGAGGCTCACTGGAACCGGTATACAAAGTGACCGCCGATATAACTCTATCCTGATCAATCCTTTCTGTGAAGAGAGAGATAAAATTACACAGTTACACGACAAGGGTTACATTAGCAGCTTATTATTACTTTGCTTCATATATTTTCTGCAGCTTTGTTCGGTAAGTGCGAGAGCCTCTAATCAATCAATGTTGTCGATATGTCTAAATTTTGACTTAGCCTCTTACGTGTCTACCGTCCACATGAATTTCCGAACGCTTATTAAAACATGTCCGATCTTGTTTGTAAGATCTAGAGCTTTCAGTCTTCGCTGCTTCTAGCAGTTGAAAATTTACGCCACTGTGGCCTTCTTAGCCTTCTAGCTGTAGTCGATCTACAGTTAATTCATTCGCATGCGTCTTGGAATGTTTACGATCATTTAGCTAGAAAGATCGGCTTGGTTGTGAGTTTTTCTTATCAATTTGCTTTCATTAAAGAAAATCCACTCGTGAAATGGTCTGTAATCCACACAACATAATGTTTTATTAAATCAGAAGTATTATAAGTTTACAAGTTTCTACTGCTAATGTCTTAACAATTTCAATAACATGCAGTGATAGATATCTATCTAGATAGCTGTTCAATTGATGGAAGATTGGTCTTTATCTTTTATCTTTTAGGTGAATATTTACTGCAATCATGACATCTCTAATATCTAAGAGAGGACGCAAAAGTACTGAACTAGAAAACATTCTTTTGGATTGCTTTGAAAAGGCCGCAGCAAACCTCTTTGACAGTGAATCAAACCCCAGTGGTATTATCAATTTGGGTACAAGTGAAAATACTCTTGTCTTGGACATTTTAACTGAAAGGCTCTCCAAAATATCACTTGCTGATATGCCTAGCTACTACATGAAGTATGCTGATATGAGAGGCCAGCCATCATTCAGGCAATCACTTGCATCATTTCTTAACAAGTACATGAAACCAGTGGAACCTATCAACAAAGACAATTTGTATGTATTCAATGGTTGTGGATCTGTCATTGAAATGCTTGGTGAGTTGTTTTACTATTCTTGCTCAGAATGTTTTGAGTATTTTAGTTCTTGATGAATCATTTTATAGGGAGTTTTACTGAACTACGTTTTACTTTTATATTGGACCATTTATATCTCAGGGAGGGGGAATGTTTGGGGTTCGGGGGCAGGGCCAGAGAAATTTTGAAACAGCCCTCCTCCCTGTTACAAGTAGCTGTATTCATGCTATCATTTAGGAGACACCCCTCATTGAATTAGAATTAAAACCACAAATGCACTGACTTGGTTCATTGAACTGTGAACAGAATATCATTACATAGTTTGTTTCTTTCAAAATCTGTCCGGTGCTGCATGTAATTTGATATGGCATAAAACAACAAAAATTAAAAGATAAAGTGAACAAAACTGAAAAAATATTGTTCTGGTTAATGTTTAAGTGTGGAAAAGAGAGAAACAAAAGCAGCAAACTAAAGCCAAATAAATTTGAAATTCGAATTGATCGCCATAGACTGAGGACAATAATTAAAAGTACAAGAAATACCATGATACAGTTCATGGCTGATGAACTATAATTTGACTGGAAAGAGCAAGGAGCAATCATCAGCCTAGCTTTGCTTCAGTCCCATTAAAGCAGAACACAATTTGATACTTTACCACTGCTAATAATATGCCATCCACAAAAGGGCTTTATCTGTAGGGCCTGCATTTGAGCTAAGCCTCCATCTAGACTCAATTTTCATAATTCTAAGCTTCTTTTAAATATTGAAATGATTTTGTGCTCTTAAGCATTTTGTAAGCAAGGAAGAGTAGACTTTATACTGACTTTATGAAAAAGATCACTTATTTGGAAAAGTGAGATAAAAAAGAGAATGAATGTAGTTGGTTTCAATGCCCTTAGAAGATACTTTAGATTTACATGCACCAAACATAGCCATGTAGATGATCTTGCATTGTACAAGCAGTTTCCATCACCAGTGGTGCTTCTGAGAAGAAGCAGGGGTAAAACTGCAGAACAGAATCTATAACAACACTAATCCTTTAATGAACAGACTTATTTTATTTTATACAATTCATTTCAAATTATCCCAATTCCACTGCAATTATTCAATGGAATGTTTTACTTTTCAATTTCAAAAAGAAATTTTATTGTAAAATTTCTCACAAGATCTTGCATGTTGAAACTTTGAACTCTATGCAAACTTTAAAGCAAAAACTCTTGCTTACTTTGAGCCTAGGTTTTTTTAATATGATAGCTTTGAGCCAATGATAGCTTTCAATTGCCATGGACCCTCGTCTAATGAAAAAATTATTTACTTTAGGATCAAAAGGACATTGATCCTATCTAGTTAGTTTTGGAAGACAATTGAGTTGCAAAGAAACGAAATTAGGTTTCCATTAGCATTTTAAACCCAAAGCTTCTTATAATTCTATGAATTTTAGTTGATGGCCCTCTATGAATGGGGGCTTATTAGAGCTGGTGATAAAAGGCTCTGGTCTCTCTTTCGTTAGTTTTTGCCCAGCCCTCAACTCTTAATTCGTGGCATGGGCTGTGAAGTCTCATACACCACATTAACGAGTGACGCTATAAAAGTGACACTGAGATTCCATCTTGGCCAATTTGGCTGCGAAAATTGAGTACACTTATAGTTTTGTCATTCAAGGACCTTTCTAGAACTTTCGAGCCCAATAATCACAGCCTGTTTCACTTACCCAACCTGTTTGTATAACGATTGTTGGTTCACACAGAGAAATGTTTATGGCAACATTTAATGTATTTATTGCAGCACCTAATGTGTACAGCTGCTAATTTTGGACATCTAACGTTAGAATGGAAAGATTCAGTCAAGGTGCAAGGAACTTGACAAGATCTGTTAAGAGATAGAAGACGCATTGCTATTTTCAAGGCTAATTGCTTAATGTCTCTTATTTGTTGTCCTGGTAATATTCCAGGGAAGGTTAAGGGGACTCAGATTTCTAAAATGTATGATTTATAAGGTTCTAAGACTTTGTCTCGCTACGTGAAAATGTCCCTCGCTATTTGGAAGCTTGATGTCTTACGAAAAAGTAACAGTGCTACGGCTTTCCTGCCCAATTTGAAAGCAAGTTAAGTTAAATTTATTATCCCATATGAATAATTAAATCAATCTCAGTTATGGTATGATAATCAAATGAAAACATGTTTTAGGATTTGCGGTTTGTGATGACGGTGATTGTCTGTTGGTTCCCGCCCCGTATTATGGTGCATTCAAGACCGATTTGGCTTGTCGAATGGGGTGCGTTGTATACTCGGTTGATCTTACCAGTGAGGTGAGAGAAGACTTTGGGGAGAGTACCACTCGAGCTGTCAGTCGGAAGACTTGAAGAAGCGCTATCTAAAGCCCAGTCAGAGGGTCACAAAGTCCGTGGTTTGATTCTTTCTAACCCTAACAACCCCATGGGTTACATTTACACGAAGGACCAAGTGGAAAGCTACCTCAAGTTTGCAAGCAGACATAACATTCATGTCATACTTGATGAGATATATTTCTTATCTGTGTATGATAAGGACGTCCCTTTCGCATCAGGTCTGAGTATCCAAGGGGTGATTGACCCAAAGTTGCTTCATACAGTATGGGGCTTCAGTAAGGACTTTGCGGTTTCGGGGTTCAGATGTGGGCTGGTTCATACAGTGAACGCGGAAGTTGAAAAGGTCCTCAACGCCAATGCCTACTTCCAAAGTGTTTCCACACCAACACAGTTCATATGCAGTCAATCATTGATGATGTTGATTGGGTGGATAATGTCTACTTGGCAACTAACCGTAGCAGACTGCTGGCTGCGAAATCCTATGTTTCAAAAGAGCTTGGGTCAATCGGAGTTCAAATCCACCCATCAGTGGCTGGTTTGTATGTTTGGGTGAACCTGAAGGACTACGTTAGGCCATTGTCCCGAGTAGGTGAAATGAAGCTTCTATACACATTTCTGGATAACGGTATTTATATTTGTCCTGGTGTGGCGTTTCAATCCAAAGAGTCAGGCTGGTTTAGAATCCTCTTTAGTTCCAAGGAAGATGAACTTGTTCCTGGAATACAAAGGATCAAGAAGGTTTTACAGAATATCGTCAAAGATGGAACACAAGGAAGCCTCGATGACCTTGTTATTGATTTTCAGAAGCTTGTGAAAGATAGCGATTGGCTTGAAAAAAACACTGCTGAAAAGTGGGTTGAAGAGAACCCTGAGCTAGCTGCCAAGTTTCTTCAAAGAAGTAAAGCAGATCATGAAGAATCTCATTAAGGTTACTGCCCATAGAGCTCATGAGATGATAAAATAAACTAGAAGGAGCAATATAACGAGATGAAATGAAGAAAGTGTATACACAACCAATTATTGTGCTATTAAATTAGAACAGATTTTTGGAGTTGGACTAATTTATCAACAACAATTTTCAGAAACAAAGTTCAGAGGTTAACCAAACTTTTGCCAGAGTATGTTGTTATTTGTACTGTCAAAGTGTTTTTATTCCTCTATATTGGATAAATTTGATTATTACAGCTGTTGAAAATGAACCTGAGGTGAACACAGTTTTAATGACATTTTTTAATGAAGTTATGAGCAACCACTCTAGTATTATCCTTATCGAAAGACGTGCCATCACTGCTTTTGCCCGGATAGGATTTGGAATGCCTTTAAGGTCATCAGGGTAATCTTGAGAAGGCTATAATGGGCCACCTTGCCTTCTTGTCGAGAAACCCATTGCATTCCGACAAATCCTCTCTTTATGAAAATGTTTTTGATTTTTCAGTTAAGACGAATCCAAAGGCTTCGAAGAATATGTTAGATGTAGTTGGAGAGGAAACCATTTTTCGTCGAAAATTTGTCATTTTTGTAAGGCTATTGCCTTGCTTTTTAGCCCAATTACTCTTGGCCAAAACTTCTTTTGAAAAAGACTTATTCTGTCTGACTTGTCAGTTAAAATTAGGGCTGTCTATCGAAAGTGGAATAACCGGTATTCGGTTAACCGCTTCACTATTTGGTTAGTTCAAAGCAAATATTTGGTTACGAGCGAATTGTTCGAATAGCACGATTATTCGAACAAACTCCGGCAAAACGACTGGACATTTGCACTGGTCATGCACTGAACATTGTTCACTTGTTCAGTGTGTGGACATCCAGAAAATTTTGGTGGTGGCAAAACGACTGAACATTGTCCAGTGTGGAAGAATGCGCGCGGGAAAACTAGCTACAAAACCTGCCAGGCTCGTAAAAATCGCCGTCCTCGTGCTCTCTGTCATCACTTTCCTCATCGGTATTAAAGTTAATATCTTCAGAAGACTCGTCGTAACCAATGAAATGCCTTTTCCTGCTCTTCTTCGAATTGAAGTTTAATGTTGATTCCATTTCTTCCCACGGTGTTTAAAGCTTGTTGAAGATTTGAATAATGGAAATAAATTCGCGCCAAATCCAATCCATTACATTCATTGCGCGTGCGCGAACTGGACAATGTTCAGTAGAGTGGCAAAACGACTGAACATTTCTCTACAACATCTATGAACAAAAGAATTTTAATCCTGTCCACTGAATATTCTTGATTACCTTCAAAATCGACTGAACAACACTCAACATCACTGAACAAGACTGGACAAGGTGGCAAAACGACGCAACATTTACGCTGGACATTTTTCCACTGTGCATGTTCAGTTAAAGTGTCCAGTCGTTTTGCCGGGGCTTAACTCGATTTGGGAACGAATAATGGGAATAACCTCACTGTTGGAGGTCGCAATGTTTGTCGCGACTGATCGAATAGTTTTGACGGTTCGATTTGACGTGAATGATCAAATGACAGTTGGCATTAAGGAAGCACAAATATCAAGTCCCTTTTTCAAGCTTCGGGTAACGTTTATTAATAACATCCTAACTTAAAATTTGCAAACCTACAAAAGGGGACAGGGGACAGCTATAGCCTTGCTTTTTTGCCAAAAATGTCATTTTTGACCGATTTTTTTCTTTTAAAAATGCTTATTCTTTCTGATATATCATTTTAGATGCCTCTAGAGCCATTTGGAAGTAAATTGGAAGAAAATTAAGAAAAAAATTTTTGGTCGAAAAACGGTCATTTTTGTAAGGCTATAGCATTCTTTTTTTCGAAAAAAAAACCAATCATTTTTGGCCGATTTTTTTTTCTTGGAAAAAAATCCTATCCTTTCTGCTTTATCATATAAAGGGATTTAAAGAACTCCTTTTGATAAAATATTCCGGATTTGCAAGCCTAATTTATCGAAAGAGTGTATTGTTTCAGATAACATTACAAAACTTTTTGGAAAGTAACCGTGCTGGTACGAAACTCTGTTGAATTAAACTCTTGGTAGCTAGAGTCATTGATCGTCATACAGGTGTTTTTGTGTTGAAATTTTTTTCATATGATTAATGACTTTTTAGGCTTGTGCTAATGCAAAAGAAGGCAGAATTTGCGTGTGGCTTACGTCAGTGAGGTTAATATCTTTTGACAAACATTCAGACATTTCTGAAAAAAGAAAACTATGCATCCAGATTCGCTGCCTTTATATGGGCTTAAAAGTCAAATCGCTAATAATACAAATAGTTCACTTATCTTATAGCTTTAAAGAATTTCTGTTTGAAAAATGATACATAGCTTTAATTTCTACATTCAATCTAGAATACATTAATAGAAGATAGTTAGAAAAGGATAGATGCATATGTCTATCAAGTTCTTTATCAGTCTCGTTTTGCTTGGGGCAGCAGCTTGAAAAATAGTTTTACAAGCATTTGAAAGTAGCTTCCAACTCCTTTTATGATTGGGTATGGGGCGGGTGTCTACTTATTGAAGTGAGCATGGTGATATTCTGCTATCTTGACGAGAGATTGTCTCCTCTTTCGTACGGAAAGTTAACTTTTTGCTCATGTGAGATTTTCTATCTTGACAATCACTTTCATTGAATAAGTTTATTTTGGTTTATTTCATATCAATCGTCACAGTTTTAAAGAAAAGTTGTATTGAAGCTAAGAAATGATCATATACGGGCAATACATACCTAAATGGCAAAGTCACTATTTCTTTACTTAATTCATCACATCACATTTTTCCATTTTTCCGAAAGTGGCGGTTTCCTCGTCATTTTAATGCACTTTACGTGTAACCACTTGTTTCCTGGACACTAAAAAAGAAATTTCATTCCAAAATTTAATCACGTTTCTGCAAAAGAATTAATCTTGAAAATAATGACAAAAAATCGAGTTTCTTTTTATTTTAACATAAATAAGATACCTTCATCAGAATTGTTTTGTAGCAGATAGAATTATTTAACTTCGAAATAAAACTCCGTCAAAGGTAATGTAGATTGCGAATCAGGAGTAACAGTTTGAAAAGGGAACATTGCTTTCTTGTAAAACTATTGGCAGAGGGAAGCAGAGCTTACGTTTCTTTTCAACACTCGAGCATTCGATCATCGCCCATTCTTCGCCGTCTGACCTTTCCTAATGGATGAGGAAATATAATGAACTCATCAGTTTTCAGAAGAACAGTTTATCCTATGTGGTAAAATAGAGAAAAACTAAAAACACATTTTGCATTATCGAGAAGCGCTTGAAATTATAAGAGGTCGGAAAAAGGAGCATCATCCCTAACACAATGTTTTCTGATAGAGATGTGATACTGCAAAGTGCTAATAAATAAATAAAATATGTACTTCATGCTTTGACCAGTCAAGCTGATTTTATTCTTCAGATTATTAAAGATAGAACCCTACTCTGTCACTTACAATTCTGCAGATGCAGTATGGATACGGCGATTCATTTGTTAAGCTAGAAAATAATTTATCATATTTCTGGGTAACTCTGGCATTTATGCTCAATTGTTTATTACATGTCCTTGTGTACTGTGACACAATCCTTCACTATAGCTAGAAATAGCGGAACCAGTTTTTTCCACGAGCATTAGAACCAAAGCCTCCGCAATACCCGAATTAAGTGTGATTCGGGTATAGGGCAACACATTTTGGAGAATTCAGATTGCGCCAAAATTTATAGTGACGATAATTTTTGTACAATTGGGCAGGCTAGGTCGTCCTTTTACCTAGGCACTTTGTTTTTTGCCCCTCTTTATAGACACAATGGGTTCGTCTTTTCCTTTGGGCTTATCTAAAAGTAAGTTGTTAAGTAGCGCTGATTGGTCAATTACAGCCAATCATACGCGCTTCTTTTCACCCTCTGATGTTTTTGATCCGCTACAGGCTATTTATTCTGTCAGCATTTAGTCATTTTCCGACGCTTGCATAATCTGTCGACTGACAGACGAACAGGCACATTACATCTGTAGATATTTCGCTTACTAAAGTAATCAAATAAGTGCTGGAACCTTGCACAAAATGATAGTATTATCAGTGGACAATCATTGATGAGAAAGTATTTGCTATCTGTTTTTTCAGCTTGTATAATGCAGGGAAAGTAAGTAAGTAGTTGATTTTAGTCGTTAAAGAATCATGCTAGCAAAAATTCAATTCACCAAACACCCTTAAAGGCAAGCTAATCATTTCAATATTCACAACCTTATACGGAAGTAGATTTGAAAATCCTTCTGCCCTTAGAGGTAGTAATTGTAAAATTCAGGATTTTAAATTTTGTAACGGGTACTACACCTTAAATGGGCAAATCCTTGGTTGTAAGTGGTGGAACATTCAGATCCGCTGGACACAGATTGGAAGAAATGGGGCCATAATGAATAAAATGGGCACAAGAATCTTTTCCGAAAATATATGCAAGCGCCAAAAACTTTCACGGTGATTTAAACATTAATAGAAATAATAAAACGAATCGCACATAGGGAAGGGGAAACGTGGCTATGTACTCAATTTTGGAACTACGTTCTATTGCCCGGTTTAGGAGCCAGATAGCTGGGGGTTCCAGCATTCAACTTTGTTTTGTGTCACCTTATCCATACGAGAAAAAGTTTGAAACTACAGCTGAGATAATCAATACTTGTTGAGGTTCAAAGACCTTCGATGTTTGTTCTTGGAAGCTGAATAGAGTAACATATTGATAGAATATAATTTAAGCCATGCTGCCAGAAAACAAATTGGTAATTTGACATATTTTCAAAATTATTTTTTCTGAGGGTTATTGCATATATTCAATTTATCGTTATATGCAATAACCCTCAGAAAATATAATATTGAAAATATGTCAAATTACCAATTTGTTTTCTGGCAGCATGACTTAAATTATATTCTATCAATATGTTACTCTATTCAGCTTCCAAGAACAAACATCGAAGGTCTTTGAACCTCAACAAGTATTGATTATCTCAGCTGTAGTTTCAAACTTTTTCTCGTATGGATAAGGTGACACAAAACAAAGTTGAATGCTGAAACCCCCAGCTATCTGGCTCCTAAACCGGGCAATAGAACGTAGTTCCAAAATTGAGTACATAGCCACGTTTCCCCTTCCCTATGTGCGATTCGTTTTATTATTTCTATGAATGTTTAAATCACCGTGAAAGTTTTTGGCGCTTGCATATATTTTCGGAAAAGATTCTTGTGCCCATTTTATTCATTATGGCCCCATTTCTTCAAATCTGTGTCCAGCGGATCTGAACGTTCCACCACTTACAACCAAGGATTTGCCCATTTAAGGTGTAGTACCCGTTACAAAATTTAAAATCCTGAATTTTACAATTACTACCTCTAAGGGCAGAAGGATTTTCAAATCTACTTCCGTATAAGGTTGTGAATATTGAAATGATTAGCTTGCCTTTAAGGGTGTTTGGTGAATTGAATTTTTGCTAGCATGATTCTTTAACGACTAAAATCAACTACTTACTTACTTTCCCTGCATTATACAAGCTGAAAAAACAGATAGCAAATACTTTCTCATCAGTGATTGTCCACTGATAATACTGTCATTTTGTGCAAGGTTCCAGCACTTATTTGATTACTTTAGTAAGCGAAATATCTAAAGATGTAATGTGCCTGTTCGTCTATCAGTCGTCAGATTATGCATGCGTCGGAAAATGACCAAAAGTTGGCAGAATAAATAGCCTGTTGCGGATCAAAAACACTAGAGGGTTAAAAGAAAAGCGTATGATTGGCTGTAATTGACAAATCAGCGCTACTTAACAACTTACTTTTAGATAAGCCAAAAGGAAAAGACGAACCCATTGTGTCTACAAAGAGGGGCAAAAAACAAATTACCTAGGTGAAAAGACGACCTAGCTAGCGCAATTATACGAAAAATTTCGTCAACATAAATTTTGGCGCAATCTGGTTTCAAACAGATAACCAACAAGTCACATCAACTACACTTACTCAAACCTTTTCAAGTCTGCATCAGAGTACAGACCTTTTCAGGTATAGAGTTTCTAAATAACAGAAACCAAAAGGATTCAAAACCAGAAATGAACAGTCGGTTATTCTTAGTAAGTTGGCTATGAAAACTTTCAGCAATTTTAGTACTTGGCTACAAAATGTTCAAACCAAAATCAAGAAGGGAGTGTGAATAGGTTAATGTCTTAATTATGTAAATTTCTTTAACAATAAATAAACATGTGTGTGTGTCAACAGTGTCCAAAATCATTTTACTCTTTTCTCTCCTATTATGTCATTGTAGTTCCATTAAAACTGTGTCTTGCCGACTTAATTACAATGATAAAAAATCTAAAATAAGAAAAATGATCTTTGATAAAACATTGATACAAAATGATTAAAATTTCATTATCAGAATCTAATTCAGGCTAAATGATTAGCTGCTTATTTAAATACGAACAGTTTCTAAGTTTTTTTATTATCACATGTTAAGAAAAAGAGCAGATATTTTGGAAAATACCATAAAATATCAAATACCATTTGAACAAATAATCTCCCCAGATTTTCATAGCTCATTATAGTTCAGATCATTGCCATTACTAAAAATCCTGTTTTTGGAAAGGGGTCAAAGCCTCCAAAACATTTCGAAATCCACTGTTCTGAAGAAGGCAACTGATCATGTCACCTACTTATATGTTTTAAAGTGTCCCATCTTTTCTTGCATGACATAATTTTTGAAAAGTTTTCAAGTTTGGGATTTATGTGGTTTTGTAAATCTAACTGATTTTGAGAAAAATAAACACAATCCTGCAGCTTTATACAGTTCTTTCAAAATTTTCATTTCATTTGAAATCCTACGCACTTGCAAACATGGAATATTTTTATCATTTAGTAATTAAAACCAGGCAATAACAAAAACAGCTCCAATTTAAAATTTGACAGTTTCATCTTGATAAACAGCAGTTTGTCAAGTTCAATAAAGCAGCCGCCTATCTGCAGACTATCGTGATAATTTATTTTTTCATATTCTAAAATTCACTACACATAACTTTGAAAAATGAAACAACTTTTTAACTACTTCTACAAATCCAACTAAAGACAATGAAGGGAATAACATTTGGAAACGCAGCGGTAAAATAAACGGGGTAATCGTGTGTTTTGGGGAATTATTTTCCGTTCGCTTAAGTGGAACTGCAAGTTTTTCAAAGAGGATGTAGATAAGACCTAAGCAAAAAAAATAATATTTCAGAACTTCTGTTTTGCTTTGCACAAAACTCGCAAGTCCTGGTCCAATGCCCTTGCTTTTTAAATCTGTGGGGCGCCTATTATCAAAGTTAAATACTTTATGTTGTTGTCGCTTAAACATAAGGGGAGATCAACTCAAACTAAACTGACCAATTGCTAGCTTGCGACGTTTGCGACATGGGTATTCCCTGGAATAAAGTTTCAATTAATGAGAGAAGACATTATAAAACTTCGGCTTTACTGGAAAATTTATGCCACTGTGGCCTTCTCAACCTTAGATTTAGCAAGAAAGATCGGCTTGGTTGTGAGTTTTTTTTAATCAATTTATTTTCATTAAAGAAAATCTACTCGTAAAATGGTCTGTATTCCACGCAACATAATATTTTATTAAATCAGAAGTACTATTAGTTTACAAGTTTCTACTGCTAATGTCTTAACAATTTCAATAACATGCACTGGTAGATAGCTGTTCAATTGATAGCTGTTCAATTGATGGAAGACTGGTTTTATCTTTTAGGTGAATATTTACTGCAATCATGACATCTCTAATATCTAAGAGAGGACGCAAAAGTACTGAACTAGAAAACATTCTTTTGGATTGCTTTGAAAAGGCCACAGCAAACCTCTTTGACAGTGAATCAAACCCCAGTGGTATTATCAATTTGGGTACAAGTGAAAATACTCTTGTCTTGGACATTTTAACTGAAAGGCTCTCCAAAATATCACTTGCTGATATGCCTAGCTACTACATGAAGTATGCTGATATGAGAGGCCAGCCATCATTCAGGCAATCACTTGCATCATTTCTTAACAAGTACATGAAACCAGTGGAACCTATCGACAAAGACAATTTGTATGTATTCAATGGTTGTGGATCTGTCATTGAAATGCTTGGTGAGTTGTTTTACTAATCTTGCTCAGAATTTTTTGAGTATTTTAGTTCTTGATGGTTCATTTTTTAGGGAGTTTTACTGAACTTTGCGGACGGGTTTTTTTGTCATCTTTGGCTTATCGATGTACCCGTTTACACAATGAGTCAAAACTGACGACTAAGTATTATTTTTCTTCATTTTACGATGGTGGCGACACAGGAGGCGCTCTAGTTATTGCCGTGGTGTCAAAACGAAAAAAGAGAACTTCAAAACGAAAGGAAAAACCTTCGTAGGCACAAAGATGAGCGCAGATAGGTGCTATCAATTAGACGTTTCAATTTATCCACTAGACTCTCCAAACTTCTGTTTTATTCCCTTCCGATATTTATATAGACTGGCCGTAACATCCCAAGAACTTGGTTCTGCCTCCAGAACGCTGATAAAAATTCAGTTTGCTCGACGCGCGTTGCTTTGCGAATTCTTGTCTTCGCCCGCATCATTTTCAAGGGAGAGGCTAAAGTATAGACTGATCGTTTACATGAATGTTGTAACTTACACGTTGCGCAGATCCAACAATGTTGGATCAGGTGGTCAAGTGATACCATTTTATTCCCAGCATTGCCTAGACACCCCTCATTGAATTAGAATTAAAACCACAAATGCACTGACTTGGTTGATTGAACTGTGAACAGAATATCACTACATAGTTTGTTTCTATTTCCCTTCGCAATTCCTTTCCCCTGTTCTTCATCCTTTGACTTTCTGAGGTTCTGATACCCCGGTTAGAGGATTTGAGAAAAAAAAAGACAGTTGCAGGGGTTAGTGACAAAAAGCTGCATACGACTTTAGCACAACGCTTTATTAGCCAAACATTGCTACAAAGAAAAAACCAAAGCTTTTTCAAACGCATTTCAAAACTGGGTGTTTTCCCAAATTTTTAAAAGTTTGATCAGCAAACTTTTACTCTTCTTTGCCCATCCAATCTTCCAACCCTGACTATGCCACTGCTTTTGATCTTCTTTACCTTAAAGTTAAAAACCATTGCTTCTTAAATCCATCCTTGCTGACTATTTACTATTGACTATTTATTCTTCTGCTGTGTTTAGTTTTTGTTTTGATTTGAAATTCTTATAGTTTTACCAAATTATTCCTTATATTTCACGAAAAATTGTTCTAGTGAGTCACAGTGTTAGTTAGTGGCCCTCTTGCACCGTAAAGCTCTTTTTAGCCCAAGGGGTGTATAATTCATTTTCTTCAGCCTTAGAGGGTTCCCTTGTTTAAAACTCAAAGTTAAAGAACTATAGACAGCTTTTTAAGCAATTTTTGGCTAAAAAAATGCAAATATTCCCAAAATGCGCTACTAACAGATTCTACACTGCCTTGTGACAATCGGGAAGGCTGCCAGGAAAGAACAACTGAAGAAGAAAGTCAGGACTCTTACTCATTTGAAATTAGAGATTTGACACCTCTGGCTAACGAGGGGGGACTTATTTCGAACTTTTGCTGGATCCAAGGGGCTTTATAGGGTGGGGCTTAAAGGAGGTTATTAGAGCTTTTACGGTGAAAAAAGGCTCTGCCCTTACTTTCGTTAGCCGTTGCCTAGCCCTTCACTCTCGATTCCTGTTGTGGGCCGTGAAGTTTATTAACACGTATACCTATAAAAGTGACACTGAGATTCCATCTTGGTCAATTTTTGTTTCACTTACCCAACCTGTTTGTATGACGATTGTGGGTTCACACAGAGAAATGTTTATGGCAACATTTAATTTATTTATCGCTGCACCTAAAGACTTCCGTGTGCAGCTGCTAATTTTGGACATCTAACGTTAGAATGGACAGGTTCAGTCAAAGTGCAAGGCACTTGACAAGACCTGTTGAGAGACGCATTGCTTTTTTCAAGGCTTATTGCTTAATGTCCCTGGTAAATATTTCTGGGAAGATTGAGGAGCTCAGATTTCTACGATGTATAATTTATAAGGTTCTTAGACCTTCTCTCTCTACGTGAAAATGTCCCTCGCTACTTGGAAGCTTGATGTCTTACGAAAAAGTAACAGTGCTACGGATTTCCTGCCTAATTTGAAAGCAAGTTAAGTTAAATTTATTATCCCTTATGAATAATTAAATCAATCTCAGTTATGGTATGATAATCAAATGAAAACATGTTTTAGGATTTGCGGTTTGTGATGACGGTGATTGTCTGTTGGTTCCCGCCCCGTATTATGGTGCATTCAAGATTGAAATGGCTTATCGAATGGGGTGCGTTTTATACTCGGTTGATCTTACCAGTGAGGTGAGAGAAGACTTTGGGGAGACAGTACCACTCGAGCTGTCAGTCGGAAGACTTGAAGAAGCGCTATCTAGAGCCCAGTCAGAGGGTCACAAAGTCTGTGGTTTATTTCTTTTTAACCCTAACAACCCCATGGGTTACATTTACACGAAGGACCAAGTGGAAAGCTACCTCAAGTTTGCAAGCAGACATAACATTCATGTCATACTTGATGAGATATATTTCTTATCTGTGTATGATAAGGACGTCCCTTTCGCATCAGGTCTGAGTATCCAAGGGGTGATTGACCCAAAGTTGCTTCATACTGTATGGGGCTTCAGTAAGGACTTTGCGGTTTCGGGGTTCAGATGTGGGCTGGTTCATACAGTGAACGCGGAAGTTGAAAAGGTCCTCCACGCCAATGCCTACTTCCAAAGTGTTTCCACACCAACACAGTTCATACTGCAGTCAATCATTGATGATGTTGATTGGGTGGATAATGTCTACTTGGCAACTAACCGTAGCAGACTGCTGGCTGCGAAATCCTATGTTTCAAAAGAGCTTGGGTCAATCGGAGTTCAAATCCACCCATCAGTGGCTGGTTTGTATGTTTGGGTGAACCTGAAGGACTACGTTAGGCCATTGTCCCGAGAAGGTGAAATGAAGCTTCTATACACATTTCTGGATAACGGTATTTATATTTGTCCTGGTGTGGCGTTTCAATCCAAAGAGTCAGGCTGGTTTAGAATCCTCTTTAGTTCCAAGGAAGATGAACTTGTTCCTGGAATACAAAGGATCAAGAAGGTTTTACAGAATGTCGTCAAAGATGGAACACAAGGAAGCCTCGATGACCTTGTTGTTGATTTTCAGAAGCTTGTGAAAGATAGCGATTGGCTTGAAAAAAACACTGCTGAAAAGTGGGTTGAAGAGAACCCTGAGCTAGCTGCCAAGTTTCTTCAAAGAAGTAAAGCAGATCATGAAGAATCTCATTAAGGTTACTGCCCATAGAGCTCATGAGATGATAAAATAAACTAGAAGGAGCAATATAACGAGATGAAATGAAAAAAATGTATACACAACCAATTATTGTGCTATTAAATTAGAACAGATTTTTGGAATTGGACTAATTCATCAACCACAATTTTCAGGAACAAAGTTCAGAGGTTAACCAAACTTTTGCCAGAGAATGTTGTTATTTGTACTGTCAAAGTGTTTTTATTCCTCTATATTGGATAAATTTGATTATTACAGCTGTTGAAAACGAACCTGAGGGGAACACAGTTTTAATTACATTTTTTAATGAAGTTATGAGCAACCACTCTAGCATTATTCTTATCGAAAGACATCCCATCACTGCTTTTGCCCGGATAGGATTTGGAATGCCTTTAAGGTCATCAGGGTAATCTTGGGAAGGCTATAATGGGCCACCTTGCCTTCTTGTCGAGAAACCCATTGCATTCCGACAAATCCTCTCTTTAAAAATGTGTTTGACTTTTCAGTTAAGACGAATCCAAAGGCTTCGAAGAATATGTTGGATGCAGTTGGAGTGGAAACCATTTTTCGTCGAAAATTTGTCATTTTTCTTAGGCCAAAACTTCTTTTGAAAAAGAATTCTTATCCTGTCTGACTTATCAGTTAAAATTAGGGCTGTCCATCGAAAGTGGAATAACCGGTATTCGGTTAACTGCTTCACTATTTGGTTAGTTCAAAGTAAATATTTGGTTACGAGCGAATAGTTCGAATAGCACGATTATTCGAATGATCTCCTCTAACTCGATTTGGGAACGAATAATGGGAATAACCTCGCTGTTGGAGGTCACAATGATCAGTCGCGACTGATCGAATAGTTTTGATTGTTCGATTTGACGTAAATGACCGTTGGCAATATCAAGTCTCTTTTGCAAGCTTCGGGTAACGTTTATTGATAACGTCTAGCTTAAAATTTGTAAACCTACAAAACAGTACTGCTTTGCGGACAGGGGACAGCTATAGCCTTGCTTTTTTGCCGCTGTTTTATCATTTTAAATGCCTCTACAACCATTTGGAAGTGATTTGGAAGAAAATTAAGAGAAAAAATTTTTGGCCGAAAAATGGTCATTTTTGTAAGGCTATAGCCTTGCTTTTTTGCCCAAAACAGTCATTTTTGGACCGATTTATTTTCGTGGAAAAAAAGCTGATTCTTTCTGTTTTATCATTTTAAATGCATCTACAACCACTTGAAAGTGATTTGGAAGGAAATTGAGAGGAAAAATTTTGGCTGAAAAACGGTCATTTTTGTAAGGCTATAGCCTTGCTTTTTTTCCAAAAACGGTCATTTTTAGGCCGATATTTTTCGTGGAAAAAAAGCTGATTCTTTCTGTTTATCATTTCAAATGTCTCTACAACCATTTGGAAGTGATTTGGAAGAAAATTGAGAGAAAAAATTTTTGGCCGAAAAACGGTCATTTTTGTAAGGCTATAGCCTTGCTTTTTTTCCGAAAAAGGGTCATTTTTAGGCCGATATTTTTTCGTGGAAAAAAAGTTGATTCTTTCTGTTTTATCATTTTAAATGCCTCTACAACCATTTGGAAGTGATTTGGAAGAAAATTAGAGAAAAAATTTTTGGCCGAAAAATGGTCATTTTTGTAAGGCTATAGCCTTGCTTTTTTGCCCAAAAACGGTCATTTTTAGGCCGATATTTTTTCGTGGAAAAAAAGTTGATTCTTTCTGTTTTATCATTTTAAATGCCTCTACAACCATTTGGAAGTGATTTGGAAGAAAATTAGAGAAAAAATTTTTGGCCGAAAAATGGTCATTTTTGTAAGGCTATAGCCTTGCTTTTTTGCCCAAAACGGTCATTTTTAGGCCGATATTTTTTCGTGGAAAAAAATTGATTCTTTCTGTTTTATCATTTTAAATGCCTCTACAACCATTTGGAAGTGATTTGGAAGAAAATTGAGAAAAAATTTTTGGCCGAAAAATGGTCATTTTTGTAAGGCTATAGCCTTGCTTTTTTGCCCAAAAACGGTCATTTTTAGGCCGATATTTTTTCGTGGAAAAAAAGCTGATTCTTTCTGTTTTATCATTTTAAATGCCTCTACAACCATTTGGAAGTGATTTGGAAGAAAATTTAGAGAAAAAATTTTTGGCCGAAAAATGGTCATTTTTGTAAGGCTATAGCCTTGCTTTTTTCCCAAAAACGGTCATTTTTAGGCCGATATTTTTTCGTGGAAAAAAAGTTGATACTTTCTATTTTATCATTTTAAATGCCTCTACAACCATTTGGAAGTGATTTGGAAGAAAATTTAGAGAAAAAATTTTTGGCCGAAAAATGGTCATTTTTGTAAGGCTATAGCCTTGCTTTTTTGCCAAAACGGTCATTTTTAGGCCGATATTTTTTCGTGGAAAAAAATTGATTCTTTCTGTTTTATCATTTTAAATGCCTCTACAACCATTTGGAAGTGATTTGGAAGAAAATTAGAGAAAAAATTTTTGGCCGAAAAATGGTCATTTTTGTAAGGCTATAGCCTTGCTTTTTTGCCCGAAAACGGTCATTTTTAGGCCGATATTTTTTCGTGGAAAAAAAGCTGATTCTTTCTGTTTTATTATTTTAAATGCCTCTACAACCATTTGGAAGTGATTTGGAAGAAAATTTAGAGAAAAAATTTTTGGCCGAAAAATGGTCATTTTTGTAAGGCTATAGCCTTGCTTTTTTCCCAAAAACGGTCATTTTTAGGCCGATATTTTTTCGTGGAAAAAAAGTGATTCTTTCTGTTTATCATTTTAAATGCTCTACAACCATTTGAAGTGATTTGGAAGAAAATTAGAGAAAAAATTTTTGGCCGAAAAATGGTCATTTTTGTAAGGCTATAGCCTTGCTTTTTTCCAAAAACGGTCATTTTTAGGCCGATATTTTTTCGTGGAAAAAAAGTTGATTCTTTCTGTTTTATCATTTTAAATGCCTCTACAACCATTTGGAAGTGATTTGGAAGAAAATTAAGAGAAAAAATTTTTGGCCGAAAAATGGTCATTTTTGTAAGGCTATAGCCTTGCTTTTTTGCCCAAAAACGGTCATTTTTAGGCCGATATTTTTTCGTGGAAAAAAAGTTGATTCTTTCTGTTTTATTATTTTAAATGCCTCTACAACCATTTGGAAGTGATTTGGAAGAAAATTGAGAAAAAATTTTTGGCCGAAAAATGGTCATTTTTGTAAGGCTATAGCCTTGCTTTTTTGCCAAAAACGGTCATTTTTAGGCCGATATTTTTTCGTGGAAAAAAAGCTGATTCTTTCTGTTTTATCATTTTAAATGCCTCTACAACCATTTGGAAGTGATTTGGAAGAAAATTTAGAGAAAAAATTTTTGGCCGAAAAATGGTCATTTTTGTAAGGCTATAGCCTTGCTTTTTTCCCAAAAACGGTCATTTTTAGGCCGATATTTTTTCGTGGAAAAAAAGCTGATTCTTTCTGTTTATCATTTTAAATGCTCTACAACCATTTGGAAGTGATTTGGAAGAAAATTGAGAAAAAATTTTTGGCCGAAAAATGGTCATTTTTGTAAGGCTATAGCCTTGCTTTTTTTCCAAAAACGGTCATTTTTAGGCCGATATTTTTTCGTGGAAAAAAAGCTGATTCTTTCTGATTTATCATTTCAAATGTCTCTACAACCATTTGGAAGTGATTTGGAAGAAAATTGAGAGAAAAAATTTTTGGCCGAAAAATGGTCATTTTTGTAAGGCTATAGCCTTGCTTTTTTCCCAAAAACGGTCATTTTTAGGCCGATATTTTTTCGTGGAAAAAAAGTTGATTCTTTCTGTTTTATCATTTTAAATGCCTCTACAACCATTTGGAAGTGATTTGGAAGAAAATTGAGAGAAAAAATTTTTGGCCGAAAAATGGTCATTTTTGTAAGGCTATAGCCTTGCTTTTTTGCCCAAAAACGGTCATTTTTAGGCCGATATTTTTTCGTGGAAAAAAAGTTGATTCTTTCTGTTTTCATTTTAAATGCCTCTACAACCATTTGGAAGTGATTTGGAAGAAAATTAAGAGAAAAAATTTTTGGCCGAAAAATGGTCATTTTTGTAAGGCTATAGCCTTGCTTTTTTTCCAAAAACGGTCATTTTTAGGCCGATATTTTTTCGTGGAAAAAAAGCTGATTCTTTCTGTTTTATCATTTTAAATGCCTCTACAACCATTTGGAAGTGATTTGGAAGAAAATTAGAGAAAAAATTTTTGGCCGAAAAATGGTCATTTTTGTAAGGCTATAGCCTTGCTTTTTTTCCCAAAAACGGTCATTTTTAGGCCGATATTTTTTCGTGGAAAAAAAGTGATTCTTTCTTTTTTTATTTTAAATGCCTCTACAACCATTTGGAAGTGATTTGGAAGAAAATTAAGAGAAAAAATTTTTGGCCGAAAAATGGTCATTTTTGTAAGGCTATAGCCTTGCTTTTTTGCCCAAAAACGGTCATTTTTAGGCCGATATTTTTTCGTGGAAAAAAAGCTGATTCTTTCTGTTTTATTATTTTAAATGCCTCTACAACCATTTGGAAGTGATTTGGAAGAAAATTAGAGAAAAAATTTTTGGCCGAAAAATGGTCATTTTTGTAAGGCTATAGCCTTGCTTTTTTCCAAAAACGGTCATTTTTAGGCCGATATTTTTTCGTGGAAAAAAAGCTGATTCTTTCTGTTTTATCATTTTAAATGCCTCTACAACCATTTGGAAGTGATTTGGAAGAAAATTAAGAGAAAAAATTTTTGGCCGAAAAATGGTCATTTTTGTAAGGCTATAGCCTTGCTTTTTTGCCAAAAACGGTCATTTTTAGGCCGATATTTTTTCGTGGAAAAAAGTGATTCTTTCTGTTTTATCATTTTAAATGCCTCTACAACCATTTGAAGTGATTTGGAAGAAAATTAACAGAAAAAATTTTTGGCCGAAAAATGGTCATTTTTGTAAGGCTATAGCCTTGCTTTTTTCCAAAAACGGTCATTTTTAGGCCGATATTTTTTCGTGGAAAAAAAGCTGATTCTTTCTGTTTTATCTTTTTAAATGCCTCTACAACCATTTGGAAGTGATTTGGAAGAAAATTAGAGAAAAAATTTTTGGCCGAAAAATGGTCATTTTTGTAAGGCTATAGCCTTGCTTTTTTGCCCAAAAACGGTCATTTTTAGGCCGATATTTTTTCGTGGAAAAAAAGTTGATTCTTTCTGTTTTATTATTTTAAATGCCTCTACAACCATTTGGAAGTGATTTGGAAGAAAATTAGAGAAAAAATTTTTGGCCGAAAAATGGTCATTTTTGTAAGGCTATAGCCTTGCTTTTTTTCCAAAAACGGTCATTTTTAGGCCGATATTTTTTCGTGGAAAAAAAGTTGATTCTTTCTGTTTTATCATTTTAAATGCCTCTACAACCATTTGGAAGTGATTTGGAAGAAAATTGAGAGAAAAATTTTTGGCCGAAAAATGGTCATTTTTGTAAGGCTATAGCCTTGCTTTTTTGCCAAAAAGAGTAATTTTTAGGCCGATATTTTTTCGTGGAAAAAAAGTGATTCTTTCTGTTTTATCTTTTTAAATGCCTCTACAACCATTTGGAAGTGATTTGGAAGAAAATTGAGAAAAAATTTTTGGCCGAAAAATGGTCATTTTTGTAAGGCTATAGCCTTGCTTTTTTCCAAAAACGGTCATTTTTAGGCCGATATTTTTTCGTGGAAAAAAAGTTGATTCTTTCTGTTTTATCATTTTAAATGCCTCTACAACCATTTGAAGTGATTTGGAAGAAAATTAAGAGAAAAAATTTTTGGCCGAAAAATGGTCATTTTTGTAAGGCTATAGCCTTGCTTTTTTTCCAAAAACGGTCATTTTTAGGCCGATATTTTTTCGTGGAAAAAAAGTTGATTCTTTCTGTTTTATATTTTAAATGCCTCTACAACCATTTGGAAGTGATTTGGAAGAAAATTAAGAAAAAAATTTTTGGCCGAAAAATGGTCATTTTTGTAAGGCTATAGCCTTGCTTTTTTGCCAAAAACGGTCATTTTTAGGCCGATATTTTTTCGTGGAAAAAAAGCTGATTCTTTCTGTTTTATTATTTTAAATGCCTCTACAACCATTTGGAAGTGATTTGGAAGAAAATTAAGAGAAAAAATTTTTGGCCGAAAAATGGTCATTTTTGTAAGGCTATAGCCTTGCTTTTTTGCCCAAAAACGGTCATTTTTAGGCCGATATTTTTTCGTGGAAAAAAAGCTGATTCTTTCTGTTTCATCTTTTTAGATGCCTCTACAACCATTTGGAAGTGATTTGGAAGAAAATTGAGAGAAAAAATTTTTGGCCGAAAAATGGTCATTTTTGTAAGGCTATAGCCTTGCTTTTTTTCCAAAAACGGTCATTTTTAGGCCGATATTTTTTCGTGGAAAAAAGTTGATTCTTTCTGTTTTATCATTTTAAATGCCTCTACAACCATTTGGAAGTGATTTGGAAGAAAATTTAGAGAAAAAATTTTTGGCCGAAAAATGGTCATTTTTGTAAGGCTATAGCCTTGCTTTTTTGCCCAAAAACGGTCATTTTTAGGCCGATATTTTTTTCGTGGAGAAAAAGCTGATTCTTTCTGTTTTATCTTTTGGATGCCTCTACAACCATTTGGAAGTGATTTGGAAGAAAATTGAGAGAAAAAATTTTTGGCCGAAAAATGGTCATTTTTGTAAGGCTATAGCCTTGCTTTTTTGCCCGAAAACAGTCATTTTTGGACCGATTTATTTTCGTGGAAAAAAAGCTGATTCTTTCTGTTTTATCTTTTTGGATGCCTCTACAACCATTTGAATGTGATTTGGAAGAAATTTGAGAGAAAAAATTTTTGGCCAAAAAATGGTCATTTTTGTAAGGCTATAGCCTTGCTTTTTTTCCCGAAAACAGTCATTTTTGGACCGATTTATTTTCGTGGAAAAAAAGCTGATTCTTTCTGTTTTATCTTTTTAGATGCCTCTACAACCATTTGGAAGTGATTTGGAAGAAAATTGAGAGAAAAAATTTTTGGCCGAAAAATGGTCATTTTTGTAAGGCTATAGCCTTGCTTTTTTTTCCAAAAACGGTCATTTTTAGGCCGATATTTTTTCGTGGAAAAAAAGTTGATTCTTTCTGTTTTATCATTTTAAATGCATCTACAACCATTTGGAAGTGATTTGGAAGAAAATTTAGAGAAAAAATTTTGGCCGAAAAATGGTCATTTTTGTAAGGCTATAGCCTTGCTTTTTTGCCCGAAAACAGTCATTTTTGGACCGATTTATTCTCGTGGAGAAAAAGCTGATTCTTTCTGTTTTATCTTTTTGGATGCCTCTACAACCATTTGAATGTGATTTGGAAGAAATTTGAGAGAAAAAATTTTTGGCCAAAAAATGGTCATTTTTGTAAGGCTATAGCCTTGCTTTTTTTCCCGAAAACAGTCATTTTTGGACCGATTTATTTTCGTGGAAAAAAAGCTGATTCTTTCTGTTTTATCTTTTTAGATGCCTCTACAACCATTTGAAAGTGATTTGGAAGAAAATTGAGAGAAAAAATTTTTGGCCGAAAAATGGTCATTTTTGTAAGGCTATAGCCTTGCTTTTTTTTCCAAAAACGGTCATTTTTAGGCCGATATTTTTTCGTGGAAAAAAAGTTGATTCTTTCTGTTTTATCTTTTTAGATGCCTCTACAACCATTTGGAACTGATTTGGAAGTAGATTAAGAAAAACATTTTTTTGGAAAAATGGTCATTTTAGGGCTAATTTTTTTGGGAAAAAATTCTTATTCTTCTTCATTTAACATTACACGCCTTTACACATTGATGGAAGTGATATGAAACAGGACTAAGAAGCACAATTTTTGTCTTAAAATGGACTTTTTTTACGGCTATTTTTGAATTGTAAAAATGTTTTTTTTGGCTGATTTAAAAGTTTCGGCGCATTTCCAATTGTTTGGAAGAAGATTTAGGAATGAACAATTTTTGTTTTAAAAATGATTATTTTCGAAAGGCCAATTTTGTAAGGTCCATTTTGGTCAAGATAGGTATATAGCTTTACAAGAGGAGCTTGCTTTAGGGCTCAACAACTAAACACCCAAGGGGTCGGAGATATGGTGACTGTACTTTGGCATTTCTTGTCAGTGTCAGTGGGAATTAGAAAGCCGATTAAACTAAGCAATGATGGAAGAAACAAACTTCGAAATGTGGGCTTGAAGTTATGGTAATCGTAAATGACATACCAAATCTTTTATCAACAACTTTAAATAAAAAGATAAAATCTGACTGCTTTCTAAAGTGAGCAGCTACTGAAAATTTTGGAGATATTTTGCGGGTACATTTATTTACAAGAAAACCACAGATAGCATCTAGAGTTCCAAACTAAGAACATCCTTGGTCAGCTGGTGATTTTCATATGCTGAACAAATTTCAAAACTTCAGAACCGGTTACCACCATACCTTGGATAAAGAAAACATCACGAGTGAATGTCTAAATTCAATCTATTTCCTTGTTCAAAGCAGGTTTATTAAAATAATCGTGAGAAAATTTCGATGAATTGGGCAACGCCTAAAAGCTTTCCATGAGACGCAGAAGATAAATAGCCCTCGACTCCAGCTCCAACCTCACACTTACTAAATTAGAGTAGAAACATTGACTTGAATAAAGAACTTGTAGGACGAGGCAAGCTGTTAAACCATGTAGGGCAAGGAAGTGAGTGGTCCGTAGATTGTGGAAACAAAAGCCACGGAAAACATTCCTCTACGCCCCTCAGCCTTTTCGCTAGTATTCTCAAGCAAATTCCAGGTTTTCTGGTTTTTCCTAATTTCTAAAACATCTAGGTAGATAAACAGTGGAAAACACAAACATGTAAAGAAATTTCTTACTTGGCCGTCCAATCGGTTCTTCCATGTATGCCGACCCGCGCTCTCTCGGGTTGTGCCGCGGGAGGTTGATAGGACACGCCCCGCTGGGCAATGTTCGAGGGTTTCCAAGATGAATATGACTGGGGGGCCCCTGGAGCACCTTTGGGAAAAACAAAAATAGAATTGTAAATTCGAACATATAAATCAAATGTCCAAGAGGCTTAAAAAAGAAGAACCTCGAAATGTGGATGAAAGCAAGGCTAAGTAGGGGAATAAAGGGAAGACAATGAAACACTTTGTAAGGTGAAGAATATTTAAAAACTAACCAGATGAGAGCATATATTTGAAAATGAATGATAGATGAGGGCAGAGGGGAAAAAAGGCCAAGACTATCTTGTCTGAAATAGCCTTGATTCGAAAGCTTCAAAGAAGAAGAACAAAAGCATGATTAAAACATAGATGTTTCATTTACATAACAATTTATTAACATGACTTAAAATGAAGGAAAGGGAAATAGAGACCACGAGCTAGACGCATGGCTGAAAAGGAAGTTTGATGGACATTTCCCTGTGAAAATAAAACGGTGCAGAAATAGCAAGAAAAAGCATTAAAGTTTATCGAAACGTCAATCCGACTAACAGTAGAAAATATGTTTCAAATGGCATTATCAGACGAAATAAAACATCCAAAAAGAATCAAATCCGGTTAACTTACCCACAATGCCAACTGGCTTTTTCTTCTCGTCAAACGAGGGTACATAGCCACCCCTAGCCGAGCCCTTTACACTTCCTGATGTCAATTCAACAACCTTCTTCCCGGATCCCAAATCGTACACTTTCCCTTCAATGCCCATGTTGGATAAGTCTCGGGTCGGTGCACCAGGATAGTAACGAGACCGCTGCAAGTAATGCTGCTTTGCAGATCCTGGAGTCTTCTTCGAAGAGCTCTCCTTTCTGGTTGCGAGGCTTGGCAACATCGACTTCTCTTGATTTTCTTTCCCTCTGATCAAAAAAAGCGGGATCATGTCATAATTCGGGCAAAAAGACGAAAATTGAACGAAATCTTACAATTAGTCACAAACCACAACAATTAACTAGATATTCAAAATCATACAAAAGATAACACACGCAGACCTACGATTGTTCGACACCATCAAGAGTATTTCCAGCAACAGTATATCTTGGCAAATTTGACTGGCAAAAACTTCAATCAGTCAATACTTAAGTGCAATCACAAAAACAACCCCAAGCAAGCATCTCTGGAAGAAACATCAGCCAGAAAGGAAACCTCGATGAGATTGCACGCGTCGTTGACAAAGTCTCACAATTACATTAATAGAAGGATTAATTTAGAGATAAAAGAAGGCAAATTAATTTTTGCATCTTTCATATTCAAAACTTACTCAATATAAATTTTTTACTTAACAACAGTATTTACATTAATGCCGCGTTATACGCAATCCAAACGAAGAAAATTACATTTTCAAGAAAAATCAAATTTCTACAAACTGACAAACGCGGAAGTTTGCAAATTTAAAAAAATTAAGTTTGTATTGAACATGGCTGGGTATAAACGCCCGAGTCTTTTAAGAATTTTGAAGTTCCCGTTCTCCATCTTCAGTGTTACGGTTGTTGTCGCCACAGACTTGTGAAATTTTGCGAGATTACTTGAACTAAAACAGGAGGAAAGCTCGAATCAGCGAAGAATAAAACGAATACTCACTGGAAAACGTCTAGGGTCGGTTGCTTTGAAATCGGGTGCTGAAATATCACAGATAAACAACTATATTATTATCTTCAGTTATTCTGAGGTATTTCATGGCATACCAACACAGTGTATCATAGAAAAAGGTGTAGTAAAAATGGCATGTGATTTAGAAAAGTAAAAAAAACTTAAACAGCGAAATTCAATTTATCATCATAGAATATGCTTTGGGATGGAGTGGAATATGACAAAATATAACCAAAACACGCAAACAATAAAAAACAGTGTATATGTATACGTACATGTAATGATACAATATAACATAGCCCGATATAAATAATGCAATTAAATATAAAATCACAAGGTATAAACTAGCATAATAAAGTATGGCATAAAAAGCATAATAAAATATAACAGAATGAAATATAGAAATATGGAATGAAAGTATATAACTCGAAATAATATAATAAAGGATAATATAAAACACTATAGCATAAAGGGAAATTATAAAGTATAATATAATGTAATGCCATGAATAATAATGCGATAATGTATTTCATCACACTTCTCTGGATTGAATATTGTGAAAGCTCAATATTTTCCGGTTGATAATTGCTACAGTAAAGGATACACTTATATGGACCATCATTTTTGATCTTCTAATGAACAAACACTAAATAAAAAGTTTGGCATACCATTTTCTTCAAGCTTGGAAATCGAGATTTTGAAAACGATGTGTCCAATTCATCGAAGTCGAATTCGCCAAGGTCATCAGAGTGCTTTCTTCCCAGACTCTGCTTTTTCTTCGCTTCAAATGTCGGCTTACTCGGAAATCCCAATGGCTTTGACGGCGCGTCACCAAAGCTAAAATCGCCAAAATCGCCGCTCTCCTTCACACTGACGTGACTATCCTTCTTTTCTAGTTCATATGTTTTTCTGTTTTCTGCCTCCCGCGCGGGCATGTCGAAGCGGCCTCCTTGGTCCGCGCGGTCGACGACAGAGATGCGCTTGGCTATCCGCGCACGCTGAATGTTTTGTCCCACTTGGAAGTAAGGGTACTTCAGTGCTTGGTTGGCGGTGGGCCGCTTCTTCGGGTCCCACTGCAACATGTCTTGCACAAGCTGGATACCCTCTGGGCTTGCGTTCGGTATCAGCTGCTTCAAAGGTGTTGACACCTAACCAAAGGAAAGGAGACAAAATAATAAACAAAACTTCATTAACCTTAAAGACATCATTCTAAAATCATCTTCAGGTTATGACAGATCAAAAATCATTTTTAGGTATACTGCCCAATTTATTTTCATTCAATAATCTGGAAATTCATAAATTGCCACTATGGTAGTGGATAATTGTTTGCACTGATAACAAACTGATGTTAAGTTCTATATAAGCACGTGTATGCTCAGTTCTGAATTAGCAACAGCGAAGCTTCCCACAATGCCACGTCAATGAGAAACTGTTTCATTGCTCCAGTCAAAGAAACAGCTAACTAAACAAGTGATTTCTATAAAAGAGCTTTATACAGCCACCCGCAACAACCTATGATTCAACTGATCGGTCAACCACTTTACTTCAATCTATGATTCAATTGATCGATCAGTCATTTTACTACAACCTATGATTCCACTGATTTCTCAATCACTTTGCTACAACCTTGATTCAATGATGCAATTCGTCAGACCAAACTCATTATAGAATATTTGATTGGGTGCAGGAAAGGCCCACGAAAACTGCTCTTCTTTTTACAGGTAAGCTCCAGAAAAAAGGACATGGACCATTGAATGCACCTAATGAGACATGGGGGGGGGGGGTGGGGATCTCCCAGGGCGCGTTTTTTGTACACATGATTGTTCCATACTACCTATTATTGTTCGTACTATTGTACATAGGTGTCTGTTTAAAGATGTTGGGTACCGATTTTATGCTCGAAGAAATAGCCAAAGCATATGATCATGAAGTGGACGTACCATCTGAGGAAACTTGAAGTTCATGGCAGCCGCGAGCTGATAACCCTCGGGCCAATCATCCTACGGACAGATGACAATTAAAGATTGGGGGATCGAAAAAATTAGGTTCAAGGCAATGGCAAAACAAAAATGATTGTTAGTGGTGTTTTAAAAGACCTGCTAAAAACAAAATAATTAGATCATTAATTTATTTTCTTGGTAAAGCTGAATTGAGATCAATATTTAATGCGTTGTGACTGGACTCATTGTGAATACTTAACCGTCTTTCAAACAAGCAAAACCGCTCAACGTCGTATTTTCAATGATTTTAAGATAAAGCTTAATAGCTCTGCCGCTAAAATTAACCAGAAGGATCGAATGTGTACTGATGTCGCGAAATGAAATACACGATGAAACGCTTAAACACTAACAAAAAGAGGAAGCACACGATTAAAGATGAAAGGCTAAATGATGGAAAGTAGATAAAAAGTGATGCATTTGAGAGGAAAATGCTTTTTAATTCAATTATAAAAAACCTATTTATTGAGAAAATGAGAGTGAATTAGTATAAAAAATAAATCTTTTTTCTTGAAAGGACAATTTTCTGGACGCAGCAGATAGCAATGGGCAAGTACCTTGGCTGGAGTTCCAAGAACTGAGCACAATTTGAAGATCATGTCAACTTCACTGCTTCCAGGAAACAACGGTCGCAGTGTATAGGTTTCAGCCATGATACAGCCGATGGCGAATATGTCGATCGGTGAGCTGTAATTGGTTGATCGAAGAAGGACTTCCGGGGCACGATACCTGGGGGGTAGAGATCGGTTTTGATGAAAAAAATAGGAGAAAGGTTCAGAAGTAGTAAACAGACACTGTTGTTGCTGTGAGGTTCTAAAAACCATATTATGGTTACATTTGCTAAAGCATATGCGGTCATTGTCAGCGCTTCAAAGATCTTAATCGTTTGAAAACGGGCGTGTACTAAGAATTTTGATAACAAATCCCTCTTGCGTTGACCGTAGTCGCCTACTTGTGAGAGCTGTAACAGATCAACAATGTACAATGGAAATTACAGAGGACTTTGACGCATCAGAGAGGACGGTTAAATTCAACGTCATTCAGTTGCATGCTGGGATACCGTTGTTGTTAGACTGTTTTGACGGGAATCATAGCTTTTCCAAGATACAGTCACATCTTACATGGCATCCACAAAAGTTTGTTTGCTAAGGATTATCAGCCATCAATATTGGTTTGTGATACATCGATTGACCAGTTGCACTACATCGCCCATAGCAACCCAACACAAAGCAGCTTGTGACTCTATTCAAAGAAAACTATTCCCTAAAACTGGACGTCGAAATGCTTTTATTGCATAAGAATTTTAGCAAACTTTCCCCAAAACTCAAAGCTACCCGAGAAAATATTTGCGCACAACTTCGACAGGAAATTCGGTGTGAACAGTTCAAAAAGCACAATATTTGGCGACTGAATGTTTTTTATTACTCTTTAAACTTATGACTTGAAACCTACAGCCACTACCCCGATCCAATTCTCAGTAGCGAATTCCCTACAAGCATCCGCAGCTTATTTAACAAGTTAGCTTTGCATGGTCAGCTAGGACGGTAAAAAACATGACATGGGTATCTTAAGTGCGACGCGAATCAGTCTGAGAGTATGAATTACAGCAGAATTTAAAAAAGTCGGTTGAATGATTGAAATATTCCGCTTAACAGGATCGAAAAAACAGCTGCTGTCTTCATTTGAAGCGGTACAGGAAACATAAGGTAATGTTATGTTTTTGAAAGAAAGTGACTATAACTTAGAACAATGTGTCTAAGCCACAATCAAGTTCGATTCAGCGAAAAAGTAATTGGAAGCAACCATAAAGAACTGATGTAGACACGGGATGGCGTTAGAACAATTAGACATGTGTGCGGAAGAATTCCACACAACAATTACAATAACAGCAAACTCTAAAGAACTCAGCAACTGTGTGCATAATTATACATTATTCTGACAAGTTTGACTTTAAAAACACGCTCAAAATAGGTGTCTATCCTTGAATAGAAATCTTACCATTCAAAAGATTCAAAATACTGGTTAGACCGTTTTAGCTCTCTCTGTTCTTTGAACTCTTTGTGCATGTCTGACACTTACATTCATATTATCAAAAAAGCAACATCAAATATAGAATTTTACAAGAGGCTAATAAAAATAACAACATTGCTGGCTAGTTGCTGCTATTTTAAGAACAAACAGTACTGTGAATAGAAAGTTGTCAGTTAAAAGAGATTGACTGATTAAGTGTACAAGCTTACCATCGTGTAGAGACATAATCTGTATATGGAGGTCTCGACCTTATCTCCCTGGCAAGCCCAAGATCTGCAATTTTTACAAGTTCTGGTCCACTGCACAAAACATTTTCAGGTTTCATATCTCGATGGAAAAATCCTGGAAAACGCATTTATATTATAATATGGTACAGCAAGATTACTATGCACTCTTTAAGCATGCAGCGAATAATGTAAATAGAGATAGCCATTATGTGCAAGTATAATTCTGTAGTTTTGAGCTGGTAGAGAAACTGATATTTACCATTTTTGTGCATGAATGCTACTCCTTGTAACATCTGGTATGATATATTTCTCACTACTGATTCTGGGAATAGTCTATCTCTAGAAAAACAAAAATTCATAGTCAGACAGTCATTAAACAAAAATGCAAGTTTATGATGCAAATGGTGCTAATATAAATCTAAATTTTCCACTGAAGAAGAAACGCCCGTAAAGCTATTATTTTTCATTACCTAACATTACATGTGGTATATGGTAAACTATGAAAAGATTAGTCTAAGATCCTTAAATAACATATGTCTGGCATAACAGTATTTCTAGCAAAAAATAAGATAAATACAGCAAAATGCAGAAAGAGGTGTAAGTTTGATTTGGGAGATGTTGAAAAAACTGGAATTCTACAAACCTATTTTTCATCAGTTGATATAGATTTTCTTTCATATATTCAAAAACAAAGAAAAGTTGATCATTTTCTCTGATGACTTCTTTCAGCTTAACAACATTGGCATGATTCAGCTTCCTAAGAGACTGAAAAATATAAAAAAAACTTGAATTACCCAGTATTCAAAGAGAGCTAGTGCATAAAAATCTAAGCATACAGCTGTATCATGAATTCATATGAAAATTCAAAAAATGTGCATTGTCAAATATCAGAAATAGTAAATTTGGATCATTTCAGGCAAAAAGGCACCCACCTTAACTTCCCTCAGATTCATGCACTCTTCCCATGAGTAAAACTTCTTCTTCATTCTGGTGAGAGAGAGAGAGGGGGTGATTCATTGATCCTATTCTTAAGCACAACTTAAAGCATTTTGAAGAATGTTCACGCTACATAAATGGAAAACAATTGAATATTCTAAAGATGCTTCTATTTCCATTTGTATGGAAAATATCTCTATTATAAATAAAAACAAAGTTAGATTGGATGAAACCAGAAAAAACAATACAGATTTTATCATGTTTAGGGATCAAAATGCATTCTAATGGAATTCTTAATGCCAAAGTGATAAGGCTTTAAAATCAGTTTTGTTTTATAAACAGTTTCCTATTGTTAAGAAAAATAATTGGCTAAAAATTCAATTCTAAGGTAGTTGAACATTTTTTGCAGAAAGTCTTGCACCTACAGAAAATGTGATACCCCAACTCTATTTGAGGCCTCTAAATTCATAACAGGTTTCCTCACATTTAAAAAATGTAAGGAAAAGGTCACACATCTGCAATAGAGACAGTTGTGTTATGCTTCATTACTTAAATATTGGTGTTTAACATCCACTATCAATCAAAGGTCAGTGAATGAAAAGACAGTGTCTGCTTATACTGACAAACTAAGGTGGTCTGATGAAAATAACCAGGATTAAGAATAACAAGATTTTCTCTTAGCTTTGTGTTCCAATTCTAACTAGAAGTAATATTGAAAATTTTTTGTGGATGAAGCTTCAGTGAAGGGAAGGATTAAGGTAGAGATCAAACCATGACATCACCCAGAGCTATTGAACAAGAGATATCTTGCACTTTTAATCACAAGCGCCCTGTTAAAATGAGACAAGGCTGCCGGAGAATTAAAGGCTTATAATCTTTGGAAAGGGCCAATAAGATATCAGAAGAACCAAGGTCACTGTTGAATAGTTATCAGCCAGCTTTGGGTGAAAACAAAAGATGCATAACTGAAGGTGGATAGTGAGCTGTGAATACAAGTCAAGGAACAAGGATAACATTTCTGCACCCTCACTAAGTTAGAAAATAAACAAATGTGCCTGATCAAGCAATTGGATTCATCTCAAAACTTTCATGTAACTGTGGGAAACTGAATCTAACCTATTGTAAACACCTTTGAGCTAAGTTAAGCAAATAAACACATGGTCTAATAAGCAGAAAATTATATCAACTCTGCTATTAAATATTATTGCAGATTCATCAAGAGGAAATTAATATGATTTTCTCTAGTATTTAGACTTGCATGCAAGAGCCTATCAGGCCAAAGACCCCTAATTGATGCCATTTTACATAGCAACAGTGATCCAACATGTAAACCTTAAATGCTGAATAGAACAAGGGTAAGAAATTAATTATCAGAACAGCATCCTGACGCACAAATGATAGATAAATATTTTTATCGTGTTTAAGTTCACTACTGGACATATACTAACTTTTTTATCGCAACTGTCTCTCCAGTATCCGTTGCCTTGGCCAGTGCCACTGATCCATATGTTCCGTCCCCAAGCTGCTTCATCATACGGTAACGATGCATTTTGACCTACAGTTCTTTTGAAGATAACTCCTCAAATATATTTCAAAGTAAGCTCTAGTATCGGAGGCCAAATTTATTATGAACTTTGGAACTCCAATGGTAACCTAATATAAGTCTTTGGAAGTACACAAGAGTTGAATAATTTCGGCGGCAGTGTTCCGGTATTTAACGTGGGCAAGTAAGGCTTCTCTTTGAAAATAAAGCAATTGAAATGAGACGAAATTAGGTCATCTAGTTCAGCCTAGAAACCGGTAACTCGAAGAATTCAACTGCATTCCTTCTTGTCAACAATCAATATATTAGTATAAACTGACTTAACTTCCATTAAATAGAAGGCAAACTAGTTTGCAAAGTGAAACGAACGCCTTGGAGTAAAATCAATGTTTAGGCTCTCCGCCATCTTTGTAATGTCAAATTGCCGGATATTGTGGGCGAACCATCCTTCGCTGGCTTCTTCATTATTCAGAACATCGGTCCGAGTCTGTAATCTTTTGAAGGAAAGTTAAACTCTTTCGACTCTTTTCGCTCAACCTTCACAAAACCACAGCGCCGAGAGTGATTCCTGTTTCGTAACAACTCCTCCAATTTCAATCCGCTGTGCCCAAGCAAACAGTAGGCCTAATCTCTGAAATCAATCACAAAAGTTTCATCTGCCCCTTGTTTTCAAAACAAGCAGCGAATTTATCGAACACTTAGGAAATCTTGGCAAGCAAATCCTTGTATCTCCCTTTACAGCAGCAATGACGTGAATTTGTTAGGATTGAAGGAATTAATTATTCAACACCATTGCCACTTAGCAAAACTGTTTTCAAATAAAGGACCGTTCACTTGACAACGAGACAACAAGAAAAGAAACCGCGGCTGGTTGATTGAGTGATTAGTGATTAATCATCTTTTAACTGATTCAAGTCAGTGCTTGGAGGCCAACTTCGCCCTAATACTTTGATATGCAGAAAATGATGTTTTTCAAAAGAACCACTTGTAAATTTTGATGAAAACATTTTATGCTAATCTTGCTATTGGCGCAGACACCCGAGAAGAGATCACTCTAGTTTTTTGGCTTTTCGGTGTCATAAACATCGCTTTCTGTTGTTCGGGTAACGACACTCAAGCGAATGAATAGTGTAGTTTTGATAGAAATGACGTTGGCATACTTGGTTGGTGCAAGAGTACTTCAAGTTTACCCTTAAGGCCAGAATTAATTTTTACAGGTAGAATTATCCAAGCATTTAGGCTACGGTGCATAAAATTTCGATGATTCGTCAGTTGAATAGCTCAAATGAAAGTCCCATTTCCTTGGAAAACAACGTATTTTCTTTCTGAGCCTCGTTTTGATTTTCGTTGCCTACGTTGCCAACGGCGACGACTGAAGTGATAACCTTTGCTGCGGGGCGATGCAATGTGTTGGAGTGTTTCTTTTGTTTCCCTTCAGTAAATCAAAGAGCCAAAGAGCCCGACGACCTTAATAAGCTCCATCGATTTAAAAGCAAGATCAACTTAGGCCACATTATCTTCACAACATCAGTGTAGATTGATTATTCATTAACCTTTCCGTTTATTCTTGCTCTGTACGCTGTTGGAAATCCAAAGGATCAACAGCATCCAGCTGATAGTATTACACATCATGCATGAACGAGAAAATTTACCAGTCAAAAGATAAAACGAGAAAAACAATGCCACGTCTTTCGACTAGTAGATCAATTATTATCCGTTATCAATCCTCAAGATATCTTTCCTGTCTTAACGAAATGTCCGTCAACTTTAATCGAAATTCTACGACCTTGACATTAGAGACCACCGAACAAATATTTCAAACGGCACATATCAACTTAGATGAATTCGAAGAAGTTTCAATATTACAGTTTTAATGCAAAACCATTTTAGACATGCGTACGAAATGCATACTCAATAACAGGACTGTAAATAACGACCTTTAAATATTGGTTATCAATCGCTAGAAATAAATTGTTTGCTTTTCCAAGAACAAAGAGTGACGTAGCAATAATGACGTCATATTCTTCCGAAATATGTCCATTATTAAAGGTATTGCTTTTATTATGCACCAGAAAAACTATCTACACAAATAAAGGCTTGTGGTATTTACAGACTACAGCGATCAAAGTGCAATTTACTTGAGCATAAGCAAAATAAGGATGCATCACAAGAATCGCTTTTGACGTCATACTCAAACACAATGGTCTCAATACACATAAGTATCACCAGTTTTCACGTTTTTTGTCAATCACTCTCGGGAACTTCTCGCATTTCTTGACACTCGCCGATCAATAACCTATTTCAGGTAGATTAGATGGATGTTTCTAGGGACATAAGGTTTTGTGATTCAGCGTTGCGTTGGTGTTTCCTCGCCGACTTGCATGGTTGGTGTTTGTAGCAGCAGCGAATTATGATGCCGATGAATGCAAGGCCAATTGATATGGAAACACCAAGCATAACCTTGTGGTGCAAAGGCAGTGTGTCTGTCCAGGAACCTGTTAGAAAATATGCCCAGTGTCAGAATCGTGAACTTATGCACCATGGTGTAGGGTACGTGGAGCACGCGGTCAGTGGCGGTGCCAGCCACCAGTGAGAGGGGGGGGGGGGGTATGAACGGGTGGATGCTTGGGGTGGAGCCGCCAAATGTTTTGAATCACGCCCTTTATAATCGACTTGGTTAGCAATCGACTTGGTTAGCAAGATTATGGTAAACAGGAAACAGAAATGTCTAGCAAATATCAAAGAGTACTGTCATATTGGTCAATTAGAAATAGAAGTAATCTGAGAAGTTGGAAATTCTACGTCCCACGTTAGCAGTACACATTCTACGCGTTTGGAAAATTGTATTTGTTTCGTCCATGGTCGAATCCATCTGTGGGCATCTGAAGGCGAGCCTTCATTAACAAGTACAAATGTACCACCTGCAGGGATGTTGATGATTATGAACCCACATTCAAGTCGGAGAAGTGAAATTAATTGTGATTCAGCCACCCTGTCGCGTGCTTCGTTTTAGCGACCTGCTCTGAAATTTCGTTAGTGACCAAAATAATATTGATCTAGTTTCCAAAGGAAGAACAAAAGCAAGTGTCTCGCCTCTAAGAATCTCTAGCAAAATGCAAAAAAATTGAAAGAATTGATTTTCGTCAAATCTGCCAAAATTTGGCATTACATTGTGACAGCCACTCTGAAGCTAAAAAAAGAAAGGGCATTGTTGACAAAGTTGGCAAAGGAGCATGAGAGAACGCTGGTACCCAGGGTAGAGAGAACGGTGTCCCGTTTGGTATTTTGCAGTCCACCACAGCTTCATTTGAAAGCAACCCGTCATCTCTATGCGGACGTTAAGTTATCTGCCTTTGAGCAGCCTTCTTGCTTGTCAAAACACATAAATTATCTTTCTTCAATGGCAATTTCTTTCTAAACATCATATGGACACACTAAAGATCAACATCAAATGAACACACATAACATCATTGCTTTCAAATGAACTTGATAGTTTAAAAGATGAGAAACTTACAATCTGACTTGTCATGAGCTGGGAAAACAGCGACAAGGAATTCTTCACTTCCAGTTACCACCTGTTTAATTCAAAAATAGTATTAGATTGAAGGCTTGTCTTGCGTGTTCGCTTCTAAAATTTTCGTGGTTGGACAACATCAGGATCCGTGACATCACGACAACGTCACCAACATGACGTCATCTGATGCAGTTGCGGCAATTCTATAACTTATATCAAATATAGAGATAGTATAACATTTATAAACAAATTGATGTCTCAAATTGCAGATAAGAAGGTGAAAATCACAACTGGGAAAATTCATTCACAATAGCTAGAAATAGCTGGACGAGTTTTGCATACTTGGAGTATTTTATCGTCCGACACTCCTCAGACTGCCTAAAATATGCTGCCTACCGTTACTTGAACATGCGTCTTGTAATTGTACTTAGGGTTAGCCTCGAAAGTTGAAATTCCCGTTGAAAGCGAGGCTGGTTTCCCATCAAATTTTCTTGTCCTGTAACAGAAATCACAAATCCGCATGTTATAGTGATACACGCAAATCATTGATAATCAGTTTACAACAAGAAACAATGATCAAGCAACCAAGCATTGTTGCTGGGCAACAAGGTAAAATAAAGGGAATAGGTGCTGCTTGTGAAAGATGTAGGCGTGTTGTAGTAGTTTGAAATGAACGTATCGTGAATTTCTAACATTATGGCTACTATAGATAATAAAAAAATACATGAAAACAAGCGAAGCGGGTGCCTGGCAACCAAAGCTGAAAGATTAGCATCGTTGTTGCTGAATTACATTCCTTGGTTAGACAAAAGTGAAGGCAAAGTAAACAGCTCTTGTGAATAGCATTCAGGATAGCCGCCATATTGTTTGCAGATAGAAAGTAAGAAATGAAACGCAAGACATACAGCAGTCCTGACACAGCCGGGGTGAACTCCATGTTTACTTCGTCAATGCCGTAGAAGTTCCTGACAAACACATGAAACGTGGGGGTTTTGCGACAGTGTTCGAATGTGATTTTGAAATACGCTTCTGGCGCCCAGTTTGGTTGGTGGACTCGGCACGAGTATTTGTCCGCTGTTGCTTGGTAACTCGGCGACGGAAAGCAGTCACCCTCAGCTGAAGTAGAATTGTGAAACTTGTTTAAGATGAAGGGAAAACTGTATCACTAGCTGTTTTAGTTTATGCCAGTAGGGCAACATTGTTAGTGTCAGAGAATATCTTTCCATGTTACGTCATTTTTGCTGTATGGAGTAAAATAAAAACTTCATTTATGAATGCAAAGAAGCTGCTTTTGAGAAAAAGAAAAAAATCCCTCAGCTGGTTTGCGATGTCAAATTTTATTGCAGGAAGCAATCAATATTCGGGGTAGTTACGAAAATCATTTCAATTGCAGTTTATTGGATCTTTTGTTAACCAACTCATTTAGATAAGAAATGTCAACCAAATGAATATCTGAATGTAACCGTTTGATTTTGAGTATTTCATAAACGATGATCAATTCGTTGCAAATCATCTTGTAAGTCGTGTTGCTTTAGATATTCCTATCAAACCTTCCTCCACGTCCTAAGATATTTCAAATGGGCACTATATATTGAGCAAGGAATTGCCAATATAAAGTTGCATAGATTAATCATTTTCAGGCCGTTTTAGATCAAATGCTGATTCAGACATCCGGGACCTTCTTGCGGTGAAATACATAACAAAATATTTATTGTAAAGGATTCGAATGAACCTAGAGAAAGAGGTCTGCTCAGAACTATTTCAAAGCTTGAACAATGTAGAGAGACTGTTTCTTTTCAAAAATAGATGATTGGTTTCCAAGAGCATGCTTATTAGCATAGAACGGCAAATACAAAGTTTAAAGAGTAGGTTGCCAGGATATTTATGGGAGACTGTTTACTTGATATACCTTGGTTAATGTCTTGTAAACGAATAAGGAGAATTTATGTGTGGGAGTATCAAATAGTGTCTTTTGTTTGGAAACGTTTCCTTTAATGGGGAAGTAACTAGATTGTTTGCAATTTCTTCATAAAAAACGTTGCCTTCCTCAAACAGTGAGGAAAAGTCTTTTCAACACTGGCTAGGTAATATAAGACTCCTTTGCGTTTTTCTATAAAAGAAACCTAGCTCAAGCTTTACCAGTAAACGTTTCTTAATATCAGAGCCTTTTTAGACAAATTTTGCCAGTAAGCGTTTATTGAAATTTTACTAAATTGGATTCGCAGTCACTGAATCGGCGGAGGCAGCCAAATAATAAAAGATGTTATGCCGTTCTTGCATGGTACCAGAGTCCTGCAAGGTTATGTAGTTAGCACAATCATGTAAAACATAGTGGCTATCTTCCGTATTCCAACAAGAATAAGCAATTAAAAGATTTCTTAGGATTTCTTATTCACCAGTGGAAGTTTCTTTATTTTTTCGGCCTTTTACCAGTGTATTTCTTATACAGCGGTTTCTTATAAAAAGTGGGTAATTCTAAGCACTTAAAGAGGGAAAATATTTCCGGACAGGCATCTAAACAAAGGTAAAAACCTTCCATGGGAGATATGAAGTTTGGACGTAGAAAGGGTGGTGTACGAGGCACCATGACAGTGACCCCAAATCCTAACGGCCACACCCAAAACGGCACCAGAAAGCATTCATTCAGAAAATAATAATTTAACTAGATTGCCTAACCTGGAGAAAAAATTCCTTTCAGCCTAAACCATCTAATAAAATATAGAGCGATTGCTGCCTTGTCCGAGAAAAAAATTGCACCATAATTTGTATCCAAAGATTTGTGTCTGATAAAAACTTCAAGATATCTAGAAGATATTCTTGGTCAAGATACCTAAAAGTGATTGCCCCTTCCCAAATCAAACCTTCCGCAACTTGTGCATGAGCAGCCATAGACCCCCTGCCCCCCTAAACTCCTGGCTTGTGTTAACTATGAAGTCAAGTAGTAGTGTTTCTTACCAGAAGAAGCGTAGATGAGAACCAGCAGGATCACAAGAAACCTCTTGATCTTTGAAACCCTCTTGACCGAAAGTGACATCGTTGAAGCCTATACCATCACAGCTGCACGGAGATGGCTGACCCTTTCACAAGGACGGCTGAATTCAGGCCAATGCGCGGTAAAAATCCAGAGGACCATTAAGCGAACATTCTAGATCATTGTCAGGTTGGGGCAAATATTTACCCCCATGTTACAAAATCACTCTTTGATAACACCAGCAATGTTTTAGTATTTTGTTGAGGCAAATAGGGCTTACAATGTGTCAGGGAAAGTGAGATGTCTTTGTATTACTGCAAGGTCTCATTTTGCGTTTGGCAGTGATACATGTCCGAAACAATCGTTTGGGGGCATCGGGCAGCAAATTAGGTCGATTGCGACCGATCAATGGAGAAACCATTTGATCATTCTTAATCATGAATTTTGATCGCCTTTTTTGATTCGCAGTGTAGTCGTCTGAGTTTCGATTAGTGCCTTGGATACCGATCTTTAACATTGTGACACTGCAAAGCATTTACGCTACAATTTTTCAGCTTCTTTCTACCCAAATTATGTTTCTTTCAAACTACTGCAAGCATTTAATCTCACATATTGATTATGTACATAGTTATGGATTAGAACGTCCACTAGGAAGAATTGTGCTACCAGAGGGATTGTCCAAAGCAAAAGCAAAAAGCATACGTGTTCGTATATTTAGGCTGTCATTCATAGATGAAAAAAGGGGTTTGCAAATGAAATGAGCACTGTCAATTGAGACACATTTGCTTCGAACATTTGGGTCCTCTTTTTTACACTGTTAAGACCCCTGAGATAAAAATATTGCTTTACACACATATCGTATTAGACATGTTATTGAATGAACTGATAGATAACATGAAATGGATTCAATACAAGCATATTTCATTTAACGCTTAAAGGGTCGGACAAGTACACTTAAACCAAAGTGTCAGAAGAAGTGTTCTTCGAGAGTTCCTTGCAAAATAGCGTATATTGTAAATGCTAGTTGCACTCCTCCGTCATGACTTACGCCTTATTCAAAGGATTTTTAGTGTTGTTGGGGCCTAACAGAGGCTCATACAAACTTGTTGTTGTGGCTGCTGTATCTACCTATCGCCATATGTAGCAATCTATTTGATAATGCCGTGATAAATAAACAATAAACTCAAATTATGTCTCCGATCATTCTTCAATTACTCAAAAAATCATAAACGAAGCAACTAAAAGACGTGGCTTTTATAAAAAATTCAAAGATAAAAAGAAATTTACAGAAAGAGCCTCCAGCTCTTATGAGCGTCCACAATACAATGAGAACACAGATCCATTATCCAGTACAGAAGCTGTACAACGGGTCGTACTTAGCTAGGCCCCTACACAATTAAAGGTAGACTTTTTCAGTAAGCGCTGGTCTGTAGTTTGTTGCTTTCTGTTTCCGGTAGCAAATGACTGATACAATTATGAGAATGAAAGCGAGGCAGAGTCCTCCGCCAAAAAATGCTTGATCGTGAATCTCCAAAGTTTTCTCCCCAAAGGCCTAAAAATAAAGATGGTTGAAATTAAAGAAAATTTGATCTACTGGTGCAACAGATTTGATGTGTTTTAGTTTATAAATTAGAGCTTGGATAGTTTTACCGTCATAGAAAACAAAAGTTAACTCAAATATCATCAATTACCAAAGACTGAAAAAACTTATTTTTATTCACCAATGAGACTCCACATTTCTCGTTACATTTTTACATTTTGCAGCATCTTCTTCATTTACAATGCAACTCTAACTTTTTAATTTCCTTTCCACATTTTCCGAAAATGTCACCCAATGAAACTGTCGCTATGTATTGTCTATTTTCTATTTATACATAAGTTTGTATTTAAAAGCCAGTGTCATCTATCAAAAAAGTGAAGCAAAACACTTACAGTCAGATTTGTCACCCAAAGGAAAAACAGCTGTCAGAAGCTGTTGTGTGTCAAGACGTCCAAATATTGGCACGTAGATCAGCTGAGAGGAAAAAAAATTAGTCATAATCCAAATCGAGGGATTGAAAGTGCATGCAAGTGAACTGGCCGAAGCAGATACTGTGCCTAGTTATGTTTTGCGTCAGTCATTGGCCAAAGAATTAACAATCGGATTCACGTTTATTTCGAACGAAAAACGCGTACTGGATAGAATTCATGCTATGTATTGGTGAAAGGACACTGTTCGATACAGTAGCGGGTTGTTCTAATGCCGTCCGGAACATGTCGGTGAATAACACAGGGAAATACTTAAGAGGACCGGACTTTTAAAATCATAATCGATGGATGGAAATGGAGCATCTTGGTGAATAAAAGCTCACCAATGTCTGAAAGGGAAAAGGATGAAATCTCTGTGACTGTAGAAAAATTCCGCCATCGTTTCAAACGCATTAGCATGTATAGAGCGCATCAATATGAAGAAGTTGGTTACCGTTACATGGACCATAGATTTCTTTGTGTACTTCCCATCAGCCTTTTCGACCTTGAACTTCAAAGAAAGCATTGATGTTTTGCCACTGAACAGTTGTGTCCTGAAAAGAGATTTGCAATTGTCAATCTAGCAACTTTACAACGAAAAACTGACATTTTCATTCATCTTTATTAAACTTCACGTGACCTGTATGAGGTTGCTTTCTAACAAAGACCGTCGTACGTGGCTTTCACGATTGAAAAAGGGATAATCTCTATTCAAATTTTCAGCTAGGCAGCAGAGGTCAGAAAGAGGCAAAGGCTCGGAAAGGAGGTTAAAGCTCGGAAAGTAGGCCAAAGCTCAGAAAGAGGCTAAAGCTCAGAAAAGGGGCTAGTGTGCTAACAGCTTAAAATAATGATACAAAAACTTCGTTTAATTTACGTTTTAAGGGAAAGTAGCAACCAGGTAGACGCTGTCTTCTGAAGACATTCGAAAAAGGAAGTATCACGACTTCGCAGAGGTTCAGCTAGGCTCGGTAGAAATAAAAGTTGGCCTACTGCTTGGCCTACTGGCAAGGCACAAAGACCAATTAGACACGGCAGACTATCCTAATTACCCTCGGGAATCAAGTTTCCTCAGTAGAAACTCACTAATGCAAACACTTCAAGGAGTCTTTGACTGGCGTTGAATGCACTTTGATCAAATTCATATGAAAGGAAAAATTGCTATTTGCGCGCCAAAAGCTTTGTACTGGCATCCAAGGTTTGCAGAAGAAATAACATCCAGGAAGCTGAGAATCTGATATGTCATGTAAATCAAATTTGAGCAAATTAGTTATCATCGTGGTGTCCTCAGGTACAGACTTGCATATCAAAAGAAATGACGTATGCATGATCGTAGGGACATTCTTGAACATTCATTAAAAGGGGGTCTTATTTTCAGATATTTGCAAAAGCTTCAGCCTTTAGGTAACACAATATAAGTAGGATCTAATTGGCTTATAAATGATAAAGACTGCAGGTAATTCAAAGACAGTAGATTTGCCGGTAGCAATGCCAGGGGCTGGGGCAAATGAGTTACTTTGCTGTGAATGGTGTTGCTGTGTCATAAGGAACGTTTCTACCAACATCAGCCGGGTGAAAACTGAAGTCAACAGCGATGGTCAATGTGCCAAATTGTAGAAAAATTGATTGGAAACCAGGCTCGATTCCAGCCTCTAATTCTCATCATGAACGAGGACAAAACTAAAATTATTCTTTCTAAAGTGCCAGGGTCATAAGCACCCGCATACCGTAAATCGTCGAATTGCCCCCCCCCCTCGAAAAAGCCCCCATCCAAAAATATCAAAAATAAATAAGCCCCCAGGGGGCTAATTCGAAGATTTACGGTAGTGCATTTGTAACTCTTTCGATGCCAATTAGATGGTGCAGTGATATTCATTTCCCTCTGCAGATTTTGTGCCCCTTAACAAGAATGTCTCCCTACAACAGGCGTAACAAGATAAAATACAACGTAAGATCAGAGAAGAACAACGATCTTTGTGGTATGAAATAAAAGTGCCCATTACATCTCACACCCCCTAAGCTGCAGTTGCAATTTTCCTTGCCCTTTACTTCCACCTCTCAATATTGAATTATATTCAATTTGTCTCGATTTTTTTGTTTAATACCTCAGTTAAATAAACAGAATTACTATCTAGTTCAAGAATCACATTTCACTCGTAATACCTTAATCTCCTTCTTGTCCTTGTACCTAAATCTCATTTAGCCCCAAGCACCCAACAAAATAGCGTTGAAATGATAACATCAAGCGAACAACAAGCAACACTGAACGAAACTTAAACCAAAACATGCAATCTCTCACTTTGTGGGAACCGAGCATTGTATTGGAAAGAAAGAAGCAGAATCTGTGGCTTCCGAAACTTATGATATCCTCTCTTTTAATGAATACGTTTCGGAGCACAATTCACAATTTACTTTCTTTTCTCGAAAGGCTAGGCCATTCCCTTTTCATCAATTAATATTCGACGTAAGAATTTGTCAGTGCCTATGATAAAAATTGATGAACTCGATTTTACTCTGCTTTCATTCAGAGTAAAATTTCCAATTATTGAGGATAAACACCTGATAAGCGGATTAAATTCTGCAGCGAAAATGGACAACGCTAGTATGATGCACGATCACTTTTCAGCATGTTGGTGTAATATCGAAAAAGGGATGGTGCAAAGTGATCATGTAGCCCGGTCTAGCGCCGAGGACTGATCACTCATCGTCAAATGCTGGTGCAAAGGCACTTACTTCCAACTGGAAAACCTTTTGTTGAAGTCATTATTGATCTCATCGATGCCATGGAAGTTTCGTATGAAGAGGTTGACTGTCGGCTCTTGAAGACAGTGCTTGTACGTCATCAGAAAGATCGCTTCAGTGGCCCAGTTCCTTTGGTGAATCCTGCAACTGTATTTGGTCTCCGTGACTTCATAGCCAGAAGACTGGTAGCATTCTGTCTTCACCACGCCTGAATAAAGGAAGTATTCGTAAGTAAAACGAGGCTAAATAGACCATTTTGCCTTTTACTGTTCAAGGTCTTGCAATTGAAAGTGTCTTTCATTTTCAAAAGGCTTTCCCGGCTACATGTTGCGCCTTTCTCTTAAGTACCGTAGAGCGAAAGGGGCAGATTCCAAACGGGTAATGCTATTAAAGCCACGGCTGTTCGTCAAACTCTTGCTTACAGCATGATAATCGCTAGTGGGGAGGTTGTGTATTCATACCATCGTCAATGCAACCAGTTGCAAGATAGCAATTAGTTGAACACAATTTATATATTTCGGAGTCAGTGGTCAATGCTTTCAACTAGATGTTTGCTTTACAAGCATTGCTTGATTACAAGGCTGTTGAACTTCTCACAATTGGATTAGATTGAGTCTGTATGGAATTAGGTCAGCCACAACACGGGGGTGCGAAGTGACCTGGCAGTATGCGCCTTCAATTCTAATTTATTGTTTTACGTATCAAATCAACGGTAAATAATGCATGTACGAATTATAATAGTTCACTTGTGCTGTGTTGTCAGTTGCTGTCATTTCAATCACGACCCCATAATTATTCAGTCAAATTACCATAGCTATGGCAGCCTGTCAAATGAGTAATTCATAACAGCAAGCACAGTATCAGCACCATTTTCATAGCAGATTCTGTTACGACGCCAAGAATCGGTTGGACAAGCGTCTCGGCAAAAGTCGACACAAGGTTTAGGCACGCCTAAAGCCACGCCCGAGTCAGTCAACTGCGAGCTTGTGACAGTCCTAGCGCAGTGCTTCCAGCAACGGCCCTGGTATTGACAGGGCCTCCGACGAAGGGGGGGCCATGGCCCCCGCACTTTTTGTAAAACAATAGAGCTTTTCTAAATATCTTTTGTTAAGATTGCTAAAATCTTCCTTGGCCCCTCCACTTTCCAACCTGTGTTGGAGCCCTTGATTAAAGCAAGGAAACTACGTTATGTAACAAAGAATTCTGCGATCATCAGCTATTTTCGATCGATACAATTCATTCGTTCTATACCATGACCCTAGGTAGCGGGTATAAGTTTCCCTTATATTTGACCTCTCAATATCAGTCAATTTGAACCGCTACTCTTGGCACGTGGGGCAGTCGCCAATCTTGCCCCTTCTGATAAAATAGTCAGAACAATAGAATATGGCATAATGCAGTAAATAACTGAGACATACCGAAGTAGCAGAACCAGATAGTCGACAAGAAAAGCAAAAGGCCACTGCATCCGACCTTCCCTTTCGCCATTGTATATGGTCTGATTTCCACGCTCTTGTCTTCCAGTTCACAGCACCCTCTCAGCGAGTGCCGGTTCGATCCAATGGCACGGAGGTCAGCACTCTTTGCTTACTCAAGGCCCAAGCATCCACCCAGGGGGTGCCGCAATGGAGAAACAGCAAGGGTCTGTACCTCGCAGGGGTTCACAGGCAGGCCATAAAAAGAAGTTCCATTGACTATGGTTCCACGCATGCATGCAGCAAGGGACAGCAGGACAGCTTCCTTTCGTGTCACAGAAAAAATCCCAAATCATTGTTTTGCAACAATATCCTTGGCCCCCCTTTCTCTAAGAACACGCTTGCGTCCAAGAAAAACTTTAACAGTGCCAGAAACAAAGCCAAAATGTTTAATATGAAACCAGCATTGAATTCAGTTAAACGTATGAGTAAAATTAGCAAACATTCAAGGATGAGATGTCTAATACGATCAACAAAAAGCATGTTTTCAAATTCTTTCCATTTACAAGGATAAAGACCCCATGAAAACTCTAAAATCTATTCGCTTTCAAAACTGTTGGAAATATAAATTGAATTAAGTTGCCGGTGACCTGTAAACGAAGTAAATAGAGGCTTTTTCGACTTGGTATCTTTATTGCATGCCCTAGTAACCTAAATAAAGAATAAGCCTTCTTCTTTTCACTTTTCTTTTCAATTTTTCGAGTTGATTTCTCGTGCATTCTGGTTTTGTATAAATTATTTATTTCATTGTGTTGTTGCTAAAAACCCTACTTGAAAGTACTTTTAATAAATGTTTTGCTATCGTTTTTGTTTTGTCACGTTTTGCCTGTGCCATCACATGAAAGTACCAAGTGCACAAACGAAGCATGGAATTTCAGCAACCGTGGCACAGCAACCAGCAACCGAAGACCTCTGCTGTGGAGGAAGATTCAAAGTGGCATCGGATTATTACCCCCGGATTATAGTATTCCTGATAAGGGCTGTCTAGGTTATTTGGCACGGCAACGCATGCTAATTAATACGGCGAGAGAGCCAGGAACACAGAAGATGGAAGTTGAAGGCCAGACCCAAAAACAATTTCGTTACACGCTTTTTTCTTATAAGGAACCACTTTATAAGGAACCTACATGTAGAAGGCCGAAATATTCAAAGAACTTATACTACTAAAAACGAAATCCCTAAGGAACTTTTCGATTTGAAATATTTTTATAACTGCAAGCATGAAGAACTAAAAAGCCGGTTCTATTCATTTCCAGCCAATACTCGCATAGATTGTTTACTATTCGTGTGCAAAGTGCTTCGTTGAGTAGTTTCCGCATATGCTGTATCGCCCCTCTCTCTATAAAGTGATAAGGCTTATTGAAGTCAAAACACCGTAAGTGAGAACTTAAGGAACTTTTGGTACTAAAATCTGATGATACGAGGTCTACGAATAAGGAACTTTTGGAACTAGGCCTTGGGGTAGGTTCCTTATATAAAAAACGTGTATTGCATTAAACGATTTTGCCTCCAATCTTTTGGTACCAATCAAGTACCATGCCACACTCAAAGAAATGATTCTTAGAAATTGGGATTGGGCCATTTAGGAAGAGAGCCTGGATATTGTGATGTGGCGCGAAGTTGGGTTTGATTTATCGGCTTCCTCTAACACCGAAACGTCATACCAATGTCATAGTAACAAAATCTCGACATTTTCCTTTGAAGAATTCCGACTCCTTTTACTAGAACTTTGACCTAACCTCAATCGACCTCCGGCCTTTCTGTGACCTCAGAGGAAGTGTTCGGGGGGCCAAAAACAAATACTGTTCACGTTTCCTTTCGTTATGTTTGCTTTTGCAGAGAAGATCAAAGGGCTGCCTCACGTACACCCGTCCTGACTCGACCATATGTCACTCGTGTCCTGTCATCGACAACAAAAGCAAAGTGGCAATGCTCACTTTCCCGATTAAAAGCAAGACCGACTCAGAAGACTTTTTAGGGGGTTCTTAAAAGCAACATTAACGCTTGTTCTTGTAAATAAACATTATCTTGGTAAAGCAAAAATCCTTTTTTTCATGAAATAGCTTTGCATGCGTCTATGGAAAAGATCTTTTTTATTGATAAACGCAAATAAAGTCAGGTTTGATTAAGATCAATTGACACCGACTTCTCCTCTATTGAGCATCTCTAGTATAGAAATGTATTTATACTACATATATACTGCATATAGTGTACAGTATACGAAAAAAGTATTTATTAAAGGCAAGCGATAACAGCATTGTTTTTAAACTTTCACCAGAATCTAAAATATCAGTAAAATACTTTTCAATACGTTATCGACACAGGACACACACATAAACATTGCTAGACTGATCTTCTTGAATTGAAGTATTGACTGTGAACTTTGACAGGCCACCAATTGATTAAAACAGAAATCAGAAATCAAATTGGAATGGCAGATTGAAGTAATTGAAGAATGAAACAGGCACCGCGGAGCGTTGAGAAAAGTGGGGTCTAAAAAAGTGGGGGGGGGGGGCTAAAACCATTAAAAAAGAGGCTTTATTGGCAGTTTATTACTTAATAACCCCCCCAGCCCCCCTGCTTCGCGGTGCCTGTGAAAGACCCACCACGTCTTATGTCACCTTGAATGTGATCGTGAAAATGCTTATACTCAGAATCTAGTTTCTGTTGTTTAACTCTGACCAGAGAGATGGAACAAAGACCACAGGGCTACAATGACTCTACACTAAACACTTATGCTGGAAGTTGCTTTCGGTCGAAGAAAATCTGAAAATCTCAAATAAAAACAATTTGGTTTCGAAACTGAAACTCACTTCTATAATCAATGCTTTCAAAGGTTAATTTGTTTGGAAAATCTAATCGGATCATATATAATCAACAATAAAGGATCTGCTTTCGAGTGGTCACATTAAATTTTTTTTCAACCACAGACGCAGCTGAATAACGATCAAAGTACCTTGTGAGGTAGGATGACGTAAGATTAGCTTGGGAAGGAGGTTGATGGGTGGTTGTTGTTGGATTAAGCTGGTGTAGTACGGTAGTTACGAAATCCCACCCATTCCAACCAGGTCACATGACAAATTATTTCCTCTCATATTAGTACTGGTGTAGTACACGCTTTTTTTTATAAGGGACCACTTTATAAGGAACCTACATGTAGAAGGCCGAAATATATAAAGAACTTATACTACTAAAAACGAAATGCCTAAGGAACTTTTCGATTTGAAATTTTTTTATAACTGCAAGCATCAAGAACTAAAAAAGCCCGTTCCATTCATTTGCAGCCATTACTCGCATAGTTTGTTTGCTATTCGTGTGTCAAGTGCTTTATTGAGTAGTTTCCGCATATTCTATCTCGCCCCTCCCTCTATTAAGAGTCAAGGCTTATTGACGTGCAGTGAAAATTAAGGAACTTTTAGGGGACTTTTGGTACTAAAATCTGACGACTTGAGGTCTACGAATAAGGAACTTTTGGAACTAGGCATTGAGGTAGGTTCCTTATAAAAATAGCGTGTACATGCAAAAATGCTGACGCCTGCGATAAGGGACATGCGCTGATTCAATGGTGTGGTAGAGAGACAATGGCGCCGCAATGGAGTATCGACCTTTACCATGGGATCCAACGGTGACAATCACAATTATGATTGAAACATCAAAAGGGACGTGAAAATTGTCATCTTTTATACACATTGCAGCGACAATACAGTAATATTCACGATGCTTTTGGAACCGACGAAAGATCCCAAGGAAAGTACTTCTGAAGTTTCAAAATAGAAAGTTTCTTAATCACTGCACAGGCCTACGGAATCAGTGAATATTCAATGGTTAATTAGGAACACCAAAAGGTAATCGCTAGATGGGTTTTACAAATTTGGAACACCACGGGTCTCGCAAGATGGGCAATACCACTGCATATTTGTAAAAACACATCTAAAGTTATCATAGGTTTGCCATTATTTGGGTTATACTTTTTATTGGGCAATCAAGAAGTTGCTAAAAGTACGCTATGTCATCTCTTTGTTAACTTGATCTGCAGAGTAGGATTGCCTGACTTCAAATTGGCATTAAAAATAAAAGTCAGCAAATCAAAACAATACAAAACATATACCTACGTTCAGTTCGTTATTTACTGTCCCATTGACTAAGAATTCCATTACTGAATATTAAACTACAGTTCGGGTGGGGGAGAGGCTTGTCATGAAGATGAGGCTCATTCAATGCGTCCTGGTTTGGCAAACTCTCCTGTAAACAATAAGAAAGAAATAAGACTGATCACATGTTTGGCACGTGGGCGAATAAACCGCGTTAAATAACATTTCAAAAGGCTTTTCACAGTGATCAAACTTTTGCAAAAAGAAAAGGGGTTCGGCAACTTGAATCTTTCCGATTGTCATGAATCTTTTTATTCCGATTGCCCATGAGCATCTGACTGATTGTGGAAACATCTGAAAGTTTTATTCGCTACCAAAAAACCGAAAAAGTTTCTTCTCGTCGCACCAGAGGCAAAAACATCAAAAGTTCCCGGAGCATAAATACGAGTGTTGAAATAACTTTGTTATTCGCAGTTTTACTAACTTTGATACTTGGTAAATTTAACATGATATTCTTTTCAAAAGGCTTTTGCCCAGATTTTATGCACTGACAAGTGCGCTTGAAAAAGCTCATTTTGCATTTTACCAAGAAAGAAACACAAATTAAAAGTTCTTACCTGGTTCTGTGCAATGAAATCAAGAAGTTCCAGACTCATTTGCCTGCTGGAGCTCAACATCTGTTCGAGGCTAAAACAATGATTTCGAGGCTATTAGCAAATATGGTAACCATTCAGCCTGGCCACAGTAAATGGATTAAAAATCTACTCGAATATGGCTTTGTTCCGATGCATACAACGCATTGGACAGAACTGTCAGTTTTAAACTGTAAATCTAATTCGGCGCTCATTTTCACTGAATCGTTAATTGATATTGAAGCAGGTTTCTTTGACTTCTGAAAAAATGTTGAAAATAAATAAATGCTGTAAATGGGTAGCCAACGAACGGACGACCAAACAAGATATAAAAGGCTCTAAAAAATTGAAAATAATAACAAATCCCCACTGCTGCTTCAATATGAGAATGCGAGCCCCCTGGTATGCCCACCCATCAGAGGGGATTTATGAAGGCAAAAAGGGGATTATAAGGTAGCGGGATCCGATTAGTTGACTAACGAGCGTCTAGACTGATTGCCACCGAAGATAACAGGGAAACAAAGAGCCTGTAGCGATGCCGATCGTGTTCCTTGGCCGATGCTTACATCTGATGCGTTGACAAACTGGAACTCTATTTAGACTCCAAAGATGGCTATCAGTATGTCGGGTGTCTGTCCCATATCTAGCATATTTTGTCACGATTCTTTTGCACATTTGATATCAGAAACTGCTACCAGCAACTTCCATAGTTAGCAGTAAGGTACACTTAACTAGGGACATATTCGGTATTTAGGGACATCGAATGCACTGATTGCACGTGACTGATGTTTGGTTCCGACAATGCGAAAAATTTACTTTTCTGGTGCAGATGCATCACGCCGTACAAATGTTTCGCCCAAGAAATTTTTCGATTAACGCCCCATTCCTTCCATTATTTCAGGACCTCTATATACAAAAACCGTACAATCTAGCGTCATTTGCAAGTTTTCGCTTTCTGTATCATTACCTACTTCAACCAGGAAGTCATTTTGTTAAGTAGAACTGCAGTCATTTGAGAAGTCTTAAATGTATGAATAATTGAAACAATCATCAAGTGCTCTGCTAAAAGGTGATTGAGAGCTGTCTTATTAACTGCTAACGCAAGCTATAAGGGATAATAAAAGTTATACGAGACAACTTAATATTCTTGCTTTGTTCTTTACAAAAGAGGATCTGTGAGCAAATTGCATTACCGGGCCGCTTTGGTGCGAAGTAATCAGATGAACTTTCAGGTTGCATTACCGAATGTTTAAAAGCCTTAAAGCCGCATGCCCAATTCGGCAACTGGCTTCATCAAAAATACTTTGCTGCAATCAAGCTGCCGATTCTAGCAATGGACTAAATCGCCTTAAATAAATCCGTTCAAAATAGGTGCCATGATAATAGGAGTGGAATTCTAATGTTCATTTACTTAAAGCCCCAGATTGTGCAATAATCTAGGAAAACATAGGCAAAGAATAGAAGGATAGTAATCTGCTCTCTTCTCAAAACAAATCGAAAAGAGCAGCTTCTGAAGAATGCAGTTAGTTTTCCTGTAATAATACTAATGCCAATATACTGAAAGCCAATGCACCATTACAGCTGAAATATCATTATCAAAGATAAAACGACACCAAGCCAGTTGACTTTGGAAGTCTGGTGAAAACGAGGCAGTGTCCTCGTTTGCACCCGTATTCAAATACGCGTAAATAATAGGAACTGATCATACCTTTCGGGTCGGCAGAGGCCTTTAGAGGACAGCTAAAAGTGAAATGACATAATCAGGCAAGGCAGAGGGGGAAAGGGGGGGGGGTGTGGGGGGTTGGTGAGTCAGCATAGAACATCAGTAAGGATAAACACAGAATCGAAAGTTGTGAGGAATATGGATGGAAGCTTGGTACATATGAGAAATGTGGACTACCGGAATGGGGATAACTGCAGCCACATTAAGCATATGGCTACTGGGGTTTCGCTAAAGCCATGCTGATCCGCCTTTTCGCTTTGAAAGGGAGGGTATTGCAGCTCCCAAGGCAGCATTTGTACAATAGGTAATCAATAAGCGTTATGTATACTTGGACGAGGCCTCCACAAATGTCTGTCAAGTAACTTATCAACGTATCATCCCACAAACGTATCAACATCGGTTCACCAACACCAAAACTGACTCATGATGACGTTATGTCATGCAAATTACCAGCTACCAATCGCTACCATACAGTCGCATAAAAAGGGTCTTGAAGGCGTTACGTGAGAACATTCTGGAGGAGCATACCATCACATGAGTGACAAGCATTATAGTTGATAACAACAAACTGAAAAATTAACGATATAATGCAACAAACCTTTGAGCAAATTTCTCCATTCAAGACGCCATCGAAAAGTGGAACCCCGTACGTCACGTGCAGTGGTACCCAACAATGGTCCTCAGACACATGATCAAATGACGTCGCACCCGTAGTTTTCTCCCTCAAAGGACTCATAGGTGGTGTTTCGAGCAAATGTTCCAAAACTAATCCTTTATTTCGATTAAGCGATTCTATGCCATTCTCTTTGACTTTGTTAGGTTCTTTAAACACGTGACTTGAATCCCCCGGCAATTCTTTGGAGCAAATATCATCTATATGGTGCCCCCCAGCAGGCTGGAACAAATCGTACGTTTCACGTGCCCCCAGATTTTCTTCCGTATTGGCACCGCCTTCGCTACCAGTCTTCATAGTCAATCCGTCGTCCCCTTCTTCCTCTTCCGACTCGTAGTCGTAGGATGCAAGCGTCGTTATATTGGGCATTTTTCTCAACTTGGTATGTTTTCGTGCAGCAATATTTAACAATGTTATATATCCACACGACGTCTTCAGATCCAAGCAATCGTCTAAAGATCGGATTATTTCACTCCACGGGTTGCTGTTGCTGTCACGATCTATAACAGAGCAGAAAGAAAACTGAGCCTAATCCACATTCAGATTCATCCACAGAAAATTTAGATTAATCAGTCGAAAATTCAGATTAATCTGTCGAAATTCAGATTCATCGGTAAAAAATTCAGATTCATCGGTAGAAAATTCAGATTCATCGGTAGAAAATTCAGATTCATCGGTAGAAAACTCAGATTCATCGGTAGAAAACTCAGATTCATCGGTAGAAAATTCAGATTCATGGGTAGAAAATTCAGATTCATCGGTAGAAAATTCAGATTCATCGGTAGAAAATTCAGATTCATCGGTAGAAAATTCAGATTCATCGGTAGAAAATTCAGATTCATCGGTAGAAAATTCAGATTCATCGGTAGAAAATTCAGATTCATCGGTAGAAAATTCAGACTCTTCCTTAGAAAGTTCAGATTCATCTTTTAAAAAAAGGTTAATCCGTGCAAGATTCAGATTCAACCTAGCAAATCAGATTTTTTCATGGAAGAATTAGATTAATCAATTTAACATGGGATCCTTTGAAAGCCCAGAAGATAATCAGATTTCAGATTAAAGATGATTAGAACTTGCCAATACAGACATTTTTTGGATAAGTTCTGCACCAGAAGGTTAGATTAAGCAAATAGCCTTGACTAAGACAACCACAAAAATAGCTTGCTTTGTTAAAAAATAGATAAGATATGAAGAAAATGTTAATAAATTGATTAAAAAATAGATTTTTTTCAGTAACCTACTGGGTGAGTAAGTAATAATGCAGAAGACTTACCTCCCTTAAGCTTTTCCTGATCCACTGGAAACGAGATGTTCTCGATATCTCCCTCGCCATAAAGACCATGACCCTGTAACAATTTTCATTATTCATCAGAAACTAATTTGTCATTTGGCAACTTTGGCAAGCAAAAGTTTGTCACAAGAAGGTATTAAGTTGAAGGATAGAAGGCTGGAAGAACAATCATTTAAAAAGTTGCTCGAAACTTTAGCTAACAAATTGGCATATATATAAACATATATTGTTTCTCCCGCAAAAAGCAGGTGAAAGAATCAAGTTTTGACAATCCTTGGTAGAAAAAAGAACTCTGGATGTGGAACGTGATTGGTGCACAAACCTGAACCAAAACGGGCGAATGAGAGAGCGCATCGTTGAGGGACATTAGGACATTCGACGTTGGAACGACTGCCGGGTCATGTCCCCATGTTGTGATTTGAAGTCTTTCGAAGTTCTGAGAGACACAAAAGAACATGTCAACTTAAGTAGCCTCACTCCAGTGATTTCTTTATCTAACAAACGAGGCTGTGGCAATGCAGAAGAGACTTTTATATCTTGAAACCGGGATTTGAGCGATAAAATCATCTTGATTGCTAAAAGTACCAAGATAAACAAAGGCGCATTCAAAGGGCTTTTATGGTTCTGTTAGCTATTAAATGCAAAAAAATTTTGAGAAATGCAAATACTAAAGGCAAAAGCTATTATCGTGGAGTGAAGTTAACTTACCCGAAATATCATTGGAAGCTTTTTTAATCGAGTTCCTTTCACCAACAGCATAGAGGGTGGCCCGTTTTTTATTTTGGAATACAGAAACAATTTGAACCAGACTGAATTAATCTGAAACAGAATTAAAAATCAGCAAAATCAAAAATCAGGCAAACATATAGCTCACAAATTAGCGAAATTGGCATGGCTTTTGACATCCTTAGAGGGATAAAAAACCTTGAAATTGAGAAGATGGACCTTGCGGAGAAGATGGAATCAGTAAACAGTAACCAACTAAACTGAAAAAAAACTATTAACTCCAGTCACTAAAATGTCAAAATTGCATAGTTAGTAGCCTTTAAGCTGAATGGCTACAACGTATCAATACAGCTTAACTTGAAAACAGCTGGATTCAAGGACATTTGCCAGTCAAAATTAAATGATTAATGTACCTCTGGAATGGCGGGACCTAAATGCGGAGGAGAGCAACTAGCCAGCGGTCTGATCTCGTTGCTAAGCGGTGCCATGGAGATAAGCAGGCTGTAGCGCTTGTTTAGAATTCTCGCGCAAGCCGCGGGATCGAGGCTGTTCATACTTTCACAGCGGAGTAAATCTGCAACAAGAAAAACGATTCAGAATCACAACAAAATATTGGAGGAGAAAATGCTGTATCAGACTGTGATAAGATGTCAGATTAATTTAAACAAATCTAGGAAATCTAGGTAATCTAAACTAAGATGTTAAATCTGGATTCACTAAGTTATTGTATACCTGGTACATAAAAGCAACATGTTGGAGAAACTGAAGGAAACCGCACCTAAGGCTAACATGTTTCCATTCTCCTCCTCGCAGCCAAGTTCCTTGTTGTTTCTGAGAAACTGGACTGTATTCTTCAAAACGACAGCATGGTCAAAGTATCTCCTGGCTTCACCTTCAGCGACGTTTTCAACCTGAAGTATTAGAAGATTGTAATAGCATCAAAGCAAGATGTTAAATAGAATAAAAGCGATCGACGATGATAAAGAACGGATAAAGAAGGGATCGACGATGAAAGTCATGCGTATCAAAGTGTTATTCTGAAAGGGGGAGGTATTGACCATTGCCGAACAAATAGAACCAGGAACTGAATTCAATGACAGATATACTAAGACAGAACAAATAGAACCAGGAACTTAACTCAATGACAGATATACTAAGACAGAACAAATAGAACCAGGAACTAAATTCAATGACAGATATACTAAGAGAGAAACAAAGGGGCCTCTTACCATCTCGAAAAGGATCAATGCAGATCCCCACCCAAAAACAAAGCATGAAACAGTGGGGTAAGAGGAAGCAAATGAAAAAAAATCGAGAATGCAGAATTAATCAAAATTGATATGACTCTGTGAAGTTGTTAAGGCACTTTGAATAACCTTTTCAAGTTCTTGGAGTAAACTGTCCATCGACTCATCTGTCAACTTGCCAACTTCAAACATTGTTACCGAATGGCGCTTCAGACCCTGAAACAAGGAAGCGCAAAATTATAAGCAGATCAATCTAAACTTTGTTCTTTATTTTACTGCTAAACTAGCACAAGTTTAATCCAAGAAAAACTAAACTAAACTAGCTTTGAAAGCACAAAAACAATTGTTTCATTTTAATGAAATTACAACTATTTGTTATCGCATAATATCACCTATTATTCTATATATATATTTCATTTGTTATTCTAGATTGTTCTGTCTATTCTGACATAACTAGTGCTCGATGTGTTTGTGACTATAATCTGTCTGATGAGTGCGCAAGCACGAAACTCAGAGTAACAGAGAACATGTTAGTCTCATTTCTAGCCTGTCTTCTATTATATTCATTTGTTATATAATATTGTACTTTGTCGTGAAATACAACTGAAAAAATGATTACCTGAGAAAGGTTGCCCATCATTAGAAACGCTGTCAGAGTGGAATCAAATAAAAAGGCGATTCTCTTTCCAGATGTCGTGGAATCTAAAAAAAGGGAACTTTCTGTACCACAAGAAAAAAAATTCGCCACAGGATAAAAAAATATGCTATTGGGTGCCACATTAAAATAACGAATAACATTTAAGGCCACAACAAGTGAAAGATGTCCAGGAAGAGCGACATCACAGTAGAAACGAAACTGATGTTACTTTCGAGCCAGGAAACATTTATAATTACTTAAAAATCAAGGCACAATGGGAGAAAATTTAAAGTCGTCCAAAGATCATTGAAAAAAAATTGTTTACAATTAGTATGCAACAGCTACCTGCTACATGCTGAAATATGAAAATTAAAAATCCCAGGTGAATAACAAAGGAGGCTACCTTGAGATAAAACATTGGATAATTCAGTGTCCGACGTCATATCAGTGGTTGACGACGAGGCGGAGATGGGGGTCTGGACTCCAGATTGATCAGAGTTCTTAGAAACAACATCCAAGAGCAGATCGGCCTGACTTCCGCCAAAGCTGGAGAAATCGGTAAAAAAATTGGTTGCGATCTTGTTAGCAAAAGTTGGAACCAAAACGAGGAAAATTGAAGAATAATAATGTATTAGTCAGGGCTCTGATTTGACGTTCTTGTAGTTGTAGAGCATTTTTCAGTAGCTATTAATAAAATATCATCGAAAATACAGTACCCAATATTAGCTGTATGGAAGCGAAATCACGCAAATATTTCAAATTGTCACTTAGAGTTATAACAACTTGCTGAATTTAACAGCAAAAAGTTGAATAAATATTAATGGCCATAAGTAAAGATCTGCCGATCTAATGTGCTTGTTCAAACTGTGTTGCTAAAATAAGCGAAATCCATGCTTCATCTCTTTATGGCCATAATGTTAGATAGAATGATCAGTGATATGGCTCAATTACATGGCTAATTTCAAAGTTATCAAGGCAAAGGAGGATGCCCAATGTAGGCCGGGACAGGTGATCGAAGGTTACCTTCTAAGAACTGGCTGTAAGTCATCGTTCCAAGAAGGGTCTAGTTTACTGAAATCGAGGTCGACAGTCTTTTTCCGTGCGAGGCCAAGACGACAAAACACAGCAACGGCTTGCTGAAATGTATAAGCTTTAAAATAAGCTTTAAGAAACATAGTCTAAGTACTTCTAATGCACTGCTAATAAGAGGCAGAAAGCGAAGGTAAATACTACAAACTAGATGACAGGATATGAGTGCAAAGTCCAGCTCACCTTTACTAAATTGATATCAATTTCCAGGACCTGTGCAAGCTGTCGAGAGAAAAAAATTGGAAAAATTGCAAGGGTGGTAGGACTGAATTGAATATAGACAATGTTAGCAACAAAGAAAATTATTTCAAAATTAGAAGAATCTGTATAAGGGAACATTAGGTTACCTCTGATATCTTTGTTTGTTCGTCTATGGAGACGAATATTTTGTACAACATTGTCTCCATGTAGTCTCCAAGGACACGATTCATCACAAAGTTTTCCAACGGGGCACTGTGTGAAATAAATGACGAAATAAAATAATCGAAGTAAATTCCCAGTGGAGAAGGTTTTAGAATAAAGGAAGCTTTAACAATTTCATAAGGATTATAAAAGTATGGAAGTGACAGTATTAATCAAATTCAGTCTAAAATGTTCTTTTACGGTGATCGCCTGGAGTTACATACGGTTTTAGTGCCATACTTACCAACAATTGTGTCGTCATCTTCGACATGGATGTTGAAATAAATCAACCCTTTATTGAAGAGACCTGAGAAATAGATCGAATTAATAAAAAACGCTTATACATTGTTATCAGTACCAAAGCATTGTATAAGTATCAGATTTCACATCTACTAAAGCAGTGTATCAGCAAATGGCCTGGGTACAAAACTGTGTGGCTGCGCAGTCACAAGACAGTCTGCTAAGCAACGTTTTCGAACGAGACATAAAAAATTTCGGACGAAGTGGAGATGAATTTAAATCTAATGACACAGAGTTTAAAAAAGTTATAACCTTCGTCCCGCTGAAATTTTCGTAATTCAAACCTTCCTCGTTACTAACTCATAACATATTTTTTAAATCACATTAATTGCTAATAACAAAAATTGCTGATAGGCCTTCCTCAAACACGACATCAACAGGCAAGACCTTCCTCCTATTCCCAGCCATGGAGCCATCAATTTTTCTGGGCTCTGTCACTACAATAAAATTGAAGCCAAAGCAAATCCAGAGCTACAGCAACAGCCCTAATTGGCCTTCCCGAACCAGAACCAAGCAAATTCCAAAATACCTAACTGGGTCAAGCCAAGTATTGTGAAAGTTCTGACAGAGTTACTGACCTGATACAACATCCTTGTCAAGTTGACCACAGATCCTTGCTCCTTCGTCAATCAGTTTATCAACAACACTATGCTCTGTGGCTGTACACATCTAAAATCATAACAGACTGTGAGAGAGGATTCAGAGTGATAAATACTTATGTACTGGGTATGAGTTGATTCTGGTTGGTATGGTGATACTGAAAAGGTTTCTTTTGATAAACTTGGTGATGATTCTTTGTGAAGTTAGCAGAAAGAAAAGTGAAATTGAAGCTGTAAAGCCATTTAAAAAAGATGTTCCAGATAAAACAGCTCAGCAAAGCCTCTTTTTGCAAATATGTCTCTCACAGTTTCAACACTATAAGGTACCTTGATTGCTAAAATAAGTCAAATAAATATGTATATAAATACTATTATAGATCAATTGGATATGGAAACCTTGATATCATCCTCTGTTATAAACCCAATGCAAACTTTCCACCAGGGTTGTATGACTTTCTGAGTGACTGGCTTCGATGGCAAAAGCTCTCTGGCAGGCTTCTTTCGAAAAAATCTCTGAAATGGAAATTGCAGATTATAGCAGTAAAATAACTTAGAAAGTGAAAGCCATGTTTCAAACACAATGTGAGAAGTCACTGAAATTGACTTAAAATTTATTGGAGTGCATAGCTGTCAGCTTTGTATAAAAGGTTTTTCAGATATTTCAGGTTACCATCTATTAATTTGTTTGAATCTCTTATCCAGGTGAAACATAGAAAGAAAAGAAAGGATCTTTACAACAACTATTATTGTAAGATTAAACTGGCTAAAATCTTAAGTACATATTCTGTACATATCAAACCCAAACTAAGAAGATTTACAAAAAGAAAAGAAAGGATCTTTACAATAACTATTATTGTAAGATTAAACTGGATAAAATCTTAAGTACATATTCTGTACATATCAAACCCAAGCTAAGAAGATTTACAAACCTTAGATGACTTGCATTGGTTTATGATCTCAATGTACTGGTTTCTGCCAATTCCAAGAAGTCGAAGACCTAAATTGAAAAACAAGAACGGCTTTACATCAACTGGCAATTAATTTCTAAAGCATTAAAAACCTCAGCAAGTGAAAACAAGAATAAATTATTATTATTAGCTAGCAACAATAGAGTATGAAGGCATTCTAGACCTGTCAATTAAACAGAAAGAATCAAAATAAAGTTGAACAAAGATTGAATCTAAAATTAAAAATCACTGAAATTCAATATTAAAATAATACAATATTAAGTAAAACAATTTTGCAATAATATAACTCAATTTAATTGACTTACAGTCAGCAGCAGTGAAGTTTGGAAGTGAATCATAGCTCTTCTCTTGGGATATGATATTCAACATCATGTCACAGTAATATGCAAATGGTGTGATTCTCAGACCTTCCACAACAACATCTGATATATGGTACGGATAAAGCTGGAAAAAAGTGTTCCATTTTTAGAAAAAATACAAAACTATCAGCTTCTGTATCAAAATATTCTAATGTGTTTCTAAAATGTCCCAGAAAATAGTCAAACATAATAGGACAGACTCTTTGAGTTCAAATCATGTCTTTGGTTCAAGTCTATCTATAAACCTTGATCTAAACTAGTTTTTAAATTCACTTTAACATCACAAGAAAACTATCAATTACACCATCCTTCCAAGTATTTTGTATTAAAAAACTTGAAGTTGATATCTTTTATTGGCAACTCCCTGGCTCCAAGAAACTTAAGCTGTAATATTTTTAAGTAAATGGTTTATTATTACCATGAGATGTTGGCGACTGTAAGTGATGAGCTCCTCATAGTACTTTCTTTCATCTCTTCTCACATGGCGAACTGAATGACAGCATAAAAGTTTACGTCAGCGATGCAAAGAGCATAGTGAAACATAAATGTATCACAAAAAAGGATATATATTAGCTATATGTTGCTTGATTTAAAGTTTTTGATAAGATATCTGTGTAGGACCTGTGCCCTATCAGCACAATTATTCTTCATACTATTGAGGGCAGGGCTGACAACTTTCAAATTGAAAAACTCTCAAGTTAACAGAGATCCACAGGGCTCAAAATAACAGGCAGTCTGTGGTCAAATACTCCCTAAAGTTAAGCTCTGACTGCCTACTTTTCACAGACAGCGATAAAAATAACTGCCTTAGATTTTTCATCCAAAGTAACTTTTACAGATGATGAATTGGTGGATGGTTTAATTGCAGCCGGGTATGACCTCCCAAATTATGATTATGGCCCGCTCCAAATTTTTAGATGGCCGGTCACTGTGACCACAGAAAATTTGACATTAATTTTGAGCCCTGACCCAGTAATTAAGCTCAATGACCTTATCATTCCAAATATGTTTGTAACAATTTAAATACAGGAATACAAAATATCAATACAAAATATTTATTAATATAAATGCAAAATAAGTAAGTTGACCCATACCTAAATTGCCTTTGTACCTTAATTGGTTCTTAACACTATATTCTAGAACACATTTGTCATAGTGTTTGGAGTTGTTTCCCAGTGTCTGAAAATGAAAACAGTAAATTGTAAACAGCCTTGAGCTCCAAACATGCTCAATTAATGGATTATAATCATGCATTCTGACATTTCTTACTTGCTTGAGTGGATAGAGAAATAAATTGAGAAGAAATATTATTGTTTAGGTATTTGAAATTGATTGTCTTAGCATGCAGGATTAACTAGAAAAATGGACACTGAAAATTTACTTGCTTGCTTGATTTATTTTCCTTTCTTCCATAATCTGATTGTTGAATGATGGCTTTGCCTAGGCAGGCTTTTGGAAACATAAAAGCTGTCTGCTCAATTTGAATGAAATACCCAAAGGTTGTCCCAATAGGAAAACAGGCCAAAGAGCGGAAAACGTGTAACAATTAAGTTTGAAACGAAGTTTTGCGAACTAAACGCCAGGATTACATTTAATGACTCGTCCACTTTGCCAAGATATTTTTATGTTTCGAATCAATCTAAAAACAGGGTGATAACAAAATATCAAATCTCCCAGAAGAAATTTAGAACAATAACATGTAAAAACCGAGAAGAAACTATCCACTTCCAAAAGCAGAGCATGACTAAACGATGTTGAATACACAAATGATCTAGATTGATTCCTTTTCTGTACCAATATAAATTCTTATTATGTGTTAAGGAAACCCCATAAACATTGATTGTCCAAACCTGCTTAATACTCTGCGGCAATTTCGTCCACGGGCAATTATGCTTGATGTGTGATTCGACCTCTGCGTTTAGCATGATGGATCCTTTGCTATACTGGGTCAAACTTGTACTACATAGTCACTTTGAGCTACCCTTCAGCATGAAGCTTTACATCTCCACCATTTTAAAACAGGGAAACAACGTAGTGAAAGTGTCTATTGTCAGTTTCGTGTCCACTTTACAGCCTACCCGCGAGACAGCTTACCCGCGAGATAGCTTACCCGCGAGGAAGATCGCGGTCAGGGCATAGGTGCATTTTCATTAGCGGTAGATGTATTGAAGATAATAAAAAAACATATTTATATAAATTGGTTTATCACAACACAAACAACCTTCTAAAAACAGAAGTCTACCCAGTTTCCCTTGAGCTTGATTATTTTTTGCAAAACTCAACTCTGTCTGCTGATTTTCAGGTCTTTCCTTGAAAGGGGCCCAGAGCATTGATTAGTGTTAATATGACCTCATTTTCCAGGCTACCCGAAATGTTCATGCCAAATAAAACACTACTAAAATGATAGAATAACGATTTTTGTAAGCCGTTATGCAAAAGAAAACATCCAAAGTTGGTAATCTGGCCAGTGAAAAAGTATGACAGTAAGAGCCCACAAGATCATGCTCATAACCATAGGCGCCGACTACGTGGGGGCTTGGGGGCCCGAGCCCCCCTGGGAATTTCGTTTGAAATCAATCAAAGAATTGAACTAATGATACTGTAGACCATTATGTTATATCTGCTTTATTAAAATGTTTTGTTTTGTTATTATACATACTACATATGTTGTATTGTGTATTAAAGCGACAGGTAATTTCTCTACCTTTAAACTTTTTTTAATTTTTTTAAAATTTAAATTTTGAGCCCCCCCTGGGAAAAATAAGAGTCGCCTATGCTCATAACTGCAAACAATTTCTACATGATAATATACTTCAAGACTTAAAGAGCAATGATAGGTTTTTGAAGCACTTTTACTGAGAGAAAAAATCACCAGTCAGATATGAGATATTCTATGTAAGATATTCAAAGATAAATTCTATGTGACTGCTCACATACACCAAAACATTACCTGAAGTAAAAAACTAAATACAAGTTTCAAATTGCTATCTATTCAATCTATGTTTTTTCACGGTGTTTCCACAGTGCTGAAGCTTTGCCAATCTATGTACAAAAGGGTAACTGTTCCACTTTCATTCCTGATCTCCAAGTAGTTTTCAGGGTGCATGCTAAAATCCTGGTTCTTCAAACTTTGTCATCTGAAAGTTAAACAAATCTGATCACGATGTTTAGTCTGAAAATGTAGAAACTCTAAGGCCATACTAACCCCTAACTTGCAGTGTTTGGACATAAAGCAGTATACAAAACACATTTTTCTTGTAGCCTTTATCATTTGCTGCAAAGAGTTGCCTCTCAACAATTAACTTGTGAAAAGAAGAATACCCATTGAATAAACAGTGTAGAAACTTTAGCAAAAGGAAACCACTCTTCTTCTAACTGACGATTGAGCAGACACTACTGTACAAGAACCACAACAATGTCAAAAAGTTAACACACCATGAAACCACCATCTTGTGTTTTTAGGATTCTTGCTGGCAGTTTTGACATAAATTGTGTTATCTGGAGGAAGTTTCTGAAATAGAAGCATAAAAGGAATATGGAAAAGCTATTATTGAAAATTGACTGATTGAAAAAAACGATTAGGGGATGCTTCTTATAAGAAAAAACAATTCTTAATATCATATACTTAATGCTAAATGCATAAAAGTCCATTATTCTTGAAGAACAAACAGTGAAAAATAAAATTGTTAAAAAAATGGTAGTCTTTTTGTAAAACAATGCTACACTATGTAGCGTCAGAGGACCATAGTTATAAACAAGAAAAGCAAATTTTTAATGGCCTTTTACTCCATTCTTTGCACCAAGGAAGGTATACTTAAAGTTGCTAAGTTGTACAATTCATAAAAATTTTTCCACTTGTGATGGCCGAAGGGGTCTTTGATACATAAAACTTCACCAAAACAAGAATTGATACCTTAAACAATACATTAAACCAAGATGATACCTTTTCTGTGCAGCTGCTAAGCATACTGATAACACTTAGGCAAACCGATGTGACTGACATGGCTGGGGTCCAGTCTTCTGTGAGAATTGACAGGCAAATGTGTCCGTTACTGTAGACATGAGGGTGGACAGGGACATTTGCACCAACAAAAACAACCTATATGAAAAGGCAGACTAATTGCAACCTCTTTTTGACATAATTGGAATGGGCAGCACAATTTGAATTAAGTTAGGATTCACTAACAGGCAGAGTGATGCAATTTAAACAGAAACAATATTAGGATCCAGGCATAAATGAAGCCTGGAGAATAGAACACCTGCTATATGTTCAAATGCAAAACTGTAAATAAAAGTTTTATATAGTAATGCTTGCCACTGGTCTTCAAGTTAGGACATTATTGGTTTAAACATTTTTGCTGAATTTGTTTATCAGATCATTGGTAAGGTTTTTTATAAAAAAGGAAAATAACAGACACTTAAATGTACAATTGGAAACAAGCAAATTAATTATTTAAATATCATAGCTAACATCAACAAAATACACTTTAGTGTGTGATGGAGTAAAATATTATTTAAAAACCTGAAATATATATGTATAAATCAATTCATAATAGCATTTAAAAGTATGAATACCTGTGGAGAATCAAATGGATATCTATTGCCAAAAGTAAATTGTAGGTTGAAAACTTCTCCTTCATATAGAGTACCTAGGAAAAGGCTTCACAATTTACAACTGATGATGCTTAAAGTCAAGGGCAAATCAAAATGCAGAGAAAAGAAATGCTTGATACCTGAATAAACATGCCATCATTGAGATTTTAAGGTATTAATTAGAAGTCACAGTATAAAAGTAATCATCAGTGCTTAATGTAAAGGAAGGAATGGCTGCGATTCTCCTCTTTTAAAAATGTGGGACCAAGAAGCACTGGTCTGTGTTAATTAATGTCAAAATTCTATTCCAAATATATCACCAAAATACAGTAAAACAAGCTTTAAGATTAGAAAAGAGTGATTCGGGTTGATAAGTGAATGTCAAAGATACAAATTAATATAAAAAACTACCATGAAAAGAAGCATACTAACCTGGGGCTCCTTCAAGTGTTATAGTCCATCTAAAATTAGATTTCAAAACCTCATATTATTAACTCTGCTATTTCTTTATTATAAACTATTGCTTGATCTTTTAACAGCAAAAGGTTTCATTGGAATTTTTCAAGATCATTACAAATGACTACAATGCAAAAACAAAACATTTGGCCTTGTGAGGGATTTTATCCCCTAATTTGAAGCATCTGAGATGTCTGCTCAAATTGGATCATTGATAGCTACTTTGATGACAGGGATGGTGTTTTGGGTTGATCTATCAATTGTCCTATCAATTATCTCTCAACATTTCTTAAAATGGTCCTTATTTGAGCACAAGTTCTTAACTAGCCTCAATAGACTTGGAGAAGAAACCAAAGATTGTGAGCTTTTTAAGGCCTAGATGAACCCAGTCTTTTGAAGCGGTTTTGTTAAAAAACAAACTCAAGAAGTAAAGTTGCAGGTGGATACCAAACCCAAAGTACTAAAGCAAAATATCTGCGATCGACAAAATAGAATAGCTATTTCAACGATTGAATAATATGCACCCATCTAACTTTAATGAAACACAAGAATGTGAAGAATAAAGTACTCAGAAAATTTGGGCGTTAACAATTGAAAATGAACGCACATCCGTCAACGTTTTACGTTTTCAACAAAATGAGGCTGATATTTATGCCACCAAAAAAAGTTGTATCCAAATTTAACGACAAATCTTCGTCATTCCCGTTACTTTAAGTTGGCTCAAAATTACAGCACAACTTTTTCTTTACCTGGACACAGAACGGCTTCTTTGTTAGAAACACGAGCTAGGGAAAAAATGAGCTTGAGAAGTGGGATAAATAAAAGCGGATAAAAATTCACTATACGAAAACTAGCCTTTGCCTTATCTAGAAATGCTAAAAAACTCATCCTACTTTCTGATATCCTTTTCGATGTCACATTTGTCAACTTTGATTCCAGGTGGTGCCCCTAGTAAAAGGTCTTTAAGCTCTTTCATTAAGCGTTTGTTTGGAGACGGGCCAGCCATTCCGCCATATTGCAACTTGCAAACTCAAGCTTGAAGCAACAACAACAGATGACGACAAACTTCCTGCTTAAGAAATTTCCAATAGCGGAAGTCCCAACTCACAATGCGTTTCACTTTCCAGTCTTATTTTGAAATCAACAGAAACAGGAGTTATCTCATCTTTTTGAATATTCAATTTCAAAGACAAACCTCTTAAACTTCGTTTACTTCCAAAGGCGCGATAAAATATGAGGTTGTTGTTGACCGATCCATACCAAAAGAAATTTTTTTCCAAAAGTACCAGGAACCAAGGCAAGTTTATGGGAAAATATATTTTTCAAGTTTTTTTATTTGATAGAGTCTCTTTGGTAGAAACATTTCTTGGCGACTGCTGCCTTGTATTCCTTCCTTCAACATCAAACGGTCACTTGGAATTGCTAACTGCTGTAACGTGCTTGTCAGCGAAAAGGTATCCTTCTAAATTGTCATACCCATGTGTCCCCCAAGTCTTTCAACAGAATGAAAATAAAAAAGCATTTCTCCCATAGATGACGATTCTTATTCATTTAAATTCAGTTGCCTGATAACATTTAACGTGAGTTTAACAACATTCTAACAAGACACTGCAAGATGCTATTGGATAAAATTATGACGAGGAATACAAAACCAACGACAAAGCATAATTAATAACCTGCAAACAGTAACTGCTCAGTTGAAAAATATGAAAACAATCTAAAGGTAGATTCTCACTGTTAATTTGATTGCTTTATATAATGCTTTATTTATCAGAAAACCATATGTTCTTTCTTGATTAGATGAGCCCATTCGCAGCAAAGTTCTTCAGCTGCCCAATGTAGAAATCTAGAGCGAATGAGAGAAAATGATACAAAAGCTGTTTGAAGTGAAAAGTAAATTCTGCTAATAAAGTGATACATAGGCGCCGACTACGTGGGGGCTCGGGGGCTCGAGGATTGCTATGGGGGGGCTCAGCCCCCCCCCTGGGAATTTCATTTGAAATCAATCAAAGAATTGAACTGATGATACTGTAGATCATGATGTTACATCTGCTTTATTTAAATGTTTTGTTTGTTTGTTATGTTATTTTGTTATTTTTTACATTGCTTTGTTTTGATATTATACATACTACATAGGTTGTTTTATGTTATCAAAGCGACAGGGAATTTTTCTACTTTTTAACTTTTTTAATTTTCTTTAAATCTTAATTTTGAGCCCCCTCTGGGAAAAATAAAAGTCGGCGCCTGTGAAGTGATATATTATCATTACATAGGGCGTTTAGGGACTGGCTGGAATAATAATGAAGGATTGTAAGAAAGGCAAGCTCATGTGTAAGATGGAAAGCACTCGGACTTATATACATTGCAAAGTTTTTTAGAATTAGGAGAAGCTAGTACTTTCATTAGAGGAGAAATGATATTTGAAAACCTAGGGCGTATTTGGCTCTACCGCGAAATGAGGCGGAAGAAAAATCGCTCTTTCCAGGTTCTTGGAGCTCTGTTCAGAGGTAGCTCCTATTCAAGAAGATCTCTTGAAGTATCTTCTATTTGGTGCACGGACAAATAGAGGCTACGAACATGTTTAAGTCAGAAACAAAACTCAAAGAACGTTTTGCAAAGGCATCCAACTGGATTTCTTTTAACGAACAGGTAAAAGAGTTGTGTATGGAATCACAAAAAGATCTCGCGTCGACAACAACGCTTGTTAGGTGGTTATTTGGGACCTGTTAGTGATTCGTCTGCTGTTAGTCCGATTCTCTCTCTCTTACCTAACACCCGAAACCTCCGAACTGGTACAACATTAGCTCCTCTTGCATTTGTGCATGCTGACGGAAGAAACCGGTCGTTAATGACGTCACAATCAGCTCAAATTCGAAGCTTGTTGTCGCGGCAAATGCAGACATCCACTGGTAGTATTTAAAAAACCGGCACTCCAATGACAGCATACTTCCATTTATAAAGCTTAGTCCGGAAAAAGCAGACTAGAGTTCTGGAACTTAAAACGAACGATCTAAATGTCAACGATTTAGCTCTTCATCGCCAAAGTGTGCGGGCCAAAGATCGAGGAAACGCAAACAGAATCTGTCAGTGGGCAAACAACTTTATGTGCAAATATAAAGAGCAATAAATCGATGGATTTTCAGAGATAGTGCATCGATTTATCACGTAGCAACTTGCAAAAGACTGCAGTTACTGAGATGACCAATATATTGTAAACTTACGATCTCCACCTGATAAATATGTGCCAACGAATCTTGATATTACAGGGAGGCGAGAATAAATCAAGCTTTTTCTCTCTGACTTCCTAGTTAATAAGAGTAGATGGTACATTTGATTACCTCTTTTTCTAAAATCTTCTTTCTTGCTAAGCAAAGTTTTGCCTCTGTCTGTGGTAAGAAGATGATAAACTCAGTTAGTAATAAAAATGAGTATATGTAGCTTGAAGGGATAGTTCAGATGTCAGTAATAGCCTTAAAGTTTGGATAATAATATACCACCAGAGCTAAAACATAGAACAGAGATATGGCCTTGGATAAAACTTCGTAGCTGTTTTTTAAAGACCGCTGTGAAATGACGTTTTTCGACAATCCAATGAGGGGCAAATATGTAGCTTACTTTGTCACCAGATTGCAAGCAAGCTTGGGCTCTCTTCTTCTCGGCATCTATACCCGTTTTTAGCTGCTTCATGTATTCAAGGGCTGCAACGAAATTACAAAATAAATCAACTCTGATTCTACAGTCCTTTATTCTCAGCAAACAACATATTTTCTATGGAGGGGCTTTTGCATGGCGAAAGTCTGTTCAAGTGAGGTGCTCGGGTTTTATACGACTGTTTCTCCCCAGTTTATGATAAGCAATTCAACATGCTAAAATCTCCATCATATGTTAGAGACCGGTTAAGGGATAACTACCTTGCGCTGGGGATGGGTGACTGTATGGGTGTTGGGGCATCGAAAGAACGTTGGGGCACTGTTTTGAGGAAGGGGCGCTGTATGGGTGTTGGGGGGAATGAAATAACGCTGGGATGGGAACTGCATGGGTAGTGGGGACACTATAAGAACCTTGGAGGCACTGCATGGGCGTTTCGATTGCCACAAACACAAAAATCAATTGGCTCCAAGGCGTTGATCTAGTGCTCACCTGTATCTCCACCTTTCTTCATAATCGCCTCTGTTTCATGAATTAATGCTCGACAGCTTTCTAACTTTTCCAGCAATGATGGGGGCGGGGTTTTCCCCTGCGTTTTATAGGACGATATCTGAAATTTGAAAAAAATAAATTTTCAATATTCGATTTGCTAGTATATTCCAGTTGTCAAAACAAGTTAAAAAACAGTGTATTCTTTGTGTAAAACTGTTTTACTACAAAAACTGTAAAAAGTTCCTAAAACTATGAATAATGACCCTTTTCCTCAAATTACGTTTACAGCTTACGTTGAAATCTTAAACAGGTCCAGAAACCATGCTAATAGGAGCCATCTATGTGAGGCCAATATTCCACAGCTTCTTCTATTTAATAGAAAACATGGCAACAAAAGATAATTCATTCAGAGTATACGGGGCCTAATTGGAAGAGGAAGATGTGGAAAAAGTACTATGCTCGCTAAGAGGCGTAAGGGGGAAATTGTTCAAGGCCAAAGGACAGCCCCCTCACCCTCTAAACCAAGCCATTAAGTGATATTGAATATCTCTGTTGATCCAATAGAACTTTTGGTTAATGGTCTTTAATAGCATCAAAACTCAAATACATCTTCTGCAGTGCTCGAAGGGCATGCAGAAAAGGTCTACCTGCTTTTCTGTCAAATCCTTTTCAAACTTTGCAACTTCAAGACTTATGTACCTGCAAGAAGAAATTAAGTGCCTGTCTCTATTTTTATTAGTAATTTAAATAAGCAATGAAACATTTTAACATTTGTAGAGATAACCTTTCATTGAGGCGGTGAATGAAGAAACCCGCTAGGTAGAAAGTCTATTGCGGCAGAAACGAAAAGTAGCAGGTGGCGTATTTCAGCCATCTTTACTTTGTCGGGTCTGTTTAGGATTGGCAAAAACCGGGGGCCCTATTGTGGAAATGTAGAAACTGCAAGGTAATTATTTCAATCAACATACTACCCCTAACTTTAAGGTTATGTAGAAAGATATTGAAGTTTAAGGCATTGATATCTTCAATGTTATGTAGAAAGACCTTAAACTTTTCATGTCATATTCTGATTCAAGAAATTTTCTAAACTTTGCAGGTGCTTCTAACACAACAGTGTGTCAGATAACAGGTTAAGAAATTGTTAAGGATAGATCAACTAATTTAAAATAGCTAAACTAGAACTATTATTAGCATTTTATTGAATAAATTTCTTTACCATAGATTTTAATGGAAACCTTAAACTTTTACCCCTTTTAACATATATTTTAAATTAAAATCAATGTTTTCAATTATAATGTGCCTATGAGCCCTGTGAATCTATGGCAAAACATATATGTTTTTGTTATTATTTTTTATTATTAAGCAACAGTTATGAGGCCTTCTTCCTACAAAGCAAATTCAAATATGAACTGTTGCCAGGTAACAAGCTGTAATATCAAGCCTGAATGATGTAACAATGCATTAATGTCATTAATGATGTAACAATGGAAAACGTCAATGCTCATTAATTTGTACATGCTTCGATCCACATGTTAAATGATTCAACATGTGAATTGTCAAAAGAAAAGACGACTAGCCAAAATATTTCAACTTGTATAGATTTCGAAAGTTCATTGCGACAAAAATTCTAATGGTACACTAGAAGTTGCATGAATCGTACAAGTGAGTGTAGGAAAATGAGAAGAAAACACCGAATCTATGCTTTTTCGCTACAAAAATATTGTAGTTTTATATATACAAATGTACACAACCATTAGCTTTTTGTCCATCAAAAGGTCATCCAAAACGTGGCATTGCCGAGAGGAGCAATATGTACAAACTGCTAGTTTCAATTCCAGAACGAAATGCTACCCAAACTGCCGACAAAACTAATCTTTTTATTAGCTCATTAACTAAGAAACTCTCGTGCCAGTCGAAACGGTTGGCAAACGGTGAAATATCTAATAAAAACTATCTACAAAAATAGCTTTATCAGACGTTGGCCAGTCAGACGTATGTATTTAGTATCTCGCTATTTTTGTGTTTAGAAGTTCAATTATGCCTGGTTGTTATGACAACGCAGCCTCTCTCTGATCTTTGCTCCCTCCAATCACGACAAACAACAAACTGATGAACGTCTGGGGAGAGGGAGAAAGATCAAAATGAAAGCTCTACGTTTTTAGAACCAACAATGTTTAGCAATTGCACGCGTGGCGCTGTTATTTTATCAATACCATCGATTTTCCACCAACTCACTCCCAAGCATCTATCTAATTCTATCTCAGTTTAAAAGTTTTTAAGGAAAAGGAAGTCCAGTGAAGATTGATGATCATGGACACGTGATGATGAGCAACGCAAGTGCTTTTGTGGATAACAATAATGATGAAAAATGAAAGGAATCACTTACTGTCCAGTTTGTCGGGCTGGAGACTTGGATCGAGCACCCGAAGCTGCGGAGGCGGTAGATTGCTGAAACGATTGAATCAACCCTCAAGAAAAACATACATGCTGCGACATTACATGTCAATTTGCTCAGTTCCCTTCCCAATTAGCATTAGGTGGTAAGGTGTTGTCTTCCGAGCGCAACATTTGAAAATCTTAAAATGCACTGGCTATAGCACAGCGGAAAATCAAATGAAACCGCTGGCCAAAAGAGGTGCAGGTATAAAGCCGCTGGCCAAAGGAGGCGTAGAAGTAAAACTGCTGGCTATAAAGGACATAGGGCGCAGGTGGCATAGAAATCAACACCTTGAAGGTTCTGAAGGATTATCACAGAGGAGCAGAATATCAGAGTGGACTTTCATTCTCCTTCACAGGGGCTTTCATTCGCCTCATGCCTGTCAATCCTTGCTAAAGTGTCATAATGATAATAATAACCACTCTAACCTGCAAAGTGCGCAAATGCGAGTCGAGCACCAGCCATTTCTCGTTGACAACATCAACATCCTTGTCGACCAGCGGCTCACGGAGCTTCAGAATGACCTCCATTTTGCCACCAACCTTCTTACGACCACGATCAACATCCATTAACTAGAAGGAGAACAATCAGCTGATCAGTGTCTATGAAGTGTATTTGAAGAAGGCATAGGGAATTCAGAAAAAAATGGCGCAGAGAAATTGAAGTGAATAATGGAGAAGAAAGCAGAAGGGGGAGGGGTGGTCCAGGTCAAAACGGTTCCATCTGGACAATAGCATCAATGGCGAAATATTTATGGCATCGATTGATCCGCACAATGCAATAATGAAGACTTGGAAAATGTCCTGCTAGCAGATTGTATCACGGCATGGCATGCAAAGGCCAGGCGCGATTTTGGGAGAGGACTGGGATATTCAAATAGAAAACCTGCATGCTATTTAATTTGTTTAAAATAGTATTGAATAGCTGGGCTTGCACACGTCAAATTTAAGGACCAGAGGCATGGAAGAATTCCCTATTTTTGATTTGAAAGGGCCACTTTCGGGTCTCACAGGGCACTTTTGCAGTGTTTCCCAAAAATGGGGGGGGGGGGGGGCATGGCCCCTGGTTCCTACGTTACTGTTCAGTATCTAAAAATTCTCGATTGAGATTCAGGAATGAAGCAGTGCAGAAGGAGCACTATCTATTAAGGCGATGCCTTTACTTCTCTTTATAGTAGAAAGATGATAGATGAAAATAGAAAGATGACATACAAATGATTTTTTGACTCACATCAACACACTCATGAATCGTCGATCGGTTGTTAAAGTGTTCCATTTTAATCTGCGCTTGGCCAAGGGCTTTGTCACTCTTAAGGAATCCTCTGGAATAAGAAGCACGATTTGTATAACCAAAAGAAGAATGGTTCGTACAATAAAAACATTATAATGAATATGCAAATGAAGCAAGTCAAGGATACGAAGGCCTACCTTTGGTACCAGACCTTTAACGAAACCGGTTGCCTACGAAAAACCCGCTGCAGAGACCTGCTCTGTCTGTCGACCGATACTTTGAAGCTTTGATTGAATTCTGAAAGGATGAGACCGAAGCTGACTTATGACGTGGGTAAGATACAACAGAGGATTAATAATCGAACACTTAAATGTAGCTTTAGATCGCAATCTTTATGAATCTGGATTATCATACGCAAAAAATAGCTTCAGGTTCAAGGAAAGTACAAACTTCTTATGAATCTGGATTATTAAATGCAAATATCTGGCTTCGGATTCAAGGACAGAACAAACTTTTGAAGAATGATATAGAAGCTGACACACGACGTTGGTAGGAAACAACATGCGTTTAATAATCTAACGCTTAAATGCAACTTTAGATTGCAATCTTTATGAATCTGGATTATCATCTTTAAACAGAAAATGTCTAGCTTTAGTTCAAGGAGAGTACAAACCTGGATTAATTGTTCCCTTACAGACGTTAGTAGATCCAGTTTGAGGCGCATCCTAAAAGTGATTTCGAATGAGGTATGATCAACTGACTGACTCATTTATGGAAAACTGAAAAGTTAACAGCTGGAATAAAAAAGCAACAACGGTTGATATTGTACGTTAATCTAACTGAAAAGGAATCTATGGTTAGCGGTAAAAAGACATGTGGTAGAGCAGAAGAGCATGAATTGGAGTCGTTCGAATTGGAGAGCTTGAAAGGCTGGTTCTAACCAAAACTGATGGCAGATGTAATACTTACGCTGGGAAAGGGAAATTCGTAAGTCACGTAGGTGTACATATCTTTCTGCTGGTATCCTAACAAAAAAGAACTTATGAGACATGGGTCAGGCTCAGTTAGTATAAGACCGGTTGGTACGCGAGGCAACAAGAAGGAAGAATGTGAAATTGGGACAACCATTGAACTTGGACTGGCCTAATCTCATGTCAGGTTACCTTAACATGATTGTCATTGTTATGGGAAAACAGTTGCTTAATGATCAATGATCACTTCAAAAAGTCAGATGCTGAGTCAGATGTTCAAATTTCACTGGTGACTAATTGGATTCGCACAAAGCTGTCATTTGCACTTCTTCGCAATGCCATACTATGCATACGTGGTTCCAGGAATAGGCGAACAAAAGTTGAAGTGGACACAGCCAACATAGAAATTGTAGAAACAATATCCCGGATTGATTTATTAAAATTGTTGGAAAAAATAAAATAAATTCTCAAGGTTTTTTTTTCAAGTTGAAAGTTTTTTTCATGTACAGAAAAACACGTATTTTCACTCACCTGATTGAAGAGGGACATTTATGCAACGCGCTATTGTGATTTCCAGTTCCGAATCACTCAACTCGGGATGGGACCTAGGGGGATGAGAAAACCTTTGTACATCTAACGCAGAATGATAGCGGAAAATATAGTAATTGTCAGTTGCATATTTAATCATATATATGCATATCTTTGAGCAGTGTGCAAATGACACATGAAAAGAACCTTTATTGAGCGTTGTATTAATGAACATTTGATGGTACAAAATCATAGGCTTCCGGCCTTGATTTTGAAGACTTCAAATAAGGTAGATCGTGATATATGAGTCGAAGTTGTAATCTTCGTATATCAGATATATTTAAGAATAAAGCAAGTATGTTAGAGCCGAATGGACAAGTTCATGCTTAATTGTTTGCCCTCATATAGCATAGGATATAAGATTGAAACATACTTGACGATTGTAAAGGATTTCATTTCGTAGTGAAACTGTGGAACAGGTCGCCCATGCAGCTTCGACATAACCAAAGTGTCCAGATCTTGTTGAGACCCCTTGTGAAGCGAGTCAAAACTGCAAGCAAAACAATTCAATCAATGGCCATTGCAGCTTAATATCTCGTTATTATAATCCTCCTATAAGTGTAGCGATAGTCTTAGAAAGAAGAGTTTTTTTTACAGAGGGTTTTAATATAATTCTGTTTGTACTAGCTGGTTGTCTATATTCTGGGTGTAAAAACGTCATCACTGAAGTTAAAGGTAACTGGATTTAAAAAGAGATAAATTATGGATTCATAGATTCAAAAACATAAACTAACTTCTTAGCAGCAGACAGGTCCCCAAGCAACCTGTAATGTTCCGAATTTTTCTTTGATGTCTGCAAAAAAACAAACATTCTGGAGCTTTTAGCATAAAAAATGGCATCAATATAGTTGATGACGAAATTTTAGCGACTATACTACTTTGATTATACTGTGAATTCTAGCGTCTATACTACTATCAATTCGCAAAGAGTGAGATGTGAGTGCTGGGTAATTAAGGAGCTTCAAAAACAAAAAAAGAGTCTCGTGATTTGGTTTATTGAAGTAACATCATCAAAATCCGTCGAGCATGCTCGAGTTGTACCATATAAATTTGACGTTACATACAAATAGATTACAGGCAGATTACAGGCAGTTGCTAACGAGAAGCTTGGATACAGGAAGAACTGGCTTGGGAAGAGCAGAGTGATGGATTAATTGCTTTCTGGCTCAACCAATAACAGTGTCAGTTTATAAAAGAGACACCAACGATAAAACGACATTGTCAGAATAAGGATGAGTCTAGGGGTTGAGGAAATAAAGATAGGCCTCGCATTGGTTAAGAAAACTTTGCGAAATTCGCAGGAGACACAAGATTCAATTTGCAGGTATATTTTGCTAATTCATGCCAATAACCAATAATGCTAAATTTTATGAATCAGTTGCGAAAAAAGGAAAAAACTAATAATTTAGCGCAAAGATCATTATAAAACCTTAGCATTTTTCAAAAGATTTCAGCTTTTCGCTATATATTTACTATTTCTTTTCAAACAGAAACTTAGAGTACCGGTGTAATCATATCTTGTTCAGCTTTGTCTTCGTTTCTTTTAGGATTATTGAGGAAATGCACATGAAATATGAGTCAATGAGGGATCTCTATGAAACAAGGGTGAGTTTAAGAGCTTTAAGCCTGGTTTCCATATAGCCGTAACGATCAGACGGCTGCCTGCGATGCGTCACGGATCAATGACAGACACGTCGCTGACAGTCTTTTTTTGAATGAGCAAATACTGTGCACATGCTGTGATCGAGAGGATCGGAAAAGTTGAACCAGATCTAATTTTGTTAGTTGATAGTTGATAGTTAATGCCAGAGCACCAACGTAACATGACTGTGCTTGGCTGGACGAATGCAAAGGTTTGAAGCAATTGAAATAAAAATAGATAAAAAAAACCTGAAGATACGAGGTAGAAAGAAACAAATTAAAAGGAAAAGAACTTATTCATTAAAAAAAATAAGCGAATTGATGATTAATTACTAGAGGTAGAAAGAGGGAAAAACATGTTTCTGGTTATAATAATTTCACCGCATTCCGACATAAGGCACTATTTATTTTACTATTATCAGATTATCATTTTTTCGTAGATTGACGAACTGAGGAGCGAGAACGTTGAGATCGCGTCGAAGATTGAGGTAGATGATGATTTGATAACTGGCGTAAAAAAATGCGGAACTGGAAAAATGATGGGCAGAAAGGGGTCGAAAGACAATGGCCTAAAACTAGACACAAACAAGAAAAAAGATCTAATCGATGAAATTAAGACTGAAAGAGCGAAGGAAGTGGAAGAGGCACAAAAGGAAGAGAAAGATTTGAAACAAGAAGTTGAAATTATTGCAATGAACGCTGGGCTAAACAGAAAGGAACTGGAGAATTTCAAGACGAGTGTGACGAACTTGAGTAAAATCATTCAACTGTTGACACCAAAAGGCAAAGAATGATAATATCGTTTCGTTTGAGAAGGCCTGTACGTATATGACAAACGGACGTGGCTCTAAATAATACTCTTTTTAACCTTGTTTACAGTTTAGAACTGTTCAGTATGTAAAATTTATAAACCGCGTTATTTTCTTATTGGATTGGTCAAACCTATTGATTTACCTTGGTGAGAGATCCCCAAAATAAAAACAACAATTCCAAGAAATAATCGACATTTCCTAGAATCAATCAACCTGGCGCAATCATCAATATGCTTTAGATATTTCAACATCTAAACATCATTGCAATTTCAAAAGGATTATAGACCACAGATCTGAAGATCGCGAAACGGCCAAATCGGTTTATATAGATTCAGTCTAATCTAACAAAGAAAAGGAATCCAGTATCCAAACTAAAGAAGCCCTTTGTCTGTGTGGTGCTAGCTGGGAAATAATTGTCGGCCTATTCGCGGATGCTTTTAGAAGTAGCAATTCAGCCCAGTGCCAAAGATTACCTCTATTTGCTGCTTCAGTGCTGCCTCTAGTCGGGCGTACAATTCCCTGGCGTCTGACGTCATAGAGGTTGCCGAGGTGTCCTGAATCGCAACTGACTGAATCGCCGAATCATCTTCCGCCACCCGAGGAACACTTTTCTCTTTCTTTTTTAAGCTTGGTACCTGAAATTTAAGCAGCGATTAAATGAAAAAAAATGACGAAAGATCGGAGCCAAAGTTAGAAAAACGAAGTTATGTGCCAAAATGATAAAACCAAGTTTAGAGCTTAAAAGACAAAAAAAGAAAATTTAAAACAAAATGACAGACAACAAAGTTTAGAGCCAAAATGGCAAAAACCAAGTACAGAACCTTAAGGGCGTAAACAGAATTCAAAATAAAATTGCCTTGGCAAAAATTCAGCATTGTTTAATGTAATAAACCAGATAATCATTGCCTATACAGGAAAGAATTGATCGATGGAAAGAGGTAGAAAGTATTGCCTACGATAACTCACAGTTGTGATATCCACACGAAGGCCACTCTGGGCAGCAACAATCATTTCGTCCATGCCCTGAGAGGAAAACACCCAGGATTACACTTTGCACCTTACTGTTATAGGTCAGGCCGAATGGCAACGGTGAAATAATGAAGTATTGTTGACATTTTTAAAAAACTGCAAAAATACTGCAAAGTTAATCCTATAACGCGCACAAAAAGTGTCTCTTTAGCCTACATGAAAGAAACGATGGATGAAATTGATTTTATGATATATTTGCGACTATTAAGGTTGGCATATATACAACTGCGCAATATGCCGACTTTTAATATATTTTTTCGTTTTCAATCTCTATTACTTATTTTATCTCCAAATGATTATTTCTGAGAATAAAGAATTTCTAAATAGCAAGGAAAGGTGAAAGCATTTTCTGCATAATTGGAAAACATTTTCGTAGTATGCGAACAGTGGAAATTCTCAAATAAAGTTGACACAATAAACAGCCAGCGCGGATTGACAAACACTTGAAAATCGTCAGAGGATGGCAAGAATGGTTGTTTAATGGCGAATCCTCATACCATCTCTTAGCAAACTGGTTCATTCTATTGTGAAGTTTTGTACCACAACAATTGAAAATAACCTTTGATTTCCGCAGGCAGTCTTTAGCCAGCTCAAGGTCCCCCTCCTTTTTGGCTTGTAAAGCTGCAATCTTGAACTCCTTCTGCCTAGTCAGGAGGAATTGCAACTCTTTCTGATTACGGCTCAAAGTTTCTGCACTGCCAGCGTTAACCTCCATCTGAGGCTGAGCGAAAAAGAGGATTTGGATGAACGCATAGCTACCGACAAAGTGATGGTCAGAAGATGAATTCCCAAGACGGAAAATGTCAATAATCTGTTTACACAAGTTTTCAGTACTACAAAAGGAAACAGTTTTGAAGAGAATTAATGAATATCTAAGCGAAACAATTATCATTTAGGTAGATATAAGATAAGTAATAAATAACTTCATCATGAGTTGCTTAAAACGTTAAGAGTAAACTTTACAAAATATTGTGCATGTGGGTTCGGCTCCTTCTCTGTAAGACGAAGTTGGTTTTATCTATATTTTTATTCAAACCTTTTTAATGAAGTAACTGTTATCTAAAAGCATTCGAAAATGTTGGAAGCTGTCAGATTTTGACAGATAACTTGCATATCTCATAAAATCAGTGGGAGCCCAAAAATTATTCTAAAAACAGAAACTGTTCTGACCTGGTGTGCCTGACTTTGCTGTGGTGGGGCAACAGTGGCGATGGCTGGCGTGGTGGGGGTGGGGGCATTTTGTTCCCCACCTTGGTTGGCGGCGCCAGGAACTGGGATGGGCGCATAACCTAAAAGTTGAACGATACAAATGGCATCTGACGAAAAACTGCATGGTTGAAGCAGGCCATATGCCAATAAATAGAACTACTAATCTCTAAAATTCTAATCAGAAAATCGATTCAAAGAAGGAAGTTCCTTGAGCACTGTGAATTGCGAAACATGCGTTGATCAAGCTTTTACAGTGGTCTGTTTAGCCAGGCAAATAGAAGAATCAGGAAGTATTACCAGGTGGAGTTGGGAGTTCATTGTAATCAACAGGTTTGCCCTTCTTGTGATCCCGAATGGCATCTTGGTATTGCTAAAAGGAAGCGAGATTGCTTACTAACAAATACACACACTTGCGAACCGAAGAGAGTACCCAACAAGAAGCTTTCAAAGCGTCAAGTGATTCGTTCAGGTATCTAATCACCATACCTGTTTATACCTCTGCAGATACGAGCTTGAATAAATAAGATGATACTTCAAAGACTGGGGGCATTATTTCAAATGTGGAGACTGTTATAAGGGGTTAATTAAGGGTGGTCAATTCAAATATTTACCGTACTGTGTAACAAAACAAATGGTAAATGGTTGGAAATTCATAAACATGGAATCGCACCGCACCTTTGCGATTCTTCCCATCCGGCGCGCCTTGCTTCCGTTTCCCTCCGTCTTCGCTTTCTCAGCTGCCTGGTTGTACTTCTCTAGTCTCTGCTCCAGTGCCTCCAGAATGGTTTTTGGCTCGGGGGGTAATCCAGTGTCTTCAGAGGACGAGGCTGCTTCCCCTGCGCTTGAGGACGAAGGGCCAGGGGTGGGCTCTAATTGTGGAGCAGTTGTGGGGGCAGTGGGTGGGGGCTCAGCTAAGGATTGGGGGCTTGCTAGGATAAAAACATTGGCGGGCTAAATCACCTAGACATGACAAAGGTTTAATTAAATCGAAAATAAAATTGCATAAGGTCTGAATTGCTTTGGTTTGAAACAGCACACAAACTTTAAACGAAATCCTAAGAAATAGGATGAGAAAGGTTTTTTGTATGGGTGCTCGAGGCCCCAAGGTAGAGAAGGGTAGTAAGTATCATCACCGAACGATGATTGCCTGTTTCAAATAGCTCATATCAAAGCATTTGCTCTAGAAGCTTAACATTGGCATTCCAGAACATGGTCTTATCAATGGCTGCAAAGTACATTGGAAACTGTTAACTTCGAGTTTACAAATACTTGAGCAAAAAAGAGTAATGTGAAATTACATTTAAATTGGTCTGGAGGTGGTGGAAGCTTGGATAGATCGATGTCTTGGCCGTTTTCAAGGGCATTGATCACTGGGTCGAATTGCTACGACAAAAATATTAGTTTTATTTTAGAGCAAGAAAAATATGTTTTATTAGAGCAAAAATATTAGCAAAATGTTAGAGCAAAAACATACTTTTGGACATAAACATTTAAATAGCTTCAATATTTCTATGAACAAAATCCACGTTTTTCCTTCAAAATAGTTGCTCAGAATTTTTTTATTTGGATAAAGAGAATATATTGCAAGGTAGTTCTTAAAATTGCATGGTGTAAATCGAAAAGCAAAGTTACCTTGAATATAGAAAGCAAGTGTTTTGCAGCGGCCACATCTCCTTCGCGCTTTTTTGTCAGGGCAGCAGTTTTGTATTGATCTCTTCTGGTCTTGAGCATGCTTAAAGTTTCAGTGGCTTGATTGCTTGGTTGAGCCTACATAACAAAAATGCAACAGATAATTAAAAAACGGGCAAAATTTGTCAGCTTGTTAACTATACGAAACCATAAATTCTTACAAAAATTCTGCCAAGAGGCAATTCTATAGATTTCTCCTTTGTTGAACAAAATTTACAAAAAGCTACATTCATCATACCTTTGCAGGCTCATGAGTAGTAGGGACAGGCGCTGGCATTTTTGGTTCTTCTAAAAAGTCAAAAATTTTCTTTTAAATGAAATAACAAAAAGAAACCCATCCTTGATTTTGATTCAAGAATAATTTTCCGTTTTTCTGATTTTCCTCTTAATTTTCAGTTTAGCATCTGATGATATAATAAACACTGTTATGCTAGTTTCTTCAAATCCTACTCATAAATACTGATATTATATAAATAGGATTAGAGATAAATTAGACAGTTAGAACAATAGGTATAACATTACATAAAAAATATTAAATTAAATTAAATAGCTATATCGTTAACCTTTGACTTCTGAATTTGCAACTGTAGGTTGTACAGTTTCTGAGGGTAGTGTTGGCTCTGAAGATGGGGTATGGGCACCTGAGCTACCCTTAACAACCACAGGGGGAGGAACATCATCCTCTTTAACTGCTTTGCCAGCTCTTGTCTCTTTTTGTAGTCGTTGCAGCTCCTAAAATTATAAGTAGTAAATCAAAGATTTATCCGAGTGCCTGCTATCTTCAAGCAAAACTTGGATGGAAAAATGATGCTGAAATCTTAAAAGTAAGGTCAAACAGCTACAAAGTAAAATATTGCATCTTTTAATATTCAGAATATTGGAGAAGAAAGGCTCACTTGAGTTGAAGGGAAACAGTCTTCACCAAACCAAACACTTACTGGAAAGCTTGGAAATTAAAGCAATAAAATACAAATATCTTAAGGCATTTCTTTACCCTAGAGTATTTTGTTTCTTCACATTCAAGTACAAAGTTGTATATTCAATGTTGGGTTCTTGCCCTTTCTGAATTGGCCCTTACCTTTAAACCTCTCTCAAGCCTTCTCACTTTAGATGATGCACCTTCTGCCTTAGCGTTTGCAACTGCCTGCTTATACATTTCTATCCTTTCACTTATCACCAATGCCATTCCTGATTCTTCTGACTTGGGCTGTGCCTTGTTAATCGAATAAATCATTAGAGCTTTAGAAAAGCATGCTCATTAATCAAGCCTAGCATCAATAGATCTGATATCAACTGTTTGCTCTGATAATGTCTTAAAGCAAATCTTGGATGTTAATCAAAAGAAAACATCACAAATTCTCAAAGAAAACACTTGTCTCCATTCAATAAACTCCATAAACATGTATAAAAACAATATTTCAAAGCCTTAAAACAGAGGATGAGCTGTTAGTTTCTTAATTTTTTAAATTTCTTGAAGTGCACATTTCACTTCCTAACATATTCTGCTTGTGTGTCTATCAGCAACCTTGATTTCCATAACATTTGAATTTTAATAGTAATCTTACAAAAAGAACTAAGTTTCAAATAAACATCTTCAACAAAGCAAGAAATCTTTAACTTAAAGGAACTTGAAGCTTTGTAGAAAAATGCTAGCGTTATAATTTCTGTGCACCTTTGGGGGAGATTTAGGCTTCTCTCTCTCTGCCATTTCTGTATCTTCATCTCCATCTGGAACCAGTTCATTCAATTCATCCTGTCAAAATAAATTTCTTAATAGCTTTAGAAGGCTTTATAAAATCTACAAGAATCAACAGAGGTGAAATTAAGCGAAAATATTTAATTCAAAGTTAAAGATTTGGTCAAAGTTGGTTGAATTACTCAGGAAACTACTTAAACGAAAAATAACAAGCAAAAGCAACAGCTTAAAGCTTACCAGAAGATCTTCATCATCTAGGTCACCATCTGATATGTCATCATGATCTATGTCTTTTAAACTTGCACTTGCTAGTTGTTGAATTTGGTCAATAGACATCAAATTTTCTACAAATAAAAATAAAATAATATACAATCTGCACATGCTATAGATATCTAAAACGATAACAAAATTACTATTTGGTAGCTTGCTCTGAAAACTTCATCACAATTTGTGTTCAAAATTACCATCTTTCTTTTGAGGCTTCTTCTTCTGCACAGATCTCCCTTGCAATGCTGCTAGCTCGGCTTCCAAACTTTCATCATCATCGTCATCATCCTCTTGAGGCATTCCAAGACCAAACTTGCAAATAAAAATAGCAACCTAAGCATCCAAAATTTTCCAAAATTCTAATGAATTAAACTTCTCCCATGTAGCCAGAAAATCATCAATTATTAAATTAGGAATTTTCGAGCCTCTTTAACTTGCCGAACCTTTCTTGGCTGTAAACTTATTTTCAAAAAGCAAATCGCAGGCAAATATATATATAGCAACAACGCCTTCTAAACGACATGTCAACAGGATCAATTGACGACTGTTGCAACAACTTTTCGATCCATTGCAACGTCTTTAACAGTTTTAATCAAATATACCATCTTCATAAAATCATCGTTGTTTCCCTTGTTTTCTCTCTTCTTAGTGTCTTTCCCCTTTTTGCTTCCAAACATCTTTTTATTTTATAATTTCACAAACAGTGAAGCACCCTTTCGGCTTGTCCTGAAGAATGTAACCTTGACTTGAAGTGAGCCTCGTAATCATTCCGTAACCATCGAATGACGTAATGAAACTGGGCACTAGCAAAAAGCGCGGGAAATTCAATGACGAGTTCAAATCAGAGAAAATAACAAGGTATTTCAAAAAGGATCTAATTTACTATTTCATATTCAATTTTAAAGCCCTTTAAGGCATACATAATTAGCTCGATTCTAACTAAACTATTTAAAGGAACTAACTGTCAAAAATTGAACTTCATAGGAAGAAAAACTACATTTATCCTCAATACTTCGTAGTTCCTAATTCTTTGTCTCTCGTCAATTTCAAGCACATCTTAATTCAATATGTTTCACATCCTTCAGAGCTTAGAAGGAGAAAAATGTCAGTGACTTGTAAACTGAGTGAAGGTTTTTGGCAGAGGTTAATGGACTTAAGAGACAATCTGGTTGCCATAGACGAGTCGAATAAATTCGTTGGTGCAAAGGAAGGAGGCTCAAACATATTTAAGACTCAAAAGTCCATCACCAGGTTGGAAACGTCAGTGAACTAAAAAACATACCATTCTCTCCAACTCTCTTCTTGAAGTCAAATGGGAACTTGTTTGATTCAAATATTTTCTTGATCCTTGTTCAATGTTCCAAATGCTCTTTGATATATTCATTTAATGTTAAGTTCTAAACTGTTCAATACTTTTACCCTGTGTGGTGTGAGTTTTCAACTCAAATTTGAATGAAGAGATGCATTCAGATATTAATCATGCTTCTTTGCTTAGAGAGGAGATCCTGACGAAAATTGAATGTTTAGTGGAAAGTATGCTTGGAGATCTCACTAATGGAAGGCCAATGAAGTTTGTGTTTAATAAACGCGGATATGCCACAAATACGAGGTAAAGCTAGCTCAATTGTGCTAAATTTACATATTTTTATAATTACTAAAAACTCTTCAAAAGTCTTAGGAAAATGAAAAACAAAGAAACGCATTTGTGTTCCTTAGGTATGTTAGAACTTGTGAAAAAAATCAGAAATGTAGGCATGTAGTTTTATTGGAATAGCTGCAGTGTGTTTTCCTATCTTTCATACCACTTAATTGGTTTCTAATATCTTTAAACCACTACAATAAGCAAGTCGGTTTTAATTTTCAACTAGAAAGGTTTATAAACTTTAACAGGACATGGTAATTCAAATTTTCTGGCTTGCATTTTAAGATTCAACCATCGGGTTGGACTTCAGATGGAAGGAGATGCCCAGATGACTGTTGTCTCTTTAGAAAAGGAAAATTCACTGAACAAGTTTGGTATGAGTTTACGATCTTTTATGCTTATAAGTAATGACACAATAAACATGGACTTTTCTACATTGCACTTATATGCTGCAAGACATGAGACATATTTTAGCCCGGTGGGGACTGGCCCTGGTGGCCAAGTGGGGATCGCCCCTTAGAATTTATAATGGGCCTATAGCCAAGTACGTAAGCTTCGCAAGCTGACTCGAAACTACCACGTCTGGATTTACCCAGAACACCCATTTGTTAACTGTTTTTCAATTGGCGCAACGATAGACGTTAGGCTACATATTGTTTGCATTATTGATTGCTTAGATCCCTGTGTTCTCTTGCAGCTGTTATGCTGAAAGCATTGTCCCTCTGTTACCAGCTCCTTCAGTCTAACAGCTACACAACTAAAAGGTAGGAGCTGTTGTTTTCTAAGCTGCTTACACTCCTGTCTAAGTGCTGTTTGCTTTAAATGAAATTCAAATGCAATCAAATAGCATTGGCAAAATTTTCCCAGAACCGCAAGTTCGATACTAAACTATCAATCAAAAATTTGGAACAATTCTAGTTCGACGCCAAACCTTGATAAATACTGCTTGGAAAAGACCGAAAACTTCTAATAATTTCCTAACCACGATGGAAACCAGCAGAATCAATTATTGTTTGGGCTAAATCAATAAAAGATAATTGGGTAGGCTTTCTTGCAAGAAATTTTCTTTAATTGCATGTCATTACCAAAAGATACATAAGCTACTAAGTGGCATACAAGACACTTCTGAGAAGCCTGTTAGTCTAACTCTCTTCTGAGAAGCCTTTGGCACTCTCACCACTCTCACACAAAACTCTCATAAAACATGCTTTATGTGCCTGAACAGGCCTGCTTGTGTGGCGTCCATTTTACAGCGCTTTGGAAATAGATCTACAATTTTCGCAGGGACTTATACTACATGGACAAAAATCTCTTTAGCACACAGCAAGTGGTGGATGAGGCATTCAATGACATTGCGTGCATGCTGCAAGTTCCAAGAAACTCTCTGCACGTGGTAGTTATTCCATAATCAGAAATTGCATTGAATACTTACATAGGGCTGTTTCTAATGTCAGCGGAGTTCTTCATAATATACATATTTCATGAGTGAGTTGCAAGAAGCACGAATTCGTTACACTACAGATCTAATAAAAGAAATGGCTTCCCAAAATATAGCGAAGGCACAGTACGTGATCGAAGATATAGA